>OX439485.1:141412167-141802668 GCA_949320155.1 Melangyna quadrimaculata | reverse complement strand
ACATTTTAAAACTCGATACTTTTAACAATCGATCCACTTTGTTTTATATCATAACCACTCTCCTTTCTCTTTATCAATCTCTTTCCCTTTCTATTTTGTTCAAACAATTTTATTATGTATTTATTTCTGTGTCCACTTCCTCTTTTTTAATTATTTTAACTCTTACATAAATGACGCTGTTATCTCAACTTTTGAATATTTCTTATTTTATTACGTGAAACTTTCCATGTGCTGTCCCTTAAATACAATCTTTCTTATCATTTCTTTGAGTTTTTATTTCTTTAAGAAATTATCTTTTTCCGTATCTCTTCCACCATTTTTGTCTACTAGTTCTCTTCCTTATCTCTGTGTCTCACCTCTCTCCAGCCATTCCCACTCTTTTCATTGTTTTCCCCCCTCCCTCTTATATGATCTTTTTCAACAATCCCGTTTCAATTCATCCCCTTAAGTTGTTATGTTAACATTGTTTCAATTAATTTATGTTTGAATATTTTCCCTCCCGATATGTAATTTCTTAGGCCAAAAACAGTTTCTTTTCTTTTCAATTTAGTTTTAACCATTTATGGTAAAACCTTATGTTCTCTGCTTTCCTCCCTGTCACACTAGTTTCTTTTTTCTCAGTCTTTCTATTTTTGTTTTTTTAATTTGTTTGCCTACTTCTTTCCTTATATCATTTTGTCTCTGTCTCCACTGCCTATCATTTTGACTTTTTCTCTTTCCTGCTTCCAGGACATCTACGATCTACCTTTAAACATATATTTCTCTTCAATTTTAGCATATTAAATTTCAACTAAGAAAATCTAGCTCCGAGCATTGCACTATAAAAAAAGATCTGTGTTTCGCTTTCAGCTCAGATTACTCAGAGTGCTCAACTAGTATTTCTTTTTTTCAATTAAAGGGCCCATACACCACACATGCCTGCATGCGCAAATACAAGAATGCACAATCACGCTTCAACCATACACTACTCATGCAAATTGTGCAATATTAAGTCGTGTGTTCATCGCTGAGGAGACAACTTCTCAATAAGTCAAGCTCTCTCTCTCTTTCTCTCTACTTGTGTGCTTATCAAATTCAACCGCTTAACTGAGCAAATGTAGCACACACACCACCCAAGCTTACATGCACAAACAAGAAAATATCAAAAAAATTTGAAATCACTCATGCCGCATGCACAATCACACAATCAACACCATACACTCTGTATTGCGCATGCAGGCATGTGTAGTGTATGGGCCCTATTAAAGCTAGTCCGGAGCACGCTCCATTTTTTTGAAATAAAAAGAACGAGCAAATGGACGAAAAGGCGAGCGATGCATGTTCTATTATTAGATAACAGAGTTTAGACTTTAGACGAAGAAAACCGACTCGTATATGACAGTTCAATGTTAGATCTGTTTCAAAATTGAATAGAAGTGTTCTGATCAGAGCTAACTCCGACCGCTCGTGTTCTGCTCCATGCTCTGCCTGGCGCCTGGAGCCTAGAGGGGTCAGCAATCTCATTTGGCTGAGCGTGATTCGCTTGCATACCTTTTGAAAATCTCCGAAATCTCATGAGCACACGCATTATTTTTGAATATTTGCTTACTGATTGCTGTTCTTAGCTTTTTACTCAGAATTGGTTCGATGAGGGGATAGAAACGTTTGTTTACTTATTGTTAATTTATTGTTTTGCTTCTTTTAATTTTGGCGCAAAAATCGAAAAATTCTCTAATTGAAACTGGCGATTGAAAGTTCCTTTCTTTCAAAAAACTGACTGAAATGTTTGGTTAGGTACATAGTGCGTTTGATTTTAAATCTTGAAGGTTTGATGTAACGGGGAACGGACCTTTTGTTTCATGTTCCTGTCAGCACTAAAATGAAAGTTGAACACAGATATTGAAAGATTAAGAAAATAACCACCACACTGTCAATTCATAAAATCCGAGTCTTAAAACTTAATAATCTTGAAAAAGGCCTTATTGGTATAGTAACTACCAAGACCAACATTCCTATCTACTAAATGAAATACCTATTGCATGTTTGCATATCTATTACTAACCATAGCCCAGGTTTAATTTGTTTAGAAGCTCTTAATTTACGCAATTGCCGCTAGAGTTAGAGTTGATTATAATATGATTGGAATTTGAACATCTCGATTTCCACACTTTATTTACTTAAATATAATTAGACGGTTTGCTCATGAAGTAAAAAAAAAAATAAACAAACAGTGATAAGATTCAATAGGCCTTAAACCACGAAAATATGTATATAAACGCATTAAAAATTTATAGAAATTCCATCGCGTCGCGTGTCTCGAGCAAAAACCATCAAGTAGTTGTAAAGCTAATCAAAACATAATCACAAATTGCTTTGAGGGTTTTGCTTTTTTTTTTTTCTAACCTTTTTTTTTCTGGCATTTCTCTCCGTCTAATCATTTCTGTGGTTGTTTGGCAAAAATTGACTCGTGCCCGACCTAAGATTTACAGATTAATTTCAAAGATATCGATGGCGTTTGTTTTTTCGTTTCTTACAAATTGCTCTATTATTCAGCTTAGACGGTTTTTTTTTTGGCATTTAAAATACTTGTTTTCATTTTGAATCTTTCAACGGTTTTGCTTTTTGCTAATTTTAGAAGACCAATTTATTAAAACAAATGGCACGCAATTATTATTAGAGCATTGTTATGACCTTTAGTTTCTATAAAATTAGTAATTTCCTTGTGTCGAAAGCGAGATCTTATAAATGCCCCCAACAACAAAAACAAAAGCCGGTAGTCTTGTTTATCTTAACAAGATACGAGTATACATTTATAAACTTCTTTACCAAATCTAAGCCAGACTTTAAAATTTCTATTTTTATATCTTAAATAAAGTAAGCGGGTGATTAATTTCATATTAAAGCTTAATAAGCTCGTAATTGTGACTTTAAAGACTCTGCCTATCGAAGGCCATGATCTAGTTTTTTTTTTCTTGTTTTTTCTTCGTAGGTAGTTAAACATTTTTAAGTGTTACCTACCTACTTACTGATGGATTACGGAATAGGTTTTTCGTGACTTGAAACAAACAAAATAAAACAACCAAGTTAATTGCTGCAATTTATATGTGATCCAAGCGTATATACAAGAGGGAATAACAAAGAAATAATTGTATTTCTACACATAAATTGCGGTTAGTTTTGTTTCTTATTTCGCATTTTTCCACGAATTAAACTAAATATGTAACTAAACCTGGCAATGGATTTTAAATGACTGATAATTTTTGGCAAGGTTTTTCTTTTAGGTATTTTGTCATAAAATTAACAGTTTTGTTGTACCTACTTGATCAAAGTTGCAGTTTGAGTAGTACGCGGTAACTACCCAGTTGAGTTTAAGAAATGACTTCAGTCTCGGTATTGTACCATCAACTGCATCACTTGTCCTAAGAGAAGTCGTTGATGTCATGGAAAACCAATTCTCTTAATTTACAATTCTTTCCCACTTTGAATCTGCTGCAGCTTTAGTGCAAAATCGCATGGCGAGTTTAAAGTTTTCTTCCACAAACTGCACTAATCTGCACAACTATTTTTTGTTACTGATTATAATTTTCGGGGCATTTGGAAATATACAAAATTAACAATTTTATAAATTTTTATAACTCGAAATTACAATTTTTTGTTATTTTTTCTAGCAAAAACGAACTCATCAACTACAAATTTACGATTGAAAGAAAAATTGCCAGTTGACAAAAAAGTTGATTAAATATTTTTTTCGCAATACCAATTTTTTTTATTCAAAATAGGTAATTGATACAAATTCAAAATGGGCAAATTCCTAAACGCAAAACTTGCGCAAATTATGCTAAGCAAATAGTTCCTAAATGCAAACATTAAAATCCCTGCAAAGCAGATTGTCCCAAAACGCAGTCGACTTTTTTACTTGCGCAAACGTAAAAGCATTTGAGCAAATTTAAAAAAATATCTTGCGCACTTCAATTTTTTTTGGCGTTAGTTGTGTCGGGAATTTTGCTACACTTAATTTATTTGTTTTTTGAAGAAAAGTAATTTATATTTACTAAAAGACAAGAAATAACTATTTTATGACTAATTTTAAAAGTATGGAAAACTGAAAACAATTTTCTTTTACAATAGAAGAAATGCTTCGTAAATGGAGCAACCTTCATCTAACATATAAAACAATAAAACAAAGGAATGGGGAAACTGGAGGAGCTGCAACAAGATGGGAGTACCTACTATGACTTGTTTGCTTCATGAAGTGTAGATATGGAACAAAGCAACATCAACTCAGTAAAATCTTTATTAAAATAATTTTTGTTTGGGGGTCCATAATTCATTCCAGCAAAAATCAACACACAACGCGAATGTCCTTTCCGAAACGTCAAATACATGCTATGCAAACATGCTTTTAACATTTCAACTGTTTTTTACATATGCTTTGCATGTATTTTGCTTTGCAAATGTTGCGTCTAGGAATTTGGCCTATGTATCAACAATTGATTGACAGTTGACACTCGCAATACCATTCAATAAAATTGATTGATAAATTTCAATTATTAATTGATAGTTGATCTTTTCAATAAGGGTGATAATTTCTTTTAACTTTTCCTTATTTTCGAAAGAGTTGGGTTTACTTATTGCGTAGATCATATATATTTTGCCATAGAAATGATTTATCTGGTTGTACAGGGATTAAAATAATTATTTTATTAAAAAAAGAATTTTTCATACGATTTTTGTTTTTTTTTTGAAATCGCTCCCAAAGTCACTAAAAAAAATAAAATAAGTATTATAACGATACTTTACGATAGTTAAGGGTACCGAGTATGTGTACAAAAATTAGCGCCAGCTTAAATGTCTAACTTTGACCACTGCATTGACGCAAACAATTCGCGGTGCATTTAATTAGCATTATTTCTCATGCCGAACCTATCAAACCAATTTGAATCGAGTTTCAACATTTCATTTTGTAATTCCCTAGAGTACTTGAGTGCACAGTTTAGTAGAATTCGACCATTTCTTATCTGTCAGTTTAGCGTTTCAAAACTTCTCTGTTTTTTGACTTCAACGCTGTATAGCAACAAAAATATAACACTAGAAACTTTTATATATGTAATTGTCATCTTGTGGAGAATTTAATAACAAACAAAATTTGTTTTGATGTTTTTTTTACTAAGATGCATATTTCCAAAGTTATATAAGAAAATAACAAAAATCAGGGAGTGAATAATGCACTTTCTTGCACGTTTAGATATTACTGCAAATAGCACACCTTTTTGAGTGGGAACAACCTCAAATTCTCTTTGCTAACAATATTTCTGATCGATTACCATGCCAAAATCTAATTTGCCTGGACTAGAATAAAATGTTTTTATTTTATCTTGAATGCTATTTTTAATTGCTCTATAATAGGGCAAGTATTGGTTTCGTGTCAAAATGAGATTTTGAGGTTTTAATCAAAACTAAAATTACGATGATGGAGAAGTTGGAAAAAGTAATGATTCATCAACACGTCCATCGGGCTGTTTGTCTGAGTGTCTGTGCGCTCTGATGTACATCGAGCTAGAGCATAAACAGTTGGACGGAGTTGCTTCAAATTGTTTGGTAAGTGTTTTTATGTGATTCTGTAGAGGAGAAATCCCAATTTTGGTTTTACGGGTTTTTGCCATACAATGGTTTAGGTTTTATCAAGTTTTCTCAAAAACGGCTCCAACGATTTTGATTAAACTTTGAACGTATTGGGGCATATTCATAGTCGCAGATAGACCCAAGTTTAAGTAAACTACAGTTTAAGACAATTTTGGCTCAATGAATACAGACCGATTTTAATTACAACTTGTTGGTTTTATATTTTTATAAGATAATAAACTTGGTATATATGTTGTTTTTTTTTTTTAAGAAAAAATCAAATCAAAGAAGAAATACTTTTTTTGTTACTTTAAATTTTTTTTTTAATTTTGCATCAAAAAATTTCAAATTTGCTATTTTAACATGTTTTTATTAATTTTTTGCTAACGATATAAAAATGTAAGTTAACCATTACTATATCTAAACCATTAATATCTAGCTACATTTTAGTTGTTAGCTACGAGAGCAAGTTCGTGCGATCCAGTCGTGCATATTTTGTTCTTAAACGTTTATTTTCCCGTTTTTAACTTTTAAACGGTCATATCTCGATTCTTATATTTTTCCAAATTTTTGTTATAAATAAAATTTTATTCAAAGGTGTTTTTTCGTTAGTTAGCCTAACATAGCTTTCGCTCCGTCATATTCAACATTGGTGGTAGCCAACACAAGTGGTTGTTGTTTATTCAAATGTGTTAATTCAAATCAAAATTTTCTTTTTTTTTTCACCTCTATCCATTTAGAAAATAGGAAAACCAAATTCACTCTTCAAAAGGGTAGTTATGTGCATTCAAGAGGACACAAGCGTCCACAGGTTTTTCTCAAAATCCACCTCTGTCTACCAACTCCTACTCTCACCTCCACGTGGTGAACATCGGGTGTCTAGTACCTCAGCTGGAGACGGGGTTTAAATCCCCGTGGAAAGCTGTTGGGGACAGCCAACGAGAGAGGGGGGGGAGGAGTGTTCCCACTAAGGCACTTCTCCTTTCATCGAGGCGGCAGCGGATGAATTCTCTAGATGGAATCAACGGTGGCGTCTACAGTTCCAGTTAGGTTGAACTACTTAGTGAACACCTTATATGGGCTACTACGACATATTTGTAGCTCAGGCCTATAAGGAGCGGTTTATCCGGCTCCCTACCCTTGGAGTTATACGAAGGGTCTGGTCCTCCGGGTCGGGGGTTGTGCGTCGGGGTAACTTCCCTACCACGTAAAAAAAAGTTGTTCCGAAACAACAACAAGCCTCGGATATGGATGATTTTAAAGTTGACGACCCCAGCAAACGAAACAAGGACAATGAATTTCGGATCTGCACGTGGAACGTCCTGTCCTTATACAGAACACGTGCAGCCGAACAATTAGTGGAGAACCTGGACAGGCTAAAGGCTGACGTAACAGCCATCCAGGAAGTGCGATGGGATGGAGAGGGCGTACGGAGACTGAAAACGTGTGACATCTACTACGGCGGGTGCTTGAAGGAACAGGGTCAGCGGCTCTTGGGTTGTGGTTTTGTGATAAGGGGAAGACTTAGGCAAGAAGTCTTGGGCTTCCGAAGTGTAAGCGAGCGCCTGGTCACAATCCGCATCAAAGGCAAATTTAAGAACATTTCGCTGATTTGTGTTCACGCCCCCCATGAAAGGAGAGAAGACTCAACCAAAGAAGCATTCTACGATCTCTTGGAGACAACGTATGATATGTGCCCGAAGTACGACGTGAAGATCATTCTTGGTGACTTCAACGCAAGATTCGGAAAGGAGGGCATCTTTGGTTCGATAGTCGGAGGACACAGCCTACACGACGAAACTTCCGGCAACGGACACAGGCTGGCAGACTTTGCGGCGGGGCGAAATGTCATCATCTCAAGCACCTACTTCCCACACCTCAATATACACAAGGGGACTTGGCGGTCGCGTGATCAAGTAACCGTCAAGTTCCGATCTGCAACCCACCGTGAGTGGACGTGTGTAGGAGTGTGAATTACGTTGTGAACTTCCTAGTCAATAACCCTATCAATTGCAATATTCTGTTTTTTTTTTTCCTCCTATTGCCGCTTATTATAAAAAAATAAAATATCCATTCCCTCTAAAATATAATAAATAAAAAAAATTAGAAATACAAAACCAACACAAATCGCGCCGCGCAAATAAATAGAATCAATAGACTACATACATACTTAAACAAGTTACAAATAAAAAAAAAAAAAAAGTGCAAGTGGCAGTGCATAAAAACTACAACAAAAGTGCACCCGTGTAGCGACGTTTAAGATGATCAAACCACAAACAGGCATAGCACAGCGGTAATTCCCAATCTCTCCTTTCCACTTCACTCACAGTGCTTTGGCTTAGTTATTATATGTAGTATATGTATGTATCATTACATGCAATTCTTATGATGGACTAAGCCGAAGCATATCAGATAAATTGCTGTTATTAATTTTGTGTATCCAGGGGCGGATCAGTACACTGCTTTTTTAGGCATAACACTAGTAGTATTGTACTGTGAAGTCATTTGGGGCCCAAACTTGATATCAGCATAGATAACTGTCTGATTTGGTTTTTTATGTCTGTTTATTGTAATGGTGGGTGAATTTAGGGTTGACTACAGCAACATTCGGGGACTGAGGCAGAATTTTTGTGCTGCATATGTCCATACTGTGAAAAACAGGCCAGCTGTTTTGGCACTAAGTGAAACCCAGGTAGGGGAAAATACCGATCACTCGGAATTCAGCCTACATGGGTATAGCTTAGTGCCTCTATTTTTTCCACATCATGGTCTCGCCGTGTATGTTCGCAGTGATGTAGCTTATCAGCTTCAACCACAATATGGTTCATGTTTGAATACGAACTTTAATTTCATGTGGTTTAAATTCACCATCCATAAGCGCATCATCCATACTTGTTTTATTTATCGTAGTCCTAGTTTGGATAGTAATTCGACTTCCAACGAATTCGATGCACTATCCGACTCCATCCAGAGAATTATTTCCCATTTTCCGCGCAGTGAAATCGTTGTTACGGGCGATTTCAATGTACATAATTCTTCGTGGCTACGCTATTCGGGTCAGACAACACCCGAAGGAAGGTATGTCGAGATTTTTGCTGAGATAAACAACCTAACTCAGCTGGTCGACGAGCCTACTCGGATTCCTGACGTTGCAGGTCAATCCGCCAACACTCTAGATTTGTTTCTTACCTCTGACCCTGATAAATACACTATAAGTGTATTATCGCCTCTAGGCACATCAGACCATTGTGTCATATCTGCGAATTTCTCGTACCACCAAAACACAGTTAAAGAAAAAACTCCCAAGAGAACCGTTTGGCAGTATGAGAAAGCCAACTGGGACGGTCTCAATGTTTTCTTCAGGAACTTTAACTGGTCACTATGCTTCCTCGATAGTGACGTAGATTCCAGTGCAGATATGATTACAAACTTAATTCTTTGTGGAATGAGAAATTTTATCCCGAATAGGGTGAAACCTATCAAACCCAAAGAAAACTCATGGTTTGATTCGAGCTGTAAAGAGGTTATTAGGGTTAGAGAAGTAAGCTTCCGAAGTTATAAAGCCAACCCTACAGAGGAAAACCGGAAAAAGTTTCAACAAGCTAGAAAGACCTGTAACGTTCATATTCGACGAACCAAATTTTTACATGATCAAAAATTACGGCAAAAAATTCTACAATGTCCCAAAGGTAGTAAAAATTTTTGGTCATTTGTAAAAAACATACGAAACACCACCTCGTCCTCGGTTCCAACGCTCGTCTTCAACGATACTCCTTTTGTCAGCTCAATCGATAAAGCCAATTTGCTTGCAGCACAGTTTGCTGTTAATTCGTCGCTGCCTGAAAGTGATATGACTCCTCCTGTACTTGAGAGCGCAAATGATTCTATGGGACAAATCTTCTTCCGCACTCGTGCAGTTGCCAGAGTTCTGAAAGATCTCGATATACACAAATCCGCTGGCCCGGATAGTATTCCTCCCATTGTTCTGAAGAGGTGTTCTTCAACGCTGGCAAAACCACTGCGTAAGCTTTTCCATCTGTCCTACTCTACTGGTCTCTTTCCGAGTGGATGGAAAACAGCATTTGTCCAGCCTGTCCCTAAAAAAGGCGTGTCTTCTTCCCCCTCCAACTATCGGCCAATTGCGCTTACGTCCCTTCTTTCCAAGGTCATGGAAACGCTGATTAATTTTCAGCTCAAGAAATATCTCGAAGAACGAAAGCTTCTTAATGACCGGCAGTACGGCTTTCGTAGCAATAGGTCCACTGGTGATCTGATGGTATATCTCACCGAACAGTGGCACAAATCTTTACATCGTTTTGGAGAAAGTAAGATTATTGCGCTTGATATTTCCAAAGCATTCGATAGAGTTTGGCATCAAGCTCTCTTATCGAAAATGCGTGCATTTGGTATCGATGAATCTCTTCTTCGTTGGATTAGAAATTACCTTTCGGACCGTTCGATACAAGTTGTATTGGATGGTTTCAAGTCTGAAATTCACAAAATAAATGCTGGTGTGCCCCAGGGCTCCGTTCTGTCTCCGACTCTCTTCCTTATATTCATAAACGATCTTTTATCTGAAACTTCTAATCCATTAAATTGTTTCGCTGATGACAGTACCCTCAGCTTCTCATATTCGTTTACAGATTCTCATCCATGTCCTTCGGATGTGGAACTTGAACGGCAGCGTATGATAAGCTCACTAAATTCTGATCTCGACAGCATTGTCCAATGGGGAATCAAAAACCGTGTAGAATTTAATGCTTCAAAAACTCAATGCTGTCTACTGTCGTTAAAACGAAACCCACCCCCCATGCCACTATCCATGAGTGGCACTTGCATTGAGGAAACCGAAAAGCTTTCAGTCCTCGGTATGTGTGTCACAGACCACCTTTTATGGAACGACCACATATTCGACATCGCCAAAAATGCTGCTAAGTGTTTAGGTTTTCTCCGTCGATGCAAGAAATTTTTCTCCCCTTCTGATCTGGCTGTGATCTACAAAGCCTTTATTCGTCCAAAACTTGAGTATAACTGTCACATTTGGGCAGGTGCTCCAATAACCTACTTGAGTTTATTGGATAGAATTGAAAAGAGAGCTCTTAAAATGATAGGTGAAAGAACTATAACGGAAACATTCTCATCCCTTGAGCACCGTCGAAATGTTTCATGTCTTTCGTTATTTTACCGTTATTTCCATAAACAATGCTCTAGTGAAATAGCCAGTTGCATTCCTCCCCTTAAACAATTCAACCGTAATACTCGCGCTTCTAGGAATGCCCATCAGTTTACCCTTGAGCCCAATTTCGGACGTACTGTTAAGTACAGAGATTCTTTCTTTAGTCGCACTACTCGAATGTGGAATGCTCTACCCAGCTCAATTTTCCCCTCCCATTGTGATCTACAGACGTTCAAAACCAATGTGCATCGGTATCTCCTTTTAAATCCCCTCCAATCTACCTAATCGCTCGTGCTGTGTATATCATCTTAAGGGTAGTCACAACCCCTTTTGCACGCGCTTAATATAAAAAAAAAAAAAAAAAAAAAACCGTCAACCAAATCGACCACGTTGCGATAGACGCGAGACATGCTTCCAGTATCTTGGACGTCCGAACGTTCCGAGGGGCCAACATTGACTCGGATCACTACCTGGTGGTAGCTAGACTACGTATGCGGATATCCATGACGCGACAACGCAGAGCAGATGCTGTGAAAAGATTCGATGTCGAGAAGCTTAAATCGCAAGAGACTGCCAGAACTTTTGCAGACCACGTAACTCTTAATCTCTCAGGAGGTCCGCTACCAGCATCAAGTGCAGAGGACCAGTGGGAACACTGTCAACAAGCCATTAGAAGTGCCGCCTCTGATGTGCTGGGTTTCACTAGGCGAATACAACGAAACCCCTGGTTCGATGAGGAGTGCCGGCTAGCGCATGCAGCTAAGGACGAGGCCTACCAGGCAATGCTGCAGACTCGAACAAGAGCTGCTGAGAGAGTGGCCCGGGAGCTCTACGGGCTGAAACGAAAAGAGGAACGCCGACTTCTCAGGAGGAAAAAGAGAGAGCACGAGAAGCGGGCGGTAGAGTCTATTGAGTGTTGTAGCGGTAGGGGAGATGTTCGAAAATTTTATCAGAGGGTGAAGCGATCCACCCAAGGATTCAAGGCTAGAACGGAAGCCTGCCGAGATGAGAGTGGGAATATGGTAGTAGACACACAGTCAGTGCTGAGGATCTGGAAAGAACACTTCTCTAGACTGCTTAATGGCGAAGACAGCCAAGATGCCGCAAATAGGCAGAACGCTCCATTCAACTTGGACGATGATGGCCAAGAGTTCCGTCCACCCGACCTAACCGAAGTTCGGCTGGCGATATCCAAACTTAAGTCGTACAAGGCTGCAGGTGCGGATGGCTTACAAGCCGAACTATTTAAATCAGCGGGAGATGAATTGGCTAGGAGCATACACCAGCTCATCTGCAAAATTTGGTCGGAGGAAAGTATGCCCGATGAATGGAGCCTCGGTATAGTGTGCCCCATCCATAAAAAGGGAGATGTTCTGAAATGTACGAACTACAGAGGAATTAGTCTCCTAAACGTCACTTATAAAATCTTGTCGGCCATCCTGTGTGACCGCTTAAAACCTTTTGTCAACGATCTGATCGGCCCTTATCAGTGCGGTTTTAGGCCAGGCAAGTCAACCGTCGATCAAATGTTCACACTCCGACAGATTTTAGAAAAATCCCGGGAATTCCAGATCGATACACACCACCTTTTTATCGATTTTAAAGTCGCGTATGATAGCGTGAAAAGGGACGAATTATACAGAGCCATGTCGAGTCTCGGCATCCCTGCCAAACTCGTCCGCTTGTGCAGGATGACGATGGAGAAATCTCGCTGCTCCGTCAAAATTGGTAAGAACACCACCGATTCCTTTGATGTTGAGAAAGGATTGAGGCAAGGCGACGCGTTATCATGCAACCTATTCAACATCGTTCTTGAAGCCATTGTACGCAACGCACATGTCAACACCAGCGGTACAATCTATCAAAAGTCCGTTCAATTGCTTGCATATGCGGATGACATAGACATTGTCGGCAGAACGAAGCGAGCTGTGGCAGGGGCATTTGCGAGCATTGAATCGGAGGCGGCTAGAATGGGATTGGCGGTTAATGAGGACAAGACGAAGTATATGCTGTCATCGAGAGAGGAATCTCAACATCGTCGACTAGGGAAAAATATCACGATGGACAGACATAACTTCGAAGTTGTCAAGGACTTTGTCTACCTGGGCTCCACTATTACATCGCAGAATGACATCAGTGCAGAGATCAAGCGAAGAATTACTCTTGCCAACCGCTGTTTCTTCGGTCTAAGAAGGCATTTAAGTAGTAAGGCCCTCTCTCAGAGAACCAAGGAGACTTTATACAAAACCCTAATCATCCCGGTCCTGCTTTATGGGTCAGAAGCATGGACACTGAAAGATTCGGATAAAAATCTGCTAGGGTGCTTTGAGAGGAAGATTCTTCGTGTGATTTTCGGTCCGGTGTGTATCGAAGGAGTATGGAGGAGAAGATTCAACGACGAGCTATACGGGCTATACAGCGACGTTGACCTGGTCAAAAAGCTGAAAATACAGCGGCTTAGATGGCTGGGGCACGTGGAGCGTATGGACATCAACGCACCTGCCCGACGAGTCTTCGAATCCAACCCCGATGGGGTACGCAGCAGAGGAAGAACCCGTAACAGGTGGCGCAATCAAGTGAATGACGACATCAAAGCACTCGGTGTGCGCAACTGGAAGCGGCTAGCTAGGGACAGAGCTGGCTGGAGGGGCTTGTTAGTTGAGGCCGAAGCCCATCCTGGGCTGTGAGCGCCATCAAAAGTAAGTAAGTAAAGTAAGTAAGTAAATTCACTCTTCAAATTGAAACGGCGGAAACCCTGCAAAAGAGGTTGATTCCCATACAAATCATGAATAAACATAATGGGCTATATAGCGCAGGCAAGATTGATTTTTTTTTTTTTGTGAAAAGAAATATAGGATGATTTATCGCTCGTGCTGTGTACATCATTTTAAGGGTATTCGCAACCCCTTTATCTAAATGTAAAAAAAAGCTGAATTTTGTACACCTGAAGAAAGACTATTGGAAAAGATTAAGTCCTGTTTTTCGGACGCCGCCCGCCGCCAAGCCATACCCTTGGGGAAAACGCAAATTGATCTATATCTCCGAAACTATTGATCTTAGAGAAAAAATTGTAAGGCCAAGCTTGTAGGCAAGGAAACCGTCTTTCATTCATACATAATTTTTTTTCTGAGCGGGCAATATTGTTAAGGTTTTATATATCGTTTTATTTTATTGTTTTTTTTTTACATTTACACATTTTTGTCATTCCCGAGGAAATTTACGTCTATAACTTTCCATTTAAGAATTTAAGAACGCTAAATTTCCAACATTTTTATATTCTTTTTAAGATGATGCGACATCGCAGTCAAAAGTTACAGCGCGATAAAGATGCGATCAAAAACCTATGTTCACCTCAATTTGATATTGCGATACACTGGTAAGTAAGTTGTCAAAAACACACAAGCAAGCGTCGAAAATTGAAGACTGGCGGAAAGATATCGAAGGAGATGCACCAACAAAGTAAAATTATGAAGCTAACGTTTAGGCGATCAATGCAAATGGCCAACGAGTTGGGTCACTGACTTCAAAATGAGGTCAAATTCAGTTCCAAGTGCGTACGCTCGTGTGATCGTCAACGCAGAAAACTGCCAATGCGTTCACTGCTGGTTTAACACTCACCATGACAAGTCTAAGGTCAACGTGTTAATTATTTTCTTCCACCTTGCCCCCACTCTGCGCAGTGTTGACAGACTGCTCTTTAGAGTGTTGACCGTGTTCCCATCATTGACTCAGCAAGCTTACAATATCGCCTCAACGTAACTAGCGTTGATCTTTATCTGCTTCAAACATTTCGGATTGTTTAGAAAAAAACTAAAGGGTTTTTCAACGACGCCATATTTCTTGCCGCTCTTTTGACATTTCTCTTCAGTAAGGTTTGCCCTTTCATGATGGAAAGATATACGAGCCAACAACGAGTCGAAATTATTAAAATTTACTACCGAAATTCGGAGTCAGTGGCCTCAACGTTTAGAGCGCTACGTCCAATTTATGGTCGTCATAATCGTCCTAGCAGATCAACAATTGAGCGTCTAGTCGAAAAATTTGAATACACAGGCACAGTACAAAATGTTCCCGTACCAGTGAGACAAAGAAGTGCCCGTAGTGTCAAGAATATGCTGCCGCTGAGGCTTCAGTTGCAGAAAGCCCAAATGTGTCTCTCACACGTCGTTCTCAAGCGTTGGGCATCTCTGTGAGGTCGTTGTGGCGAATTTTGCCAAAAGATCTTGGCCTACATCCTTACAAGATCAAATTGACGCAAGAACTGAAGCCGCTTGATCACCAGAAGCGTCGTATGTTCGTGAATTGGGCTGAGCAACAACTTGAAAATGATTCGGATTTTCATCGAAAAATCATCTTCAGCGATGAGGCTCATTTCTGGCTGAATGACTTCGTCAATAAACAAAATATGCGGTATTGGTCAGGCAGCAATCCACTCTACTCCATGAGTCATCATTGCATCCCGACAAAATTACGGTTTGGTGTGATTTATGAGCCGGCGGCATCATTGGGCCGTACTTCTTCCGTGATGATCAAGACCGGCACGTTACTGTGAATGGGGATCGCTACCGTTCAATGATAACCGAATATTTTTGGCCCCAATTGGATGATATGGACTTGGAGGACATGTGATTCCAACAGGACGGCGCCACAAGCCACACTGCGAATCTCACAATCAATTGATTGGAAACCAAGTTTGGAGAACGTGTTATCTCACGAAATGGTCCAGTCGCTTGGCTGCCTCGGTCGTGCGATTTAACGCCGTTAGACTATTTCCTGTGGGGCTTTGTGAAGTCTTTGGTCTATGCCAACAAGCCAGCGATTGATGAAGTTCGTACGAATATCGCACGTGAAATTGCAGCAGTATCGGCCGATTTATGCTTGAAAACCGTCGAAAATTGGGTTCAGCGTCTGGACGTCTGCAAGCGTGCCCGTGTTGGCCACGCAATATAATAATGGCATCACACGTACTTTCACAGGAATAAAGAATTTCGTTGATATCTAAAAGCGTTTTTGTTTTATTTCAAAAAACTTTTGCAGCGCTCTTATTGAAAAACCCGATATATTTTTTTTATCAATAAAACATGATCCGATTCATGTTTTTGTGTCACATTTTTCATATCATTATAATTACTACGTTATCTACGTATTTCCATACCTGTATCTTTTTTTACTCCTGCACAATGTCTAAATTTAATTTCTGACAATCTGAAATTGAAGTGACACATCTCAAAGTGACATATCAAAGTGACGTACAATTCAAACAAAATGATTGACCGACATTAATGATTCAAAGCAAAGTTAGTAATGGTTCGACTTTTACTAAGGAAGGAAAAATAATATTTTCAATTCTAATACATTCCACTTGCCATTCAAACAAAAATACCACGTGTATTTTCTACTCATTATTTAACTTGTCAATCTTAATCTTACATCTCAAAAATGACCCCAAACATTAAATTACGTATACCGTATGATTGATCTGACATCTTACTTATATGGTCGTAATTTTGTACATACAAGTGATACTTTATCCGATCACTTGTCTTTTTTTTTTTTTTTTTCATTATCTGATTCTACATACATTGTTTTGCAAAAGTGTGCTCCATATTAAGTGAGATAAATTATATTGTAAATTCCTTTGGTTTTAAGACACATAAGTTCATTTGCAATTTATTTCTTTATTGTGTAACGCTTCATTAAAATACCTTTTGTCCGTCAAAAAAACCGTAGGTTTGTTATTCAATACATTTCTCTACCACCACATGGCCTACCCCATAGGTACATATTCTTCATACAAAATTGACATTTCTAGCAGTTATATACTTGCGAGCATAGTTTCATACTCAAAACTCATATTGCTTCATAAAATAACTGACCATTGCTGCCTGCCCGCTATCTTGTAAGCTTTTACTCAATTTGACATGCGATTCAGGTTTGCGATTAAAAATTGAATGTGACCATGTACAAGTACTTCCTCCGGCGAATTAATATCATCAAAAAAATCTTCCATTACATTGCTAGTGCCCCAAAAATCAAACACTCAAACACAACTGAACTTGTCAAATCTTAGAAAAAAAGAAAGTCTCGACCTTAAATCGGACATAAGATGTTTCATTTACCGCCCTCCATGTGTCGCTGCCTCCGACCGTCGTGACGCGCCGCGCCGTCTACATTATCGACCACGAAGAACTTTATGTGCAATTCAATGAAGCACAGCACGTTCGTGGAAATGTTTGTTGATGGAATTTTAATCGAACCCGCACAATCGCTTCTTATCGATTTTATTTTTTTCTTTATTTTTTGTTTGAATTTCATTCACGCTTTATTAGTAGCGGACTTGATTACAGTTTCGCGATTCAGATCGATGTGATTCCATCCCAGAGGTAGCGGGTGGTCCGCTAGACTTATGTATCAGAAATGGAAGGAAGAAAGTAAAATGTCAGTTTTGCTTTCCTGGATCAACGCTAATTGAATGATTCGATCATGAAGGTCAATAGATGGCGCAACGTGTACTGTACGTCAATTTGACAGATGTTGTGTTGTCAAACTTTCAGATACCGAAGATCACGTAACTATTACAAATAATAACAACAGCCACGAAAATAGTAAGAGGCATACGAAGAAGCCCTTGCTGATACGAATGGTAATGCGCCACGCCGCCACCGCTATACCATTGCTCTACTCTTTGCACACAGCAAGTGCATTCACTTTCAATCGATCGAGTTTGATGCACGAACCGTACAGTATCCCTGTCTAAGTTCGTTACTGCTGCTGCTGTTGTAGCTGCCGTTGCTTCTGTCGCTGGCATGATTCCAAAGTTGTAAAACCAATCTGCATCGCTAGCGCTAGTGCTGGTGAACGGTAGATGCAGTAATTGATTGCGGTGGTGGCGGTCGGTACCTTGTAATTAATAGGGCGAATCCTAGTGACGAAATGATTGATTGACACTCGTGAGTGCATCATTTAAGGCGTTGAAACGATCATTTAAAAAAATACGAGGACGACGACGAAGACGACGTTCTCTCTAAAATTCGATTTAATGCTACAAATTTATATTTTTTTCCTCTTGCCTATGCTATAGACTTTAGGTGGCCTTTTGATGAAAAAAGACATTACAGGGTTAGTAAGTATTAGTATAGCTCATTCTTCGATTCCAAGGTAAGAGATAAATTAAATTCGAATGTTATAAATTAAGGAATGCTTTTTGTTAGGTTTTTTCATTTTGAGGGTAACTGCTGTGTTTATGTTGTTGATGTTAAAGCAGTTTGTAATATGAAGTGAAAGTCAAGTTATTATACTCGTACCTAAGTATCGATAACCATGGGTCGTTATATTTTAGCTGGTAAATAAGTGATTCCATTATTAACGTGCATTTTTTTTTATTAAAATGTGTTGAAGAGATATTAAATTTTCGATATAAAATTATAAGGCGGGCGCATTTTGTTTAACTGAGACTGAGCTTCGTTCGGCTTTTCCGGCAAATTTATGTTTATTTATTATTATTTACAACCTGTGCGTTAAGACCCGAACATAAAAAGCATTTGCATTCTTTTTCGATAAATAAATTAAATATTTTATATTGGACTCTGATAAATGATTTGAGCAGAGACGAAACGCCATGAAATCAAAGCTTGAGTCGCATTTCTTATAAAGTGGAGCTTTGCTAACCACTCTTACTTATATACCTATACGCAATTATTTTTGTTTTTTAGATATGGAATTTCATCATTGGGTTTCTAAACTTTAATAATATCGAAGCTTGAATCATTTATTTCAGTTTTTATGCAGAGCATGTAGGCCTCATAGGCATTAAATAAATTGATGGTTCTTGAATGCAGTTTTTAAGTTTTGCCTAAGACCAAAAAAGGTATAAGAAAAACGTACAAAAACTGTTAATAAATAAAATTTCATTAAAACATTAAAACGAAATACAAAAAAATAATACAAAATACATACATAATGTAGACAAAAAGTCAAAAATTAAAAAAATGCAATATTTTCTTACTAACGTATAGGTAAGGCAAGATACATATATTACAGGTAATATCACTAGCGTTTTTCATTTTTGTTTAGTTCTGCGCATGTTGTAAAAATCAATGAACATCAAAAATCAACTATCACCACAAATTTGTTTTTGTTTACTGTGTACTTACACAAAGGGCAGCCATCTTGAAATTTGACAAGTTGCGCCTGATAATACCTTAGATATGTGTACTGTGTAGGTAAGGTACCAGAAAGCGAAACTCTAACAAAATCAACAATGGCTTCCATTGACGAGATATTCGGGTATATGACAATAAAAGAAGCAATTTACTCAAAAAACTTTAATACACTATTAGATTTTTTTTTTTTTTGATAAACCTGATATGCAGTATGTTTTTAAAACAGTTGTTATGATTACATGTACAAAGTTTAATCAAAATCATAAAAACAATTTTCGAGCTACCCGTTCTAGTGAACTAAAACAAAAAATTGAATTTTTTTGGGGAATTTCTTCACATCAAATTTGAAGCAACTCCGTTCAACCGTCTAGGCTCTAACTCAATGTACGCCCGGACACATAGACCGACGGACGGACGTCTGGTCGAAAATCACTTGTTTGGACTTCTCCAATATGGTGATTTTGTAGTTTTGATTAAAAACTGGATTTTTTTTTACACGAAATCAATATGTTAATGGTGTTTTCGTGTAATAACATACATAGCTCTTGCTCTGTCATATTAACATTGAATGTTTTTAATGAACACCAAACACTTGAGTTTAAAAAAAAAAATAGTAAAATTGGTCGTGTCAATGCGTGAATGATAAAATACTTTTAGAGTTTGTTTTTATCATAAGAACAAACTGGGTAAATTTCATTAAAATAATTGGAGCCAATTCCGAGAAACAATAAATCGTTAAAAGTGTCAAAATGGTTTGATTGCTTATTACAAAAAAACCCTGAATATTTCATCAGAGTTTCCGGGAAATAAGAAATGATTAAAGTGGGCGTGGCAGTGGGCGAATATTAGTTTCAAACTTTGTTTGCTCGTAAGGACAAACTGTGAAAATGTCACCAAAAACGTTGGAACAGTTTTCGAGAAACAATAAAGTGTAAAAAGTGGGCGTGTGGTAGGTGGATTTAACTTAAACTATTCGATTTCTTTTCTTGCTCATATACACAGACTCTGAAAACTGCATCAAAATCGTTGGAGCATTTCCCAGAAACAGAAAAGCATGAAAAGTGAGTGTGGTAGTCGGCGGATTCACTAAAACTATTTTTCGATTTTTTGCCTAAGGCTCGTTTCACACATATTCGGTTTCATTCGGTTCGGTCTGTATTCGGTTCGATTTCGGTGTCCGTCTAGTCTAGACCTTTTCACTCACCAGACAGTTCATATTCGGTTTGTGCTCACTAATAATTAAAATTAAATTAAATGTATTAAAAAAAAAAAAAAAAACTTCAGAAAAACAGAAACCGAACCGAAAATGTGTGAACGCTACGTTTACTTTGTGTGCCCCAGAACCGAATACGTGCCGTTTTGAAATCGATTCGTGTCGAGGGATCGTTCAGTGCTATGCGGTCTCTTAGGTTTTTATTCTTGCCGTTTTATCGTTTCACACATATCAGGCACAGCCGAATACAAACCGATTACAGACCGAATCGAATTAAACCGAATATGTGTGAAACGAGCTTAACCCGTATAAACCGACTGTGAATATTTCTTCTTAATAGTTTTGGTCGTTTTCGAGATAAACAGCCATTTGCTAGCATTCCATGAAACAAATAATGATTAAAAGAGGGTGTGGCAGTGGGTGTATTTTACTAAAAGTATTTTTTAAATTTTGTCTCGTTTATAAGAACAAACTGTGTCATCCAAAACGTAGGAGGCGTTTCTCAGAAACTAAATATTTATATGTATAATTAAATACACAATTTTAACTCGTTTAAAGTTATATAAGACAAGATTCATATAAAATGAAAAGCTTTACTTTTTGATGCACACATAGTGCTTAAAAATTAGTATCATACTAAAAATGATTTAACATCATACTTAATCGACTAGAGTTTTGCGCCCATGTTTTTAAAATAATCGTATACATAAAATTGTAGAAATTTCACATTAACCACTTGAAGATAAGATCAGGTACGTGCAACCTAGTGGTGCATTCGGTTTATAAAAAAATCGGGTGGCACAACGGCTCATGAAGAACCAGGGCCTAGTGACTAACAACTCGCAACCATTCCTGTGTGCGCCTTTTGACAGGAATGGAAGGGACCTACAATTTTATGCCGAATCCGAACGGCTAGACGAGAAGCACTTATTCGTGACAAGTGATACTCTTGGAGGATTTGTCAATTCCTCGCAAGAGGCAGTAGCCCTGAAAAAAAACTTTCGGTTTGTATTACATAAATAAATTGAAAATTGTTATTTTGACATTATCGAACAACTATAAGAGGAAGTTCATGCGATCTAGTCGTGTTTTTTTTTTAATTCTAATCCACACGACATTTAACTGGCTCCATATTCTAAAAAAAACTTGTTTACTTTGAATTTTTGTTATAATATTGTTATTTATTATTTTTTCTCACTGTTAAAAAATAATACAAGTGACAAATGGATGTATTCCAGCAATAATTTATTTACCTGTATATTAAGCTCTATACTTCCTTGATTCGCAATAATCATAAAAATATATTAACACTTGATTGATGTTTTTTTATTAATTTTGTTTTCCTAAATCATTACCTTCAAATAGAGCTATGAATTATTTAAAAAAAAAAACTCTGCAAACTTGTTGAAACTCCGATATGATTTTTTTCTAATATTTTCTTAAGAATTTTCAAGGACAATGTGCAAAACCAGAAATTATTATTAAGTAATTGCAATAATTCTCTCTCTGTCAAATTTTTAAGTAGAACCAAACGACCACAAATTTGAGTGCGTTCATGCTATTTTGACAACCAAAACTATTTAACATCGAATAAAAATGAAGGAGACATAAACCAGAATTTATTAATTTGTTTTTAAGGTTTTTTTTGCGATGCAGTCATCATCATATAAATAAATAACTATTCCATGCAAATTGTCTTAGCTCTTAATAGAAACTAATAAATAAATGTGTTAAACTCTAATTTAATGCTAATATTATTGTTCATTGAGTTTTTTGAGATTTGCTCAACTAATGCACGCAAATAAAATTCACCGGATATAAGAATATACCTTATTTTAAATTAAAATATTTATTAAGTGTGTTTTGTGTGTGACAAGACAAGGTACCTCTTTGTTATTGCAAATGTCAAAAAAATCAAACTCTTGTCAAAAAAATGTACTAAATATCTATTGATCTTCATTAGAAAAGTCAATTAAAAACGTCAATGTCATCGAAATCCCATTTGCTTGATTCATTTTGATATTTATAATGAAGCTCGGTCTATAACAAATTAGAAAATTAACACCAATGAGATCTTAAAAATGTTGATCTGCCAAAAAAGTATCAATTGAAACGAGAATTTTTCCTTTAGTACATTTTAAGTCCAAAATTAAGAAAACTTGCCAAGAAACCCTAGTTTTAGATTACTGACGTCTCTGATGAGATCTCACTGCCGTAAACTTGAAGATTTACACTAGAAATGTCAATCAGAAACGTCAATGTCATCGAAATCCCATTTGCTTGATTCATTTTGACATTTCTTGTGAAGGTCAATGAGATCATAAAAATGTTGATCTGCTAAAAATGAAGCAAGTGAATCGAGAATTTTCCCTTTAGTACATTATTAGTATAAACTAAAAAAAACTTGCCAAGAAACGCTGTTTTTCTTAGATAACTGACGTCTCTGGTGAGATATGTCATTAACGTAAACAAACAGATTTGCATCAGAAATGTCAAAAAGAAACGTCAATTTCCTATAGACAGGCCATTTGCTTGATTAATTTTGAAAGTATTTATTTCTCTTTTGTCATCGCTGTGTGTCGCATAAGAAAAATTCACCATGATTTTATTTAGCGTTATAAAAATGTGTGTAAACAAACCAATCAAAGATGTGTTAAGATCAATAACAACTTTTTAAATTGTTATAAAATTGGTTTAAAATTGACAATCTACTAGGTTTAATAAAAGGAGTCGCATTCCGAAAATGTTATTCGATTGGAGTACGCTCCTTTTTCGGGAGGCGACACACGACACATTCTTCCAATTAGTATTATAAACAAAAAATCCAATATAGTCTTATGGCAAACCCAATCGTAGAGAGAGAGAGAGACAACCGACATAACACACGCAGTCGCAGTCCTCCAAAACGGACCCAATCTTGTTTCGGATTAATTGGATCATTCAAAACATGATCCGTGAACAATTTTGGTGGTGGTGGTATTATGTAAGGCTCTTGTGGCATTCGCATTCATGATGGCGGTAGGCTATTGAATGGCACAAAGGTAAAACAAACAAAAAAAGCAATACAAAAAATTACATAAAATTGGGCGGGTTGGCTGACTGGCTATTGTTTGGTGAATTTGTTGATATTTCCCTCACCATCCTTGTATAATTTTGAAGTTATCTTAAAGAACTGCACCCACGAACAAAAAAAATTAATGGACACAGACGCTCACGAGTCAACAAAATGCCTCAAGCTGAGCTTTAAAGCCAACGAAGATATTAAGGAAATGATAATGACCATTCAAAAAGGTCCAAACTCAATGTTGTAATTTAACTATGTTTATAGCCATATTGGTTATGACAAGCGGTATTATAATTAAATGCCTTAATCAAAAGTCGAAGATAAAAATACAAGAATGTTTTTTTTTTTTTTTTGTCTATTAATTGGATTTGTTTATTTTTTAAACTCAAACCCACAATCAGAATAAGTGTTGTCTGTGGACCTGGACAGAGAATAAAATTGAAAAGTTTTTTTTTTTTTTTGTGACAGACATGAATGTAAAACACGTCATTTATTTATGTCAAACTAGAGTGACAAGATCACTTTGACTATATAATAACGAATACGTGACTTGATTATTAAGAGATTTATGGTTGAATTTAATGTCATTTTATTTCGTAATAGGAAGGATTTTGATTTTGTTTCTGAATGCTGAATGCGATAAAGAAGGCAATGAACTTTTTGGCAGGAATGTTGTTGAACTTTTGAAATTGTAGGAGGGTTTATATAAATAATAATGTTAGTAGGATTAGGTAGAAGTCGACTGTTGGAATTTATTTTGCCATTAGTCATTTCGGAACTTCTTTTTTTTACAATTTATTTCATTTTGAATTGAATTCTATTGTCGTTTTGGTTTGGCAAGTAACTTAAGTCGCTAAGTAACATCGCTTTGTAATATTATTTTGCAAAATCATCACTGCGCAAATTTCAGATCGCAAAGTTTTTAAGTGGCATTTCATAAATCAAGTCCCAAATTAAGGGAGGCATGTCCCAGATTTTGACAAAAACTTAGGGCTGGCCACGAGACGAGAAAAGTCTCGGTCTCGTTCTTGGTCTCGCATGACTAGACCGAGTAGACTGGCTTCTAAGCAACCGAAACGAGACCGAGACGAGACTGTATATTTGGACTTTCATAAATTAAAAAACCCAATTTCAGTTAAATATTTATTTTCTTCTGCACGTATTCAAACTATAATCGAAAATATTTCGTTGCAATAATCAACAAGTTGGCCGGGAATCGTATTTTTCGGAGACGAGACTGAGACGAGACTTAATTATACGAGACCGAGACGAGACTGCAAATTTTCGATTTTAACGGGACCGAGACGAGACTTATAAAAGTCTCGCAGAGTCTCGCAGAGTCTCGTCTCCTGGGCCCTACAAAAACTAACAAGGGTCCGTGGACATGACGTCTGTCGCCGTCGTCGGTTGGTCTGCACGTTCTCGTGTACATCGATCCAGGGACTGTTCTCTGGTGGTTGTTATGTTTCCTGGTAATTGATATTTGAAATTGTTAACACCAAATTACGTTTCTGGTTGTTGGTGTTTCACAGTAAACGCTTTCAATAGGGCTGGCCACGAGACGAGAAAAGCCTCGGTTTCGATCTCGGTCTCGCCTGTAATCTAAACAAATGGGCAGATTTAATTCAAATTTGGTGTGAAGCATTTATATGTGATTCCCTAGAAGGCAAATTCAAACTAATAGATACTACGATTTCAGTTGTATCAAGTTTTCTTTGAAAAAGGCTTTAATAATTTTGATTAAATATCGAGGATGAAATCTCCAGGTTTTTATCAAACAATTCGAATAACAGAGAAAAAGTTTTTAAGGTTGTTTTAGCAAATCGCCTTTTTTGGCATATTCCCTAATAACAACTCTTCAATAGTTTAGTTGATTGCGTCATAATTTTTTTGTTTCAGTACTTTGAAACTAGTTAAAAATGATTGCATTTCAAATTTGTATAAATATAAATAGGAACAGATAAAATCAAAGAAAAAATATTTTGTTTTATGATTTTTTCCACATTTGTTCTTACTATATCAAAAAATTTAAAGTTGTTTTTTTTTAAATATTTTCTCACAAACGATGTAGAAATATTCATTATCAAATCATTAATATACATCGCATCAATGTCTAGCTACATTCTAGTTGTTATAAAATACATATATACATATACAATAAAAGTCTGCCTAGACTCTGGTTTTGTAAGGACGAATTAATACTTCATTTATATCGAAAGCCAAAAAATGAGATAGGTTTTAAATTAAAAAAAAAAAACACAAAAACAAAAAATTAAAATGGGACAAACTCTGAAAATTGGGAGAATGGTATAAATTTGGCGTAGGTAAATAATAACGCATTCTAGTAAAGGATCAAGATTTAATTATTTTAACGTGTTTCGGTAGGTGGGGGTTTGAATTCAAAAAAAAAAAAAATGGTTTAAAATAAAAACAAAATAATATTTTAAAACAACCAAACATCTACAGGAAAGTTTTATATATGTAGGTACAATAGCGAATATAAGCTTTTGCTGTGGGAAGAATGGAGGTTAAGGGCTCCAGTCTGAGACATAACCAATTAAATTAACACTTTTGACCACCTTTACTTTTGAATAAAATAATATGAAAATGATCTTAACACAACAACACTTACAGATTTTAAAGGAGAGTCATTTCGATAATTATGTTTTATTCAATGGTTCAAAATTCAAAAAAAAAAAAAATAAAAATTTACTTCCAGAGTGGTGTTAAAAAATAAGCTAAATTGTGGTCAATAATGTCCAAAAACAGACCAATGGAAAGCAGTATTTAAATTTAAAAAAACATCAATTTTTGGAAGACAGTACGTCCTTTTTTCATTATGTCGAAACTATTATTGTTAAAAATAAACTGGACGACTGGATCACACAAACTTTCTCTCGTAGGTATACCAATTGGGTTTTGGTTCAATAATAAAATGATGTCGTTCAAAATAAAATGCTAAGTGTTAAATAAATAAAAAGTTTTAATATAAATTACTACAAATTTCTTATAAATATGTTTTTAAATAACTAAAAAAAAACAAACAAATATTTAAATAGCTGGAGCCTAAAAACAAGAAGGCCATGGGAATTGTTTGACAAATATAAATTTATGAACAAAACATTTTCTAAACATTTTGAAAAATAGAATTTGGTATCTTTAAGTATCTGTTAAAATGCAATTTTACACAAAATTAAAAAAAAAATCACTAACCCGTTTTATAGATATTGAATTTAAAGAAAAAAAAATATATATATTTTTTTAAATCCAAAAAACATTTTTTTAAAATGTTTATATGCAAAATTGTTTAAAATAACGTAGGCCTCCTGTATACAAAAATTAGGTTGAAATCAGTTGTCATTAACTAGAAATTGGAAAATAAAAACAATTGATTCTATGACAGTAACTGTTATAAATATTTTTGCCTTTTAATTTTTTTCAAAAATGTTTAAATCCATTTTTGAAATAAAACAATTTTTGTAAATTTGTTGTATAAATTCTTCAAGGGTATCGCCAAGAAGCCTTAAGTCCTAAGTTTGAAGTAAATCACTGCAAAGGCTAAGACTGTAGTTCAAAGTTTAGACAGACAGACAGAATTGTAGGACCCACTTTTTTCCAATTTTCTTTCATCGTAATGTTAGGGAAAATTATTATTTCGAACTCGCTTTTTCTTACGAGTTTAAAACTTACCCTATATATATCTCAATTAAAAAGTGGGTTTGTGTGCAAAGGAAAAATTTAACTTTGTGCACTTTATCTGACCGAATTTTGTTTTTTTCTTTTCAATTCTTCTCGTGTTTTTTGTTATATAGTTCTCTGGAAACTTGAAAACCCCACTACAGGTCTCTAGGCCTATCTATGTTCTCAAGATATCAGTTACTGTTATACATATTTAACGTGTGAATTATGTAGCCTTACCCCCAATCATGTTTTTTTTTTTCTCATTCTCTTTTTGTCGGTGCCATTTTCTGGACTGATCTAAATTTTAAGAAATCATTGTTGCATTTAACATTTGCAGTGCATGTTAATGGTTTGTACTTTCGAACTTTGTCAAATTCCCTTCTCGGCTTTAAGTCCCAAACTTTTGTTCATCTAAATCATTTAATATCTAGAAAAACCAGAGCTGCGAGATACATGTTAATTTTATAATCCCAATAGCTTTATTGTTGTTTTGCCTGATTACGCTCTATTTTTAGAGTTTTCAAATGCTTAAACGAATGTACGGTATAATTTCATCTTTATTTATCTATATAAAAAACCTGTTGAAATGATGAATTATAACTATACGACATTATAAATACAATACAATGGGTTTTCAAATAAGGTGTTTCATTTTAAATCACTCAAAAAAACGCACATTTAGTTGTGAAAGGTTGTGCTATTTTAATTTGAATCCAAAGCTTCGACTACTTAAATTTTCTTAAAAGCTATAGCTAAAAATGTTCATTCTCCCCCAATTGATTGGGTGTCAAGATGAAGAGGCGGTGGAGGGCTCATTTCATTTTCTTTGTGAATGCCCTAGCCTTGCTAGAATTAGAAAAACAGCCCTCAGAGAATACTTTTTCTACGAACTGGGCGACATCCCGTCTCTGCCACTAAAGAACGCCCTGAAATTCATTCAGATTCAGACCCCTTACCTAATCTTCCACTTATTCCTTTCCTTACCCTTCCCTCTTCATTCCTCTTCGCAAATCCTGGGGAGCGCAATGGATCCATTGAGATCCGAGTGAGGTGTTGCGGCTTGCCAAATCATCACCCCTTATAACCTAACCTAACCTAACCACCAATTGAAAATTTTTTTGCAGGTACGTATCGGTACATAATTATTGACCTCTTTGTTTTATTTAGCAAAACTTTTATGACTAAGGTTTTTTTTAATGGCTCAAAATTTTGTATGAAGCCTCTTGTTGGAATACTTAAAAAGAACCAAGAAACTGTCACAACTTGTCACAGTAGCTATATTTAAAAATAGGAGAACCATTTAAAATATTGTTCATGTTTTTCAGTCTCCATAATTACTTTAAGAGTGAAATCTGTATTTTTTTTTAATTTATCAAAGGAAACATTTTTTTTTTTTTCTTGACTCTATCTACCCACCTTAACGGGGGATAGACATGATTCTATATACTAAGAAAAGTTTATGTTTTGTCCCTTTATAAAAGAAGCTGTTTTTAGTTTTCGGTACCTACAAAATTATTGTTCTCCTCTTCCCATTTTTAAAGTTCGGAGGTCAGCTCTTTTGTTTTTTGTAAATAAATAAATAAATAAATCGGGTGGCACAACGGCTCATGAAGAACCAGGGCCTAGTGACTAACAACTCGCAACCATTCCTGTGTGCGCCTTTCGACAAGAATGGAAGGGACCTACAATATTATGCCGAATCCGAACGGCTGACGAGAAGCACTTAATCGTGACAAGTGATACTCTTGGAGGATTTGTCAATTCCTCGCAAGAGGCAGTAGCCCTGAAAAAAACTTTTTAGTTTTCTAGGTGGACGAGGCTGTTTTTTGTATGGAACTTTAAATTAACTTCAATTTAAATTATCTGAATTTTTCATTTTACATTATCGTTTATTAATACATAATGAATGCAAATTCCAACTATTATTCGAAAAGTTTGAAAATCAACTCTTTTGTTTTTCTAAGTTTAAACAAAAAATATAATTTTAAAGTTATTTACTGTCACAACTTGTCACAGTAGCTATATTTAAAAATAGGAGAACCATTTAAAATATTGTTCATGTTTTTCAGTCTCCATAATTACTTTAAGAGTGAAATCTGTATTTTTTTTTAATTTATCAAAGGAAACATTTTTTTTTTTTTTTCTTGACTCTATCTACCCACCTTAACGGGGGATAGACATGATTCTATATACTAAGAAAAGTTTATGTTTTGTCCCTTTATAAAAGAAGCTGTTTTTAGTTTTCGGTACCTACAAAATTATTGTTCTCCTCTTCCCATTTTTAAAGTTCGGAGGTCAGCTCTTTTGTTTTTTGTAAATAAATAAATAAATAAATCGGGTGGCACAACGGCTCATGAAGAACCAGGGCCTAGTGACTAACAACTCGCAACCATTCCTGTGTGCGCCTTTCGACAAGAATGGAAGGGACCTACAATATTATGCCGAATCCGAACGGCTGACGAGAAGCACTTAATCGTGACAAGTGATACTCTTGGAGGATTTGTCAATTCCTCGCAAGAGGCAGTAGCCCTGAAAAAAACTTTTTAGTTTTCTAGGTGGACGAGGCTGTTTTTTGTATGGAACTTTAAATTAACTTCAATTTAAATTATCTGAATTTTTCATTTTACATTATCGTTTATTAATACATAATGAATGCAAATTCCAACTATTATTCGAAAAGTTTGAAAATCAACTCTTTTGTTTTTCTAAGTTTAAACAAAAAATATAATTTTAAAGTTATTTACTCTTGCTACGATATCTTCTATGATTTTCTCAAGTCTAAATTATTCTAAGTAATTAAAAAAATATTAGTGTTTGTAAATGAACCTTCTCCGCACATTATCATCATGAACATTGAGTAGACGGCCAACGACATGGTCGGCGACGCGATGCGTCGCGACAACTACTTAATTATCACTTATCGGTATCTCACATATCATTATGCTGCTTTGGGATTGCTCATTTAATTACCTTTTACAAATGTTCAATTTAATTAATTTGATCGTTAAAATTACATTAAAATTACCGCCGCCACACCATCCATTATAATGAGCAATTGAATATGGTAATTAATCTCGCATCTTTCATCTCAATTGGTCTTGTTTACAGGTACTCATGTTTTGATGTTTTATTTATTAAGTGATTGACACTTTGTGTGTGACAAATAATTTGACCATGAATATTTACACCAGTATCAGCAAGTGAAAATTAAATTAACAAATTAACAAATAAACAAATTAAACCCACAACATCACTTGGGCAACATCGCTTTAAGTCGGGGGAACTCTCAGTTGATGTTCGGCGCGGCAGATAAAAGCAATATCCATGAAGTATTAAATTTCTCGCTGTTGATTTTGTTGTATCTTCCGCTATCTTGACTCACTGCTGGCTGACTGTGCGGAAGTGAAAAATGACGAAGACAGAAAATAAATAAAATACTTTCTTCGTCAAAAGCACTTTGTATCTCCTCCATGTTGCCTTCCTTCTTAACTACGGGTTTTTTTAGCAGGGCGGGGCAAGTTGTGTGGCAATGATTTTACTCGTGGTGGGAAGTTTTGTTGTTGAGATGCTGCACGATTGCGCAATGGCGCACATGGACTTGAACTTGAGACAAGGTCTTAAATGAGTGTTGGCCTATAAATGAGTGCGATGATGACGTTGTTGTTGACAAACAACACGGGAATCTGTTTTTTTTTTTTTTTTTTTGTTGGACTAGAAACTTTACAAGATGTTATTCAAGTGTTGTTGTTGTTTTTATTCTGTTAATGATCCAGTTGATGGGAATTAATGAATTTTTTCCTGATTTGGTACAATTGGACAGTTAAGTAATAATTGCGAAAATTAGTTTTGGCATATTGAAGGACACGCATATGAAAGTCGGTGAAGTGGAATGCTTGTGGAAATCGAAAGGCCGCATGTTATGTGGTGTTTGGGTCTTGGGTTATTCCGGATTTCTTTATATGGCTGATGATATGACATACTTTTGGTGAGCGAGTTTTGTTATTTTAGAAAGCTTACAAATTGTTTCTGGAGGAGACAAGTACCGAAAACGTTTTTAATTTTTGTTTGTATTACTTTACTCAATTTACTCTTCAATTTTATTAAGTTTTGATTCGTAGTCAAAACGACCGTAGAACCCAAGACATTTTTAAATGTTCTTTTAAGAATTGTCTTCTTTTAACAAGCTTTAGAGGTCAAATTTTAACTTCCCATTGGAAGTTATTGTAATTAGTGCGATTGAAAATTTTGACATATCTTCACGTTTTGAGGTCTCTAGAATCAGAATTCGTCGTTTTTAGCAAAATGTCTGTATGTGTGTATGAACGTACGTTCGGGGTACTTTTTTCGTCCACCATATCTCGAGAATGAATAAAGATATCGACCTCGGATATATTTTATTTTACATATAATATTGTCATAACGTGCCGAAAAGGTTTTCTAACAAATTCAATAAACCGTTTTTTTACTACAGCAATTTAAAAAGGAGATATAAAATATCATTTATCTGGAATATCTCGAGAACGGAATAAGATATTCACTTCAGACTAATTTAAATTTACACATAATTACACAATACCAAATTGGTAAAAAATAAAAAAAAATTCAACGGACACTTTTTTTTAAACTAAGAACAAAAAATGATTCCGAACCCAGTCTATTTTTTTTTACATATAATGACGTAGTCAACAACTGATAATTTTTTTTAAAAAATCCAATAAACAAAAATTCTTAACAAATTTTTTTCAACTCAAATATTTTGAAAAAAAAAACAATGATATCGGTTTCAAAATTTTACCAAAAATATATACCTATACCACCTAAATGCATTATAATTTTGAGATTTTTAAAACCACCCTTAAAAAAGCTAAAAATCAAATTGTTGCAGGGAACAACGACAATGTTTTAATTCGAAAAAAATCATCAATTTCATGGTTTTTTATTTTATTTTTAGAAATAATATTTTGAAAGATATCAATACGCTTGAGGTGTCATTTTAAAGATAAAAACGGAAGTTTTTGAAAAAAAATATTTTAGTTTACAAAATCATTAAACCAGTGCGCTCAGACTATGGATGAAAATAACAAAACAAAACTTTCAGAAGTTAAAGCTGAAACTACAAAATAAATAACACTAAAAATCTCATCTCGATATTTTTTGTCAAACATAATGATATTATGGCCTTAAAAATGCAATTTTTCAAAATATGGATTTTTAAAGCAGCGATATTTTATATAAAGGGTGAGAAAAATGAGTCAATTTTTGGGTTACTTACTTGACTTTACTTTTGATGGCGCTCACAGCCCAGGATGGGCTTCGGCCTCAACTAACAAGCCCCTCCAGCCAGCTCTGTCCCTAGCTAGCCGCTTCCAGTTGCGCACACCGAGTGCTTTGATGTCGTCATTCACTTGCTTGCGCCACCTGTTACGGGTTCTTCCTCTGCTGCGTACCCCATCGGGGTTGGATTCGAAGACTCGTCGGGCAGGTGCGTTGCTGTCCATACGCTGCACGTGCCCCAGCCATCTCAGCCGCTGTATTTTCAGCTTTTTGACCAGGTCAACGTCGCTGTATAGCCCGTATAGCTCGTCGTTGAATCTTCTCCTCCATACTCCTTCGATACACACCGGACCGAAAATCACACGAAGAATCTTCCTCTCAAAGCACCCTAGCAGATTTTTATCCGAATCTTTCAGTGTCCATGCTTCTGACCCATAAAGCAGGACCGGGATGATTAGGGTTTTGTATAAAGTCTCCTTGGTTCTCTGAGAGAGGGCCTTACTACTTAAATGCCTTCTTAGACCGAAGAAACAGCGGTTGGCAAGAGTAATTCTTCGCTTGATCTCTGCACTGATGTCATTCTGCGATGTAATAGTGGAGCCCAGGTAGACAAAGTCCTTGACAACTTCGAAGTTATGTCTGTCCATCGTGATATTTTTCCCTAGTCGACGATGTTGAGATTCCTCTCTCGATGACAGCATATACTTCGTCTTGTCCTCATTAACCGCCAATCCCATTTTAGCCGCCTCCGATTCAATGCTCGCAAATGCCCCTGCCACATCCGCAAATGCAAGCAATTGAACGGACTTTTGATAGATTGTACCGCTGGTGTTGACATGTGCGTTGCGTACAATGGCTTCAAGAACGATGTTGAATATGTTATGATAACGCGTCGCCTTGCCTCAATCCTTTCTCAACATCAAAGGAATCGGTGGTGTTGACGGAGCAGCGAGATTTCTCCATCGTCATCCTGCACAGGCGGACGAAGTTGGCAGGGATGCCGTACTCGACATGGCTCTGTATAATTCGTCCCTTCTCTGGAATTCCCGGGATTTTTCTTAAATCTGTCGGAGTGTGAACATTTGATCGACGGTTGACTTGCCTGGCCTAAAACCGCACTGATAGGGGCCGATCAGATCGTTGACAAAAGGTTTTAAGCGGTCACACAGGATGGCCGACAAGATTTTATAAGCGACGTTTAGGAGACTAATTCCTCTGTTGTTGGTACATTTCATAACATCTCCCTTTTTATGGATGAGGCACTCTATACCGAGGTTCCATTCATCGGGCATACTTTCCTCCGACCAAATTTTGCAGATGAGCTGGTGTATACTCCTAGCCAATTCATCTCCCGCTGATTTAAATAGTTCTGTTTGTAAGCCATCCGCACCAGCAGCCTTGTACGACTTAAATTCGGATATCGCCAGCCGCACTTCGGTTAGGTCGGGTGGACGGAACTCTTAGCTATCATCGTCCACGTTGAATGGAGCGTTCTGCCTATTAGCGGCATCTTGGCTGTCTTCGCCATTAAGCAGTCTAGAGAAGTGTTCTTTCCAGATCCTCAACACTGACTGTGTGTCTACTACCATATTCCCACTCTCATCTCGGCAGGCTTCCGTTCTAGCCTTGAATCCTTGGGTAGATCGCTTAACCCTCTGATAAAATTTTCGAACATCTCCCCTACCGCTACAACCCTCAATAGACCCTACCGCCCGCTTCTCGTGCTCTCTCTTTTTCCTCCTGAGAAGTCGGCGTTCCTCTTTTCGTTTCAGCCCGTAGAGCTCCCGGGCCACTCTCTCAGCAGCTCTTGTTCGAGTCTGCAGCATTGCCTGGTAGGCCTCGTCCTTAGCTGCATGCGCTAGCCGGCACTCTTCATCAAACCAGGGGTTTCGTTGTATTCGCCTAGTGAAACCCAGCACATCAGAGGCGGCACTTCTGATGGCTTGTTGACAGTGTTCCCACTGGTCCTCTGCACTTGATGCTGGTGGCGGACCTCCTGAGAGATTAAGAGTTACGTGGTCTGCAAAAGTTCTGGCAGTCTCTTGCGATTTAAGCTTCTCGACATCGAATCTTTTCACAGCATCTGCTCTGCGTTTTCGCTTCATGGATATCCGCATACGTAGCCTAGCTACCACCAGGTAGTGATCCGAGTCAATGTTGTCCCCTCTGAACGTTCGGACGTCCAAGATACTGGAAGCATGTCTCGCGTCTATCGCAACGTGGTCGATTTGGTTGACGGTTAGTTGATTACCGCCAAGTCCCTTTAAGTATATTGAGGTGTGGGAAGTAGGTGCTTGAGATGATGACATTTTGCCCCGCCGCAAAGTCTGCCAGCCTGTGTCCGTTGCCGGAAGTTTCGTCGTGTAGGCTGTGTCCTCCGACTATCGAACCAAAGATGCCCTCCTTTCCGAATCTTGCGTTGAAGTCACCAAGAATGATCTTCACGTCGTACTTCGGGCACATATCATACGTTGTCTCCAGGAGATCGTAGAATGCTTCTCCTCTCTCCTTTCATGGGGGGCGTGAACACAGATCAGCGAAATGTTCTTCAATTTGCCCTTGATGCGAATTGTGACCAGGCGCTCGCTTACACTTCGGAAGCCCAAGACTTCTTGCCTAAGTCTCCCCCTTATCACAAAACCACAGCCAAAGAGCCGCTGACCCTGTTCTTTCAAGCAACCGCCGTAGTAGATGTCACACGTTTTCAGTCTCCGTATGCCCTCTCCATCCCATCGCACTGCCTGGATGGCTCTTACGTCAGCCTTTAGCCTGTCCAGGTTCTCCACTAATTGTTCGGCTGCACGTGTTCTGTATAAGGACAAGACGTTCCACGTGCAGATCCGAAGTTCATTGTCCTTTTTTCGTTTGCTGGGGTCGTCAACTTTAAAATCATCCATATCCGAGTCTTGTTGTTGTTTTGGAACAACTTTTTCCATATCCGAGTCTTGTTGTTGTTTTGGAACAACTTTTTTTTACGTGTTAGGGAAGTTACCCCGACGCTTAACCCCCGACCCGGAGGAACAGACCCTTCGTATAACTCCAAGGGTAGGGAGCCGGATAAACCGCTACTTATAGGCCTGAGCTACAAATATGTCATAGTAGCCCATATAAGGTGTTCACTAAGTAGTTCAACCTAACTGGAACTGTAGACGCCACCGTTGATTCCATCTAGAGAATTCGTCCGCTGCTGCCTCGATGAAAGGAGAAGTGCCTTAGTGGGAACACTCCTCCCCCCCCCCTCTCTCGTTGCCTGTCCCCAACAGCTTTCCACGGGGATTTAAACCCCGTCTCAAGCTGAGGTACTAGACACCCGATGTTCACCACTAGGAGTTGAGAGTAGGAGTTGGTAGACAGAGGTGGGTTTTGAGAAAAACCTGTGGACGCTTGTGTCCTCTTGAATGCACATAACTACCCTTTTGAACACCCAATTTTTTGGTTTGTTTCTTTAAAAATGTGTTCTTTTAAATATGTGTTTCAAGTATTTGAGAAATATTAGCGCGTTAAATTTAACAGTCGGCAAACGGGAGGCAGTTAAAAATCAAGAAAAAACAGTAAAAAACACGTTTTTTCAGCACCGTGATTGATACTGTTTGGCTATGATTTTGTAATTTAAAATATTTTTTTTCAAAAACTACCGTTTTTTATCTTTAAAATGACACCTCAACTGTATTGATATCTTTAAAAATATTATTTCTAAAAATAAAATAAAAAAAAAAATTAAAAATTAAAATCAAGGTTGGTAGAAGGGGAACGGTGAATGCGACAATTAAATCCAGCTGGATTTCAATCTTTTGGAACCTAGAGATGATTCCCACAAAGTTTGAAAAAAATCAAAAATGCGATTCCATTAGACGTTTTCATATGGAATGACTTATATGACACTTAATTTACCTTTTTATATTCTTTAAAACCATGTTTTTTTTTTAAGTATACTCCCCTGATTTTCATATTTTTTTAAGCCAATAGTCTGTTTTGAAATAATTGGCTTGTATAAACAATACCTATATACCGAGAAGAGTTAGGAAAAAAATTTACAAAATATAGGCAATGTCACATTTTGCCCTGTATCTCTATATCTTAACCTACCTATATACTGATTATCCAAAAACCCAAGGTTATGCCACTATATAATATATACTCTATCTTCCACCACTTAGGTAAATATGTATATGGTTTTCAAGTGCACCAATGGGAAGTTACTAGTGTGGGTCGACCCTAGACTCATTTTTGTCTATTAAATCGTTTTAAATTTTGATCGTAAGGCCTTAAAGATATTTAAAAAAAAATACAACATAAAAGGAAATTAAATTCGAAAACTTTTAGTCAAGTAATATTTTGCAATTTTCATTTTAAATAGGGTTAATTAGGATGCAAAAAATGAAGTTTGATAAATTAATTTCTAAACGTAAAATGACAGAGAGTTAATTTTGTGTGTATTATCGAAAGATTAGATAAAAAGTAAGAATTTATTCATATATGAACAAATTAAGAAAAATCCAGTACATGTGATATGAGCGTAAACAAAAATATAAATAGATGTCTGAGAAATAAAAAACACCATAAATCGGGATGATGTTTTCGGAAATAAGTCTTTTATTTTTTTGAAAGCAGATAAAAAATGAATGGCACCTTTTTAAGAAATTTTTTGATTTAAGCTTTCCTTTAACTAAGTAAATTTTAAAAACAATGCAAATTAGTATCATTAATTTTGGGTTGTTTCCAATTTTTGGTCTTTTACCTCCATTGGTATTTTCATTAAAAATAGCACCAATAAAAAAGAAGACTTATAACGAGTTCGATTGGTCTATATTGTTTCTAAAAATATTGTTTACACTTTGGGTTGACACAATTTTAACTCTAGATATTTTCAAATTTTCTCACTGCGTAAGGGAAGAAAAAAAACCCTAATAGTCAAAGAGAGCCAGCAGAAACTTTTGATAGTGATGTGATGTGGTGTGGATTGAATATCCACAACAAATATCTGGAAAGTTTTTTGTTCAGCTAGTCGTCGAGATGGGAGGGGGGTAAAATAGCAAATTATCCAATAATTGTTCTGTCAGAACTAAAATCTAAATTTTAAAAATGAAATAAGATAACGCTGCTCTACCACTGGTAGATGATGCCATGGTTGGCAATGAACAAAGCAGACAATTTTTATTGATTTTTGCAGATTTGTTGACATTTAAAAAATCAGAGTGGCGTTAATAGGGATGAACTCTGATTTTTTAAATTAATCAACAAATCTGCTAAATTCAATCAAAATTATCTGCTTTGTCCATTGCCAATCATGGCATCATTGACGAGTGGGAGACAGCGTTATCCGAACCAAACAAAAAATATTTTAAATCGATTTCGTTTCTTTCCAAAAATATTTATATCATTTACACAATCTCTTATGCTCGAATCTTTAAAAACTATCAACCACTTATTATAATCAATAATCTTCCTAAAATTCTTAAATGTTAAGTTTTTGGAACAACTCCTTAAATATATAAAAATCAAAGGATCTTAAAAAACTAACAAAAAACATTGTTCTCTTTTTTAATTCTCAGCAACCAAAATACCATTTTTTTTCGAACGGACAAAATAAAATTAATTTACATCGTATCCTCCCTTCGTTTATAACGTTTTTTTTATAAAAGATCTTATCTAGAAAAAAATATTTTCTAGAATTTTTCAGGAACCTAATATCGATATCATTTCAAAAATAAAATCCACTAAACGAACGTAAGAAAATATCTCTACCTCTTGCCGCTCTCTCTCTCTCTCTCTCTCTCCCTCTGTCTCTCTCTGTCTCTCTCTATCTCTCTCTCTCTCTACCTATTGCCACTTAAAATATAGACTATTAAATACATTTTAGTTTAACTCCTGTTTACTCTATAGTCTGAGAGCCCACAGCAGATTTGGCGTACGAAAGTGAACCAAAAAAAAAAAATTATATGAGTCGAAAGGTGTATTAAGGCTGATAAAAAAAATACAAGTCCTGCAGTCACTGGTGGCGGCTGTTAGGTGGGAGGGGCAATTTTCTAAAAAATTGACTTAAAACAGAACAAAAATTATTAAAAAACAACCGTAACATGTACAATGGCTTGTTATATTTTCATGAAAGGCCAGAAGTCCCTTCTTTCATTTCCTTTTTTAATTAAAGTTCGTTCAATGAATAGTTTTTGAAATACTAATGTTTGAACTCAAAATTTTGAAACATACATTTTTGGAACGTGGTGGGAATATCGCATTAACCATAAGAACTCTGAATCAAAAGAGTCCATAAAAATGTTTGTATCCCACGGTGTTTTTTGGAGGGGGAAAGGGGAGGTATGACTTATTGATACAAATTGATAAAATTTGGACATTATGATATATGATACATTATGATAATGACATCAAAACTAAGGCGATACAATCATTCTAAAAAAAAGTACTGGTCCATTTTTATCTAGAAATGACTGATTTTCAGTAAAACTGGTAAACTATTAAAAAAATACCTAGAAAAGAATGGTACATTGATGAAGATTTATATAAATATTCAATTTGGCTATTGACAAATGAATCATTTTTAATAAATTTCTTCCCGTTCTTGGGATAGGTGTATTGATCAAAATTTTATACCTTCTCTTTCCCTTAAAAAAAACACCCTTTCCTCATAGATATTTTTATGAACTCTTTTGATCCCTTATTCTCATGTTGAATTTAATATTTATACAAATTTTCATCAATGTACCATTCTTTTCAAGGTATTTTTTTAATAGTTTACCAGTTTTACTGAAAAACAGTCATCTCTGAATAAAATGGACCATTACTTTTTTTAAGATGCTTGTATCACCTTAATTTTGATGTCATTAAATTCAGAATTGAAAAATACTTTAAAATCATGTATCATAATGTCCAAATTGTACCAATATAATTTTTTAATTTCGATATGTCATACCTCCCCCTTCCCCCTCACAAAAAACACCCGTGGGAGACAGATATTTTTATGGACTCTTTTGATTCCTAATTCTTATTGTTAATGCAATATTCCCACCAAGTTTCAAAAATGTAAGAATTGTTTTCGGTATGTTTTTCCTATTTAACTGGTTGCAGAAATGATAATTTAGCCGGATTTGTCAAAAAGTAAAAGTCCTTGAACCATCCGGTTTTCATTTTTGACTACAAATTGATAAGGGCATTGAATTTTGGAAACAAAAATAGTACGTGAAATTTTTTAATTTTTAATTTTTTTTTTCAAAATTTTGGGTTCAAACATTAATATTTCAAAAAATATTAATTGAAAGAACTTTATTTAAAAAGGAAAAGAAAAAAGGGACCTTTGGCCTTTCAAGAAAATATAACAGGACATTGTACATGTTTTAAGTCAATTTTTTAGAAAATTGCCCCTCCCACCTAACAGCCGCCACCAGGGACTGCACGACTTGCATTCCTTTTATCAGCTTTAATACACCTTTCGACTCATTTAATTTTAGTTTGGTTCACTTTCGTACGCCAAATCTGCTGTAGGCTCTTGGTCTACTATCAAAAATTGAAATTTCAAAAAATTCCGTCATACAGTGGTTTCGGCTTTTATCAATGGGCACGGTAAGCTTCTTGCAATACACCTTTTTTACAGGATCAAAATCTGGCGATTTTCGACCCCCCTCTAACTTTAGTACTAATAAAGTCAGAAACTTAAAATTCGCAGCATTTACTAAGCTCACCAGGTTCAGGCAACTTACCAAATTTCAATTGCATAGAATTAGTGGTTCCTGAAATATAAGACTGCAAAAATCGCAAAAACCGTAACTGACTGTCTCATTGACCCACTGATTCACTGACAGATCAACAAAATTATGGAGCACTTCCCGACATCGTACAATCTTGTAATTTCTCACAACGGTAGGCTTTGTGGTGGAAAGGAAAAAATCGAAAATTTAAGATTTTCCATTCAGTGGGCGTGGTACCCGCCCATTTCAATTGAATTGATATAAATTATTTGGCGCCCTTTGGATTGTGTCGTAGTTCGTAGAATGATGAAATTTGGTACAGCGGTAGGGCTTAAAGTAACAGCGATGGCAAAATTTTTAAATTTGAGATTTTACATTCAATGGGTGTGGTAACCACCCATTTTACGTAGAATTAATATTAAATTTATTCAGATCACTTCCGATGGGTGCAGAATTATAAAAATTTGGTAGAGCGGTTAGATTTCAGGTGTATACAAAGACAAAATTGAAATTATGAAATTTTTCATGCAACGGCGGGGCATTCACCCACTTCTTATTAATTATTAATATTATGATTCCAATTAAAAACTTACTGTTAGGAGTTTTTAATTAAAAGTCAAGTGCTCTGTTCGAGAGTTTATTAGAAACTACCTTACAATTTATTGGTATAAAGAATAGAGGAACAATTAAGAATTCATGATAATGGTCTAATGATTGAGTATGAGCGTTGACATAAAAAGAAAACATAGAAAGGCTAATTCACAATAATCTTTCAACACTCTCCCTTAACGCGAATTATAATTGATAAAAATTATTTTTATATCATTTTAACAATTATACAATTCAAAAAAAATATTTATTTAACTCGTCCTAAGAGTTTACAAAATGTATGATGTTTTATTTTTTCTAAGTTCTTAGTTAATACATCTGCTATCATGTCATTTGTTGGAATGTAGTTTAAATTGATAGCACCGCTTCTGTATATTTCCCTTATATGGTGATGTTTAATGTCTGTGTGTTTGCTACGTGGGTGGTGAACGGGGTTTTTCACCAGCTGTTGAGCACTGAGGTTGTCACCATTCAAATCTAAATGAGATGTTGCAAACTCGCTGCCCCCAAGCTCACAAACCAATCTTCTTAGATAAACAGCTTCTTTTGCTAATGCGGATAGAGTCATGTATTCTGCCTCGGTACTGCTCAACGCCACCGTTGCTTGGTTGCTTCTTGGACTCCCAAGATATGGCAGTACCACCATGCACGAAAACAAAACCAGTTTACGACTTTCCGTCTAGGATGTCTTCACCCCAGTCGGCATCAACAAATCCTTCAAGTTGTTTCCCTGTAGGATAATAAAACAATTTGTAATTAGTTCAATTTAAGTACCTCAATAAATGTTTGACTGCCGTATAGTGTTCTTCATGTGGGTCCGAATTAAATCGTGCCAATTTGCTGACCGAATGAGTGATGTCTGGCCGTGTTGAAATTGACAAGTAGGTTAATGACCCGATGATGGACTGGTACTGCTCTTTCATTATAAGACACCACAGACATATTTTTTTTTAGTATTTTTAATTGTTCACTCTTTCCATAGAAATCCTATTATATGTATGTATAAACAAATTGACAAACTAAATTAAAATTTTTAAAACAAAAATAAAACACTTGTTAATTTTTTTTGAACCACAATATAATATTTAATTTTTTCGACGCGTTTTTTTCTTCCAACAATCATCTTTTGAAGTACGTGTTCTTCTGGGCCCGTTAGAACGCAGCTTGTCTTGTTTTATGAATGATGTCCTCAACAAAATTGACCAAAATATACAGTTCACCTTAGAGTTTGGTGGGAAATCCTTAAATTTCCTGGATCTTAGTATTTCAGCAGTTAATAATTCATTCGAATTCGATGTATATAGAAAAAACACCTGCACAGATGTCATTATACCGTCAAACTCAGCGCATCCTTGGTCTACAAAAATGTCATCGTTTCATGCTTTACTTGATCGCCTTCTCCGTACACCTTTAAGCTCACCAAACTTCAATCAATAATCAAAATTGCCATTAATAATGGCTATAACAAGAAAATTGTGTATGATTTACTACGCAATAAATCAAAAAAAGCTGCAATACAATCAATTTTCCCAACTGAAAAAGAGAAACATGGCATACATTGGAGAAAAATTCCTTTCATTACAGGATTTTCTGAAAAACTTATTGAGCCTTTAAAAAAAGCCAATGTAAAACCCGCTTTCTTCAATGATTCAACGCTGAAAAATGCTCTATTGCAACAACAAATTTTTTCCAAAAACTAACCATCTTAAGAAGAGTGGTGTCTACAAAGTCAATTGTGAAAATTGTGATGGTGTCTACGTCGGAAAGACATCGAGGAATTTGGAAAAAAGATTTAGCGAGCACATACGAGCAGTAAATCATTTCGACCCATCTTCTGGATTATCACAACATCTCCGCAATTCAGGCCACCTTTGTTCTATAGAAAGTATAGAACTCCTACATAATTTAAATTCTGGACGAGTCTTAGATAAGTTTGAAGTCTTTGAAATAAACAAACATAAATCACGAGGAGACAACTTACTAAACAATCAAATTGACCTGACCAACAATAGCCCTCTGCTCAATATAAAACTATAGTTAATATATTAACTTTCATTATTTATTCTTAAAAAAACTTTTAAAATTTTTTTTTTTTTTTAAATATTAATTTTAAAATGAATGTTTAAAGAACCTAAGAATTGTACATTTTTCTTGTCTTGACTGTAGTTACTCATGTACTATTTTTGTTATTGCTTGAGTTTCCCTCACTCACTTTTTATGTATAAGCTTCACTTTGTTTCCTGAAGATGTCTTAATAGGATGAAACGCGTCGAAAAAATTGAATATTATATTGTGGTTCAAAAAAAAACTAACAAGTGTTTTATTTTTGTTTTAAAAATGACATCAAATCTCCACCAAGTGCCTTCCAAAAACTCCATAGAGTCAATCAAAAAGACTGATACCCACAAATTAATTGTGTTCCACCGAAGATTGCTTCTACAATTTAAATTTACATGTAACCCCATCTGGTTCAACTCATCATGTAAATTAAAATGATTCATTCCTTTTTTCCTTTTAAGTTAATTCTTCTTCGTAACAGTTATATCACTCCAACATAAGCCATCAAAAATTCTTACCGTAATCAATTTAGCACCTTACTTATATGGGATGTATAAATCATTCCTCTGACAAAATACCGCGCGATAAAAAAATGTACCAAAAAAGATCTTTTTGCAACTTAGTCATGGAACATGTGTTCTAAATGACAACTATTAAAAGACCCCCACGATGAACAAAAAGACTTCATTCCATCTGAGTAACTCTTCTACACCACGATGAGCACTCAGCAAGCCGAAGGCCACCCATATGTCGTTGTTTATATTTTTTTTATTCACGATGATGGCACTTTGCCGAACATTTTAAAGCGCCATTTCAAGTAAATCTTTTAAAAATCTAAGGCTAGGTAGCCGCCTATAGCCACCTGGCGATGACAATTTGATGCTTACTGACAGCTCGTCATCGTTGATGTGCTATCATTAATCTTCCGACTAATTGCTAGTTCGACACAAAGATTGTGATTTGTGAGGAAGGCTTTTAAATTTACGACTTGAAATGGATCAATTTTAGGTTTACATCGCGATTACATAAAGCTTTAAACTGCCTTAGGTAGGTTATCTATAGGACTTATTTATAGGTGTGGTTCCAATTTATGTCACTTTTAATTTAATATCATTCAATCTTGGTTCTTGGTTGGAAAGAACATGACACGTTCCTTACCATTGACTTTGGCAAATCTATTTTGAAAACTTCAACCCGGATTGTGCCCAGAGGGCGCTCCTCTTGAGTCTTCTAGATTTGAAGCTAGAAGGATTAAGGTTCTCTCTTAATGCTTCAATAAAATACGGACAGGTTTAATGACAGATTGTTAAAAGATTTTGTCAAAATAGCAATTATAAACTCATTGTTGTTCATGTTCATAAAGAGAAGGTGTATCTGTTATTTTGATAGAATAAAAAAAAGTTGAATAGGATTATTTCTATTAGATCAGAAGTCGTAGTGAAGGTGTTTTGTTATTCTTATTATATTCGAGTTATAGTCAAGTTCTTGGAAAACACAGTAAATCATGTTTATTGGACGTATAATAGCCATAAAAAGACCTTGATCTTTGCACACGGTAAATGGGTTTTCATTGCGAGGTAGCCATCGTTTGTTTAACCTTTGATTGTTGCCTCGTGTGTATTAGTTGGTGATCGTGGTCGGAGCTCAGACGCCTACAATTTATTGCTATAGCTACTGTTTTGATTTGTGTGGGAATAATTTGACATAATAAGACAATTGCTGCAAGGTTGAAACATGATACTCTTGACAAATGTGTTTTTTTTTTTTTGTATTTAAATGTATGATACAACACTGTTAATCGTTAATCTTAAGAAGACTTAAGATATTAAGATGACTGATTCAAATTTTTTAAAACTCCCTGAAGTGGTGACTGTAAAATCATTTAGCTTATTATGAGGTACAAAATTTGAATGCCACTCAATGTCACAGTTAAACCGTGAAATTGGTAAATTGTAGAATTTCCCGATATAACTTAGAATGTTTCAGCAACATTTACATTGGTAAAAGTCTGCAATCTGCGCATCAATTAAAGAATCGGTGGTTATTCACTGTAATACTCAACACTTATACAAAAAATCGAGTAAACATACATAGATTGACTAAAAAAAAGGAACAATTCTCAGGAGCTAGCTCGGGTTTAAATCAACTAAGCAACTGGGTAGACTAATTTCACTGCATGAAATATGAAATTCTAGCTAGTTTTTAGTATGGTCTTTCGATTGCCTTAAAAATGTACAAAATCCAGGCATTTTTAATTTTTTTTATTAATTTTCTTGTAACCGACATTTTAATTCGAGAAGTCGATGATCATGAATCATGATCAATAAAATTTGCGAAATCGAAAAAGATTTAAGGCGTGCGTTGGTGACAGTTTCAATATGATACTCTTATTGTCTGTAATGTCGTTTTCGGTTGAAGGTTCGGAGTTACTCCTTTTTCACTCCACTTACTCCAAAATAATTCGATTGGCTGCTTCGAGTAATGTTTTCGGAGTTATTTTCTGTTCCAGATTTTATAAAGGAGTAGACCCAGAACACACATATATGTACATATAAGCTCTTTCATCGGATAACTTGTCAAATTAATTTTACTCGACTGAAAATGCAAAATATACATACAAATCAGACAAAATCTTGGAACAACAGAAAATAATTCGATTGGAATCAAAAAGGAGTAGTACTGTTCCGAATTCCAATCGAAAACGACATAAGGTTTATAAAGGTCACCAATAAATACATTGTTACCAGAAAAATGCGAAAAAAGTACCAACAATTTTTTTCTGATATATACATATACATTATATATAATAACACAAAAAAGTTCCAAGAACAACTTTCCGTTAAACGGACGCAATTTTATTACAATCATTTTGGGTATTAGTGGTATGTACAAAGTTTTATTACAATCCTTAAAGCCGTTATTAATGGAGCACAAGAATTCTGAATTTTCAGCAACCACATAAAAACGCTTTTTATTAAATTTGATGTAAAATTGTCCAAGCGTTAAGGCTCTGGCTCAAACTACAGTGCACCACTACACCAATTTTTGTTTTCAAAGATTTTTCTATAACCGTGGTAATGCAACATGCATTATGAGACAGAAATTATTAAATTTAACGACAAACTAATTTAATCATTTAAAATTAATCCACAGTCAAAACCTAGATCCCGTAGTGACCGAAGCTCTGCCGCAATTCGTACTCAAAGCAAAATATACTTTTCGACCTCTGCCTCTGTATTCAAGAGTAGTAGTTGATATGTTAATAGTTAGGTTTCGTTTTTGGCTTTACCGAAAAAATTCGCTTGTTAACATTTTTTTTGTACAATTCCCCAATAAATCCAGTAAACTTTTCAATTATTTCGATCATCAACTCGGAGGAATAAAATTAAGATCATCATCAGGTTCCATTTCGGCTCCATTCCCTCCTGTGAACCGATAAGAACGACCAGAATAAAATCCTGATAGAAACCGGACTGGCCCTTCGACCAGAATTATTACAAATGTAATATCGTTTTAAAAACAGTCATAATTTTAGTTCTTGGAATTATTCGCTTTTTCTCTATTTTGAGTATAAGGTGACTGGTTTTGAGTGTTGGATCCTTAAAATTAAACCTGATATGAAAAGTTGTCAACATTATGATGAAAACAAAACCTCAAACCCATTAAACTTCTAAGTAGAAACTCCAGGTGGATATAAGTAATTTATTCTTCTATAATTAACTTAAAAGCATTTTAAATTCATGTTATAATTTTTTTGCCACTTTTATTATTTCCACAATCAGGTGTACAATATGTCTAAAATCTTACCATTTGACATATTTATGTTTTTATTTTATTGCACCTATAACAATCCCAAATGCACACTAAAACAACACTTATATGTTCTCCTGTCAGTTATAAATTATTATTTTTGCTATAAAAAAAAACACACAACAAAAATCAAATAAAATATTTTAATTGCAAACATAAAATATACAAATAGTTTGTGGGCGGGTTTGAGATGATAAACATAGATATTCAATTAAAAAGCTTTCAAAGTCTCAAACAAAAGTAGAAACAGAAACCGTATACGAATAGTATAGCTATGCATTGACGCCTTCTGCATTTTGCATCGTGTGAACGTGAATGAATATTAAAAAAAAAAAAATTAAAACAAATTTTCAAACTCATGTGAAGTGGATTATTATTAATGGTAATGGGTGTTTTACAATTTGTTTGGATTTTTTTTTCTCGGTCCGTTTGAGGTTAATAACTAGGTTAAAGTGTCTTAGAATTCTATGGGAATGACCTTCACATTTTGTATTTTGAATGTGAAGTTAAACTTTGGTTAGCAAGAAAAATGAGATTTGCAAATGGTCACGTCAGTATAGAGGTATAGTTTTTGGAGGGCGTTTGACGTTTAATAAAGGTTGTTAGACGCCTTATGTATTTTACTGAAACTTGGATGTTTTTAAGGTCAAGATTTTACTCCGATTTTTCAAGGTTCAATGTCTATCGTTAATGTGGCTTTTTTCTTTAAAAGAACCTATAGATTCATTATTCAATTTCTTTTTTGCTATTGTGACTTAGTTCATCAATTATATTGTGATTTCACAACATCAAAAATGGCGGCTAAACAAATTGCCGCTATGCCAACGCCATCAACCACCGCACCGCCAACACGATCAAATTTAAATTCTCACAAACAATAACCGTTAGTGTAGCAGCATCAGCAGCAGCACATAACAACAATCTATTTTGATACACAATACCTTGCAAAAGGGAGCAAACTACACGAAGATTGCAAAATGATTTGCCTGCAAGCTCCACAACCTGCAACTTTTAAGTCAATAACGTGCGCCTTATAGTTCTCATTTTTTTTTTTTTTTGATTTTGTTCGTTTTCTATGGTGAATGAGAATGACAAACACTTGTTCAAGTTTCCATAGAAATGCATACTCAACCTTAAGATGGTTGTTTTGATGATGGTGTCATACCTGGGCCCGAGATGCAGGCGAATAGATTTCAAAATTTTGGCGGGCTTTCAAAATCAAAAGACATAATAACTACTCTTCGGATCAAATGCGGAATCTACTAGTGAGGTGGATGGATGCCGATGGATTTAAGCCGGTATTTGTATGGGGTTAGGTTGATTGTTGTGGTCTTTCTTAGATGATATTGTGGGTGGAACATTATTGCGATCTAATTGATGTAATCATGGCGAATAGTTTCACTTTTCAGAGTATAATTTATATGAAAAGCAATGGAATTTTTTTTTTTGGATTTGATTGCTTTAGTTAGTTCAGCCTCTTAAGTTCAAAGATGAGGGTTATTTAAGGGCAAGTTATATGAATTCTACACAAACACAAACTAGGTTAAATAAGCCACCTTTTGACTAAAGGACGCTAAGTTTTTTCTAATGGTTAAAAAAAACTTTAAGCCATGTATTTAAGTACACCGTCTTATTTCCCTAACATGAAGGAATATTCTGGAAATAACACGATGTACGTAATGCAGTTCTTTTTGCTTAAAAGAAAGCGCACTTTGAATCAAGTCTGGTAGTTCTATTTTTGGAAAATTATTAATGATATTGTCCTAATAAATCATCCAACATTGGCAAAAAACCAAAAAAAAAAATTTTTCTTTTTTCAGTTATTAACTTTAACTCACAAAAGGACTTATTTTGGATTAAAACTTCGCTCTTAGATTTCAAATTAACTAAATTACTTGAATTTTGACCTATAACAGTCTATGTTTACCAGAAAGTTTCTAAACTAGAGCTCTTCACAATTAAGCAATAATTGATTTATAATAAATACCAGGTATGTACTCCTAATATAAGTTAAAGTTTAATAACAGATGCAGAGTGTTTTTGATTATATGCATCAAAACACCAGAGCTTGGGCTGGAAAGGTGTTCACCCATTTGAGGCAAGGTTCTTAAAATATGTATCGATATTAAAACATGCATTAAAACATATTTCTTAAATCGATTCTTTAATTTTGTGACAATAGCTCTATTAGAAGACTTGTAATTGGAAAATAAAATTGACAATAAAAACTAAGTCTGTAACTAGCTATCATTGAAAGCTTCTTTAAAGACCTCATCATCTTCAAACTTTTTGAGTCTGTCTGCTGAGTTTAAAAACATAAAAACGCTATGTTAGGTATATTATTTTGCTGGTCTTTTGTCCGACTCGAACGTGTTCATTGTAATAAAATGTGTTTTTATGTTTTTTTTTTGTTTTGATAATAGGTCAGTACGAAGCCAAAGAAGTAGATTCTTGATTAAGTGTAACTTCATTTACATAGTCCCCGAGTTGCAGAATTACTGATTATGGCGATACAGATCACGAACCAGTGGAACACAGGCCATCAAAGAGGGACAACTGGTACTAATCCACAAGAGAAAGAGTACATCAACTGCGACTAGACACTGAAAGGAGTCATCTTGATGGCGGGGACTAGCAGAAAGCAGATACTCCATCATCAATGAAATAGAAGAATTAATGGATAGGATAGAGGTTATACCATTACCAATGCCCTGAATGAGCAAAAGAGACCGACCCACTCCTATGGACAAATATCAGGATTTTTCAGAAAAGATCATTCGATTTCCATCGTCAGCAAACGGAAAAGAACCAAATGGTAAAGAGCGAACTCAATAAACACAAATTATGGCGAGGAACAACAACCAATTCCAAACAAAAATAAACCAAACGGTCAAACCTGGACCCGAAGTATTCAAGGATATCAACAAAATCCATATAAGAAGTTAAGTTGGAAACCTAATATAGAAGAAAGAGTTCGGAAGGCCACAGTAGCACTCTTCTCTTGTAAGAAAGCCATTGGAACTAAATGGGGACTCCAACCCCGTATTACTCACTGGCTTTACATCTCGGTAACTAGACCGATTCTAACATATGGGGTGGCAGTATGGTGGACAGCTCTAGATATAGCGGTTAACCGCGATAAACTTAGTAAAGTCCAAAGATCAGCTTGCATGTGTATAAGTGGAGCACTTCGTTCTACTCCCTCCGCGGCACTGGACACTCTTCTTCATCTGACACCCTTCGATATATTTAGTAAACAAACGGCAGCGAGTTCGGCAATCCGTCTTAAAGCCTCTTCACAGTGGACCAATAATGAAATAGGCCACTCAGCTATTCTGAACTCATATACTCGTATAATTGACTACACCATCCCACAATTCCGTTTCGATAAAAATTTTCAAGTTGCCATACCCTCCCGATCCACATGGGAGGACGTGACATTCTTGGAAGACGACTCGATTCACTTTTATACGGACGGTTCAAAAACCGAGGATGGGGTTGGTGGAGGCGTGTACTCAGAAAGATTAAATTTAAGTCTCGCATTTCGTCTTCCAGACCATTGTAGCGTGTTTCAGGCGAAACTTTTTGGCGATAAAAGAAGTTTTATCTTGGCTTAAAGAAAACATGATATTGACTTCTGATATCCGCATCTTCTCAGACAGCCAAGCTGCCATAAAATCTCTCGACTGTGTCTCTACAAACTCTAAAACAGCCCTTAACTGTCGATCATCTCTTATAGAGATGGCGCAGCAGTTCCAAATTCTCCTTTGTTGGGTGCCGGGCCATAGGGACATTCCGGGTAATTGTAAAGCTGATGAACGCGCCAAAGTTGGAACAAGACTACCTATTTTACCTGAAAAGGTAGACACCGGTATGCCTATAGCTACATGCAAATTTTTGCTGAAGCAAGATGCTTTAAGGAGAACAAACCTTAGGTGGAACAACTTAACCACTTGCCTGGCGACAAAACAGATCTGGCCTACGCTAGATGTGAGGCGCTCTAAGTGTTTGATATCTTTGAACAGATTGCATATCAGCTCCGTAATTGGTGTCATAACCGGGCACTGTCTTATAGGCAAGCACGCAAAGCGGCTTGGAGTTTTCGCAAACGATTTTTGTAGGAGCTGTATGGATGAAGAGAAGGAAGAATCTGTTTCTCATCTTCTCTGCACATGCCCTGCCCTATCTAAAAGACGTAGGCTCCATCTCGGAGACTTCTTCTTCAATTATCCTAGTGATCTGACAAACATAGACATAAGTAGTCTCGCACGCTTCATTAGAAGCTCCAACTGGTTTTAACGAGCGGGGAGAAAATCTCTCTAGATTCACGTGGTATCACAACGGACCAACTTATGGTCTAAGTGTGTCAGTACCTTGCTGGCAGCCACTTCAACCTAACCTAACCTCAACAAAATCCATCGGCAAAAGACAATAAATGGAAAGAAAAAATCGGTACCAGACACGTGACGCACCTTGGGTAAAAGCGGAAGTGTTTGCTGAATATTTCGAAGCAAATTTCATCGTTACTGTGTGTGATCCTTTATTCTAACAGCAAGTCGAATCAATTTGGGAGACTTTTAGCAACTTTTAGGTTTGTGTTTAAGGTCTCTGCACTCGATTGGTTTGAAAATAGAATAGGGTTAGAGTAGGACTACAAAAATGAAGACAAATATATGAGATTGCAAGGGAGACTTTTTTAAGTTTTTTGTCAGTTTTTTTTCTATAAGAAGATGGTATAATGTGAAGCTCATGATAGTTCAATAGATTATAAATACAATGTTGGGAGTTCTATTGGATACTATCTCATATTTCTTCTGCAGCAAAATATTGAGAGGACTTATTTTTCGGAGGTAGAAGTTGTTCTGCACCACAAACGACATCAACTAGGGTATGCAGTTTGGATTTCCTTACAGTTAACATCCACTCTTGAGGTTAAAGACGACGAGAGGACTTTTTTTTCGGAGGTAGAAGCAGCTCTGTACCACTAAAACCATCATCTAGGATATGCAGTTTGGATTTCCTTACAGTTAACATCAACTCTTGAGGTTAAAAACGACGTTTTTAGGACTCTCAATAAGTCAAGAGTTGCTTTCTGGTTTCAGATAAAGCATGGGTTTTCATCGAGTAAATCACCTTTCTTATTGGGGATAGACAAAATCCTGTAGAATGTGCTAAAATCTCATAAACGTTTTGTCAAGTTAAATAATAATTCATGGTCATTTAGTGTTCCCTTCTTTACTTTGAATAAGAATTTTTTTTTGTACTTGAACTGTACAAAACATGTTTTATTATATTTTTCAGCTAACCCACCTTTCTAGGCTACAGATGCTCTTTTTACCTTTATACCAGCTGCTTTCAGGTAATATTTTTTTGACCAACCGACGCATTCGTGTCTTTCAACCTAAGAGTCTCTTCCAAGCCAACGCGAAATCGAAAAGAAGAGTCGCAACGATACAAGAATGACTGATTCTATTACAAAATGCTAAATAACAACAAAAAGCTGTAGTCGACGAATCTCTGCTGGTTGTTTGACAGACCCTACAATCTATCTCACATCAAAATACCCCGTATTTTGATTCCATGGTTAATGGATTATAGCAGTTATAAGAAGGATGTTAAGTTTCGTACCAAAGTAGTCAATCGAATACAATAATAATTTTATTTAAAATTCTGGATAGACGACGTGACGCGACGTTTAAATTAAAGGAAGTCGTCTTAGATCCCGTTTCGTCTTAGATATTTTCCCACAAAAACAAATTTTAATTCCCATAAGAAATTCAGATATCAATAGTTAGGTACTTTTCTACCACAAAACCAAGTATAGCTATCTTTGTCACCACAAAGAACGTTAAAAGTCAACAGGTCAGTAGATGAGATGAAATGAGCATCATTATGTATTGTAAACTGTAGAGACATTCTAAATTCTCAAGAATCGTAACAAATTCGTGATTACGTGGGTATACTCGTAGGTATAGAGAGGATGCTCAATATTGCTCATGCTGCATTTACAATCAGATGTCATAGTAGAAAATAGTAACTGCATTCCAAACACTTTTTGTGAGCGCGCAATGTTCATCATCAAAATAAACCAACAAAAAAAGTTAATGTCATGCTTAGTTAAAAATGAAACAAAAAAAAAACCGCCAACCTCCGACGCGACATTCTAAAGAAGCGCGCATTCAAATCATTACCCATATAAAAAAAAAACCGTAAACCAGCTCCACCGACGACACCAGCGACACAAGTTCAATTTGCTGATAGAAAACCACATTTTGAACCTGTTCATCTTTTTTTCTTTTTCTTCTCTTATAGATAGGTACTGCACCAATCGCGCACGGATTTTGTTTTGCTTCGTTTCGCGTTTTACCATTTTGGTTATAAGGTCAACTATTGAGTTGATATAATGCTACCAGACGCAAGCTGCAACCATCATCAACAATATTCCAGCCAGTCAGCCAACAATTGAAAAGCCATTATGCTTTTGCATGCAACTTGATCGATGATCGGTGCAACGCCATCATCGCCACCACCACCGCCTCCGCCACAGATGAACTGCCATGCATGCCGCATCAGGATTTGGTGGAACGTGGAACCCTCCTCCAGTTATGCAACTAAAACAGGGCCGGAAGAGCGTGGCACAGAGTGGTACAAATTATTTGATGAGGCGCTCTTTAATTCTTGAAAAAAAACATTAAATCGATTTTGAAATTTTCAAGCAAGGTAAGGAATCAGCACATGAAATGTCCACCTTCTAACGCTTCAAGAAAAATAGGATCATCTTAGTTGACCTAGAGCCTCCACTGGCAATAAATTGCCTCGCTCATTGCCTTGAATAATGTCAATGGAGACGCTTTGGCAATAGCGAAATATCCCGGTGGATGGAAGGCAATTATTGCTTTCCTTTGCCGGGGCAATAAATTATGGCGTTTCGCCTATTGCCCCAACAAATTTTCACGTTTCGCCTTATTCAAGATGGTTTCTTCCCGATGTTGAAAAGCGTCTCTGTCATTTTGAAATTTACCGTGAAAATATGGAAAGCCGTGAAAGAATTGTGTGAAATCATGTTTTATATTATCAAAAAAAAAAAAAATTTGTACTGAAATTGCCTGCCATTGAAAATCCCACCAAAGCAATAAATTGTAAGTGTATAGTGTCATTGAAATTGCCACTGCCGCAAATATTGCTAATGGAGCCACATCATGGCCTTTTTGATAGCTGTCAGAATGACAGTTCTTCTTCGGAAAAGAAGATAAAATGTTGATGTTTGCATCGAAACCAAAATCGTTCACATTTTTGTATCGAATTGTTCCTCCGCATTACCAAACAAAAAGGCTTTAGGTGATGTTCCCTTCATGCTTTTTGACAATTCGCTTTTTCAAAACTTTGCCTAACTCCATTTTTTCCAGCACCAGTTTTGATCTTTGTGTTCATTTTTGAGAAATATTTCTAGAAAAACAAAGAAAAACCTTATTTAGCAATGAATCCAAAAAAAACTTAGGCACGCCCACTTTTGGGGGCGTGTTTTTGTGTGGGGAGATAACAGATGATCTACTTTAAATAAAATAAATAAATAAATTGGTTGGCGCAACGGCTTGTGTGTGCACGTGTCGACAGGAATGGAGAGGACCTACAATTTTATGCCGAAACCGAACGGCTAGACGAGAAGCACTTATTCATGACAAGTGATACTCTTGAAAGATTTGTCAAATACTCGCAAGAGGCAATAGCATTGAAAAAACTTTTTTGTTTTTAAGTGGATGAGGCTGGGCAGTGAACCCAGACCTCCAGCGTGACAGTCCAACGCACTAACCATTTCGCTATGGGCTACTACAGATGATCTACTGATACTTGCAAATAATGAAATAACTTATGGTTGAGGATAGCGCTTCTAAGCAGTGAGAGCTTCTCAAATATTTTGTCCCAAACCTTTTTATTCAGGGCCGTGCCATATATTTCGTCCTAGTCCAGCAATAGCCGTGAGCTTCAGTGAACATTGAATTGGCTCTTCTTCACTTGGCACGATCATCTCTCCAACTGAAAAAGTTAAAACAAAATGTAGCTCTGACGACGCAAGCAAGTGTGCGCTCTGGAAATAATGACCCACAGACCGACCGACCAAAAAAAAAAAAAAAAAAAATCAACCTGCAAGTTCAGTCGAACGAACATAAAAAAATAAAAGATTCCGGTTTGGATTTTCGGCCTCAGTGGGTTTTGAACGCTGCTATGCTGCCAGCTGCCTCCTACTGACACACATTTCAATAAATCTGTGTATGAACTGCAGGCCGATGTTGAGTCTACTTGTTCGGCATTTGATATGTGGCCAAGTTCGTTCTTTCGGACAAGTATTCACCCTTCAACTGAAAGTGGAGTACCGTGCCATATCATGACGTAGTATCTTTTTTTCGATTAACTACCTCTGTGTTCTGAGTGTGTTCTTATATTTTTGCCGCTCATTTCGTTCTCATCCCTGACATAAATATTTCGTATCAAGTGGTATCAGATGATTTATGGCTGGTTAACTGAAGAAGACATATGTACATCAGTTTCTTAGGTTTCCCTTCTTCCATCCCTTCCTATTCTTGTGATGGATTTCTGATCTGGATAATTTGCAAGGTACATATTTTCATGTTTCCATCAACTTCTTAGCTAAGCTTCGAGATAATCTCGGTGTGCTGTGTACTGTCTTCAAAACGACAATGACGAGACTATGTTCTATGGTGGTGATGGTGTCACTGTCGTGTCATTGTGTACCTTTAGCTGCTGTTCGGTTCGTATATTGTTGTAGGTGCCATTTGAGGGTATCATTTGTGGCATCGTTTGTAATACACAATTTTAATGTGACATCTTTCATGATACTGAAAGAGCCGGCGGAGTAGTCAGAAGAGGCGAAACACCAATAGCTTTGTTTGGTTGGATGCATTCATCCCAATTGTATGATGGCTTCTTTTCTGTGAAGAATTATTATTAGGTATCATCAGAAAATGTGCTGGCAGTAGTGGTGAGTTATATAAGCGAATAAATTGTTATTGGTCATAACTCAAGGCTGTTATGTTTTTTTTTTTTGCTTGCTTCATGTTGCACCAGGGAATTTTATTATGTTCCATGGGAATATTGAGATGATGTTTTTCTTTATGGAAATAAATGGTATGATGTATGCATCTCTAAAAACTTATATTCTTCCGATCGTAGACGATGACCTATATAATTTTTTTTTTGTAGAAATGCCTTTGGAAGATGTTTTCTGTAAGTTGTTTTTTTTTATATTGTTGTTGTTGTATTATTTATCTGAGCCGAATTATTTATCGTTAATGGACAAGAGGACAAGACAATTCCGATCTGGTTATTGTTTGGCGGAGGTGTAACCTTTATCATAAATTGTACGATGCTTTTGTTCTTATGGGCTCTTAAGTGATGTCATACTTCATTAATATGGAGTATAAAAGCAAGCTACACAAATATAAACAGATGAGCTAAACAATACAACAGAAAATCGCTATCCATATAATGTAAGTTCCTGAAAGCAGACTCCTTAGAAATGACCTGTATCTAACTTTTACTAGTTTAGTCTTTGTGTTAGAAAATGTATCATTACACTTTTTAAAAACTGGATGGAAGTAGTTAGATTTAGGCATTTGGTCGCGTAAGTAAATTTTGGAGATGAGAATCATGAGCCATCTCGAGCCGATGTCTCCGTGGAAAAAGATGGATGACGTCGAGTCTAGAGTCATCTCCAAACTTATCAGCGGCGACCAAATACCTAATCAGTTGAGGGAAAATTACCTTCTTGCAATCTACAAGGGGAAGAGTGATACACGAAACTGCGACAGCTACCGTTCGATCAAGCTGTTGTTACACTATGAGGTTCGTTAAGCGGATATTGGATGGCCGGCTACGAAAAATAATACGGTTGTCTGACGACCAGTGCGGGTTTGTTTCAGGTAAATCAACCACAGATGCTATTCAGAGTATAAGAATCAGAATGGAAAAATATCGGGATTCCTAAACAGATTTGCATTTTGTATTGGTTAATTTTGAAAAGGCATTTCACAGACAACCACGAGATCTGATATGGGTTGTACTCAGGCAACAAGAAGTTCGAGAACTCTACGTGCGGATGACCATGCACATAAACGAGCAAGTTAAAACAAAGATAAGATGCCCCGCAGGAATCACCGAAGAGTTCCTATTGAGAGTAGGTGTGCACCAGGGAAGCGTTTTGAGTCCTTTGATCTTTATTATTGTCCTTGACTTTCTGCTCGAGGTTAAGGTGATGGACTCCAAAGTAAATCAGTTATTCTTTGCTGCCGATGGAGTCATCAAAAGTGAAGATCCTGTGTCCTTGCAACGAGCAGTTTATGTATGGGTGGATGTTCTGGAGGGAAATGGATACCGCATAAGCGCGAAAAAGACCGAGTACATATGGTGTCCATTTTCTGATCCACATCTATTTCCGACATCTATTCGAATGGAACAATGCTTCCCAAGTGCGAAAAGTTTAAATATCTTGGATCTGTGATCAATAGCGAAGGATCTTGTGATGACGACATCATAGATCGCGCAAGCGTAGGGTGGATGAAGTAGCGAGAAAACTCTGCCATCTTCTGTGATAGGAAAATGTCCCCTAAGCATAAAGGAAAGCTCAACATGGCAGTTGTTAGTCCAGCGCTTACATACGGTTCACAGTGTTGGACAATGTACAAGAAGTATGAGAATAAATTAACGGCAGCTGAAATGAAGATGCTTCGCATGACAGAAGGAGTGACAAAACGTGATTGAATAAGAAGCAAGATAATGCGAGAAAAACAAAAATACCATCTTGGACAAAATACAGCATGACCAACATAGCTGGTACTGTCATGTACAAAGAAGATGCCAGGAGAACCAAGTTCAAAAGGCAATAGCACAAGACGTTCCAATACTATTGCGGAAGAAAGGCAGGCGCAAAAACTCCTGAATGAAATAAATGCAACGACACCTGCATTAAGTTGGCCTCAGACATGAAACAATTCAAAATGGGGAGGCCTATCGACAAACCCCACAAGTGGAACCTTAGGTGAAGCAATTGAGTGGGAGAGCTGTGGTCCCCCTCGAGACCATGACAATCGCCGGTAGAATGAAGAAGAAGAAGGGTGGAAGTAGCTTAATTTAGTTATTTAAATGTTAAATCCATATAAAGATCTTGATCAGTGTTTTCCTTGTCACTCTTAGGTTAGGTAAATAGTAAAAAACTATAAATAATAAACTATAATTTGATCAAAAAATGCATGGAAGTACGATGTCTAGATAGAAAGTGATGCCAACTTGACGGAAGAAGTTTTTTTTTTTTTAACCTAGATAAACGATGTAGATTAAAATTGTACGAAAGCCAAATCCGATCTTTTTACCCCTTATCAATAATTTTATTTTGAAAAAAGACCTTACTTGAACTTCCCAATCTAAAACGAGTTTTATGGATCATCGCCATTTTACCCTATTTGAGCCTAATAAGCACACGTATTTCCTTCGAAGAAAAGGGGCATGCTAATAAAGTTTCGGCTGGCTCCTCACTAAAACTTTTAAATTCAAGTATTATTTAAATGCTTTCGGGAGATTTTAGCAACAAAATAAGTGAAGAAGAATTTAGTTTAGTTGCTAAACATAGTCTAATACGAACACAGTAGTATGTGTTGGGGGATTCTAGACCTCTCAATTGTACCACAGCTGTTTACAACTGCACCTTAAGTATTTCAAAAAAACATGTTGGTACAATCGCAAACAGACTACTGACCCCACTTTAGGAACTGGACACAGGATTAGGTTTATTGATTTCGTAACGGGAAAATGCATCGCTGTGAGCAGTACTATTAATATCACTTTGAAATTGATGCAAGGGTCTTATTTTGCATGATTGTTCAGTTCATTTGTTTTGATCAGCTAATATTGATAAGGATGACTACCTGATTGGTGTCAAGCTACACTTGTGCATGTTAAATGGGATAGAGGAGTTCTTAGCTGACCGCCATCAACCGCGAAGAAAGAAAAAGACAGCAATTAAATGGATTACATGTTTCTGTGGATCGATGATATGATATCAAGGGTTTTTCAATTGGTGCGGGAATATTTTGGTGAACTGCGGTAGCCATATTATTTTGGTTACGTCTGTTTATTATTCAGTAGCTGATGCCGTGTGAATCTATGCGATTGAACACCGTATCCAAATTATTGAAATTAATCATCAACAAAGTCCTCTTTGGAAGAGGAATGGCTACATATATGTTCATTTCAAAAGTAAAATAGCCGTAGATAGGTTCACCAGCATCCTCGAAAAGTTATCGTTTAATGTGGATTTGGTCATTGGTCCATACTTTTACAATAACGACTTCGAAAAGGTGGTCACCGTTGATGGCGAGCGCTGCAAAACGATGATAACCAATTTCTTATGGCCCAAATAGAACCATATGAACCTAGAAGACATGTGGTTCCACGAGGACAGTTGAAGGCACGATTGCCAACCTGAATAAACGATTTGAGTGTAAGGTTATCTCTCGTAGAGGTTACGTGAGTCGGACACAAAGGTCATGCGATTTGAACCTGCTAGACTTTTGACATTAGAGTTTCCTGAAGTCGCAGGTCTATGCGAATAAATCATAATCGGCCGATGTTCTTAAGGTGAACATTAACACAAGTTATCGCACAAATTAAAATAATTGAAAATTGACCACAAGGAGCCGTGCCATCGTAAGAAGAGACGAGGCGGCCATTTGAACGATGTCATATTCCATACAAACAGCTTGTTTTATTTCATTTCAACATCTATCTGACCTTATTTAAAATCCATTTACATGATGATAGGAAGACAAAAAGGAGCCCTTGGTTGGACATAATAAAATTCATTTTGGGAACTTCAGATCTGAAACTATCTAAATTGATTTCTAATCCAAAGAAGACGTATTGTCGAACTAAATTTAATATTCAATTCATAGAATTTTTACGTATCAAGTACGATCATGTTTAAATACACTACCCCATTGAGTATTTAGGCTCTCCCAAACCAATGCGAAACATTCGTTGCGGCGAAAAAACATTCGCATGTCAAAATGTATTTACATGGTGATATATCAGAGTGCCCACACTAACGCAGTGGAGAAACATATGAATTCATTTTGACTGACGAATGTTTCTTCGCCGCAACGAATGTTTCGCATTGGTTTGGGAGAGCCTTTAAACTTGAAAGGGTTCTTTCCATCATCACTCGCAAATCATAAAATATCGATCTTTTTCATCTGTTTGCATTCTTCTCACAAACCATACAAAATATGGTGCGTGACCGATAAAATTAGCAATACATGCAAAATGTATGATCCACTCATCGAATGGTTAGCGATAGAACTAATAAATTTTATCTTTCTCCAAACCTTTGTTTTAACACATGTCAAATATAAAGTGTTTAAGAATTCTTGCGACTTTACTATTTGCATTGAAACGTCAGCAAAGCAACGCAAACAGGGTCTACTAGTTATAAATAAATAAAATAAAAAAAATTAAACATACAATTCATAAATAAATATTAAAAATATCACTTAAATTATTTTTTTTTTGTCATTACAGAATTCACCCTCGCCCAACACAAACGTTCCTCGTCACGCATCACAAGTTCCCGTTCATTCGGAACAAATGTAAAATCCTCATCTTCATCGTCCTCCTCCTCAGCAACGGGTGTGAATTTTGACTGCCCCGAAGAATTTGGCTATTATCCGCATCCAAATGATTGCACCCAATATTATGTGTGTGTATTTGGGGGTGCACTTCTTGAGAGTTGCACTGGTGGCCTTATGTATAGTCATGAATTGCAAACATGCGATTGGCCAAGAAATGTTGGTTGTGATGTTATTGATGGTGGTGGCGCAAGTATATCAGGTTCATCTGGAGGATCATCTTCCTATCGTGATGTTACGCCCAGAGTACCACAAATCAAACAACAACCACAACAGTCCTATCAACACCAGCAGCAACAAAAACAGCAAATTCCTCATCGTGATCGCTTCGGACCATCATATTCCAGTTCAACACCATCAGTCCAATCGAAACCAACTATTGTCCAACAATATCAACCTCGCCAGCAACAACAACAGCATCATCGTGTGATTCAAGCTCAAGTTCAGACACTGCCACCACCTCCAGAACTACGAGTTGCTCCTAATCCAGTGATAACATCTCGCGGACAACCCAAGCCATTGCTTGATTCCCATGAAGATATTGCAAAGGTTTGTTGTCAAAACATGTCTTGCTACATATGTCATTTTTCAATGCTGTCGTGTCTATTTTTAGCTCTACGCCGATGCCAATGACAGTTTACCACCAGTGGAAGAAGAGGAAAGCGATCGCCAACAACGAGTCTACCGTGGCCAACCTAGCACCGTCGGACAAGTGCAACGCGATCGAGATGGCATCCTCCATCAAGCCAGCATCAATGCCATACCAAATCATGGTAAAATTGGATCATTCGCCTATGGCTCACAAATCAATCAATATCGGTAAGTGCAGTTCTGCAAAAACCCCTTCATAATTTCTTCCCTATTCTCCTAATTTATCTTCATTTTCATTTTATTTATTTTTCAAACAAAAAAACAAAACATAAATTCTTTGTCACTCTTTATTCATGCGACCATTTAAAATAACGTGCTTAAGGCTTGTTCAAGACGTTGACAATTCAATTGACCTTCACCGACGACGACGTCGACGTGCAGCACAAAATGTGACAGTTGTTGACAGCATTGAGACGACGACAACAACGCCATTGATGACAGACCAAACAGTAACACCACCTAATGTCATCAATGAAGAACACACTTTGACAGCTACGGAAGATAATACTGACACTACCGATGACACTGACAGATCATCAAAAATAGTTGATGATAATGATGACTATGACAGTATCACTCCTCATAACATCGACGATTCTGACACTGACGAATCAGTCCGATCCACACGTCAACTTCGACCGCAATTCAATTCACGCTTAAATCGGTGGCAGTTATCATCGTCAAATTACAGAGCAGTTGATTCAAATCCCTATCAACAACAGAGCTTCTCATTTGGGGCATTCAATCCTTATCTGGCCCCTCCACTTAATCCACATTTGAAGGGAATCAAGGGGCACCCCCTCGACTTCAAGCCAAAGAATCCTTATTCGGGATTGGGCTATAGTATCAGTGGAACAACACAATCACCATTAGATGCCTATAAGTCCTTCTATCAGCCATCACCTACAAGTCGGCCACCCCTCTTCCAACAAACCGATGTTCTGCCATTTCTTCTTCAGAGTCTCAAAGACATCCAACAACAGAAGAAGAAAAAACTAGAAGCTGAGAACTTTTCCTATTTCCACCTCGGCACGGATCCAGTTCGTCCGGTAACACCTACAACCAAACCGATTCCCAGCTCCCATTACTCCCAATTCAGTACGGTAGGAGGCTTCTTTAATAATTTCGACAACCAACAAAGCTTTAACTTCAATCCAACCTCAACCAACCAACAGTCAAAAGTGGTCTCTCAGTTTAGCATAGCCTCGCCACAACAAGTTGAAGTTTCCACAGAGAGCAACTACTTCCAGTACAATATTCTTCAGAATCAAAAAATGAAGAGCTTCTTTTCCACAACCACCACACCATTTCCACAAACTTCAAACTTTCAAATTGTCTCAGCACCAAATCTTTCCAGTGGAACACCAACTGTCAAACCATACACTTCCAATGGCCTTCCAAGTGTTCAAACACACCAATTTCGACTAGTCAATCTTACCACAACACCATTGCCAATTTATTCGAAGCCCGGATCAATATCGAGTAATTTCAACTTGGGAGATCTAATGTCTGGAATCAAAGCCACCGACATGGAACACATGCAGCCAGCCTTGATGAACATGTTTAAGTATTTTAAGCAAACAACAGGGCCTGCTGGACACCGAGAAAGAGTTACCCAAACTCCCCTGCCAAATACCACCGATAACGATGAGTACGAATATTATGACGAAGAAGAAAATCAAAAGACGAAAAAGCCAATACCGACTACCAAAGCTCCAAAGGGCTATGAAAGTTTCATTAAGAGTATACCCGATCAATCGTATAAGACTCAAACAAAATTCACACTGAAGAATGTCAAGTCAACAACACTGAAGACACCCGGCGATGATTATTATTATGACGAAGAAGAAGAAGACTACCGTATTCGTCATCCACCTTCGGAAAAACCAGTTTATATGCCCAACTCAGAGACAATGCCTCCAAGACCGGTCCTCAATTCAACCTTGAGGTATAAGAACCCCAACAGTGTTACGGGATACTTTAATGTGACAACTCGACGTCCGGTATTTTCATCCCATTTCCAACACGATACTGGAATAATACCTTCATTCATAAACTTTCCATCAGACATCTTTCAAGACTTACGCAACCAACATAACGTAAAGTCCAACAGCCCACCTGACAGACAAACAACTCTGCCAACTACAACTTCGACTAAATCGATAATTACGACGATGACAACAACTCAACGTCCGTACACTTCGACGACAACTCGCAAGATATATACAATTCGTCCTAGTCGAGGACACTCCAAGTGGAAGTACAACAAGGCTTCAGAAGCCTCAAAAACAGAACGTAGGAAACGACCAACCGTCATACCGCAGCGCCCTCATCTAAACAAAGAAGTCGTCAACATCGACTCAAACAGGTAGTGAAGGCAAAATTTTAATTATAAAAATTCTGTTTTTTGTTTGTGTATTTGTTGCGTGTCCTGATATAATTTCTGGAATGCCAAATTTTGAAAAAAAACCCTTCCTAATTGTTTTTTGTTTTACCTGAGCCTGAGACCAAACCACCAGACTAACGAATGTAAATAGATAACTAGAAAAAAAAGAAGAAAATACGTTCTCAAGACCGACTATGTTGTTTATTTCTCCTCAATATTTCTCTGTTTCTTTTTGTTCTTTCTCATGTGACTAATTTACAAAAAATGAGAAAAAAATTACACTCAGACTCAGCAGCATAGATATATGGCATGAAATTCATCATTGTAAAAACTATTTATTCCCATTTTATTTTTGGTCCTTCGAGCTGGATAACATTTCTAACCCTCTACTAATATATCATTTCATTTCTATATTTATTCATTTCTGTACATATTTTATTATTTTCTTTTATTTATTTTCTTACATTCAAAAAAAAAAAATAACATTGTGTTGTGGAATAACCCTTAACTAAAACATATAAATAAAAAACTTGTATAAAATAAAAAAAATCAGAGTTGAGTCAGGCTCACAAGCACCACCACCGCAACAATCGGGGAATATTTTCATTTCGCAACAACGACCAAAAATCGTTGAAAATAATCAAAATGGCAATCGAAATTATTATAATACTTCATATGAGACACAACAACAACAAAATTATGATCCATATTATTCGGTTTATGATGATGACATTGATCTGTATAGGGATGTTGAATATAGCAATCAACAACAACAGCAACATCAGCAGCAACAACAACAACCGATTCATCAACAACAACCACAACCACAACACCAATTGCGTGGTAAGATTCCACAGCAACAAGCCGTCCAACAACAACATCAGCAACAATCGGAGCCATTGAGACCCACCTATCGTCCAGAAATCATAACCTCACCGCAGCCAGCCCGTGAGACTTATGTCAACAAACCACTTCAGAAGCCATTGCAACAGGAGAGCAAGCCGTTTAATAATAATCAACAATCTTTGATCTACAATTCGGATTATGATGAAGACTTGATTGCACAGGTAGGATTTATTTTTTTTATAAAAAAAAAAAACCTTATTATGTTTTATTATGATTTACTGGGCTGATGAATTGAAGGCCAATTTCTTCACTCTGGGTTAAATTTAGTATGTGACTTTCACAGCCTCTAAATAACTAACGTTTATCAACCAAAATCGGCGATATCCTTGTCTATATTATCTCAAACTTAGGATTTTGTGAATAAAATTTGGCCAACAAACACATTCGAAAATCTACGTACTCCAATAATCATGGATTAAAGATGATTAGATGTGAACAAACTGGTCCTTAAACTTGTTCATCTTTAAGATTAAAACCTCTTAAAAAAAATAATCTTCTTAGCTTATGGGAAATAGAAAGCCACGGTTCACAATTTTAACCCAATGATTTGGATATATTAGCTGCAATTTAACCATGGTCTAAGTACCTTCTTCTTCTTCATTAACCGTCGATTGTCATGATCTTGAGGGGGACCATAACTCTCCCACTCAACTAACCTTATGGTTCCACTTGTGGGGTTCGCCGGGTTGACCTCAGAAAGCGTCGACAGGCCTCCCGGTTTTGAATAAATGCAGGTGTCGTTGCATTTGTTTCATCCAGGAGTTTTTGCGCCTGCCTTTCTTCCGCAATAGTGTTGGAACATCTTGTGCCATTCCTTTTGAACTGGGTTCTCATGGCATCTTCTTTGTACATGACAGTACCAGCTAAGTTGGTCGTGCTGTATTTTGTCCAAGATGGTATATTTGACGTGTAGGTTTCCTCGGATTCTCTTGCTTCTTATTCGATCGCGCTTTGTCACTCCTGCTGTCATGCGAAGGTTCTTCATTTCAGCTGCCGTCAATTTATTCTCATACTTCTTGTACATTGTCCAACACTGTGAACCGTATGTAAACGCTGGACGAACAAATGCCGTGTAGAGCTTTCGTTTCAGCTTAGGAGGCATTTTTCTATCACAGTCTAAGTACCTATGTGGTAATAGCAGTGTATTTTAGCAAGCACGTTCAGGACGAAATAAAACTGTATCGACGCCATTTCAGAAATTTCCTTGCAAACTATTGTTAATGCAATTTAAAGACCTTTTCTGTGGGTGTAAATGTCTGTAAGACGCACTCAAAGATTGAAGCTTTGAGTACGTCTTGCAGGCATTTGGCTCTTCGGAAAATATTTTGGACCACATAGCCATGTCTAGGGCACTCATCTCTTTTATTAAATATGATTTTGAAGTTCGTACACTGCATTTTAAATGCAGTATTGCATACAAAGGCCCTAACCCCGACATGCAACCCCCGAAAATTTAACCCTGGTTGACCCTCAAATCAAAGGTGGCTCGAGGTTAAACCTTGTTTATAAAAATAAGATTTTTTTTTTTCGAATTTTATATTTTAAAATTGATTTTATTACAGCCATATTATTGAATGGTTTCAAAACTAGTTTTACGGTAAAACAAGTTCTATAGGGGTTTCTAGTTTCAAGTTTTGAACAAATCGGTATTATTGAACAACAATTTGACATCTAAAACTCGAAATCTTATAACTAGTTTTGTATGAAACTAGAAATTCATAAAACTGGAAATATCTAGTTTTAAGGACTTCAAAACTAGTTTTGACGCTTTTTCGCAATTTTCATCAGAAAATAAAATAAAGAAATCGATGACGGAAACTCATGAAATATGTTACAAGAAAAAGCAATAGTATACAGAAGGCATGAGGATTTACATATGTATATTAACCTACATATAAAGGGTCCGCCATCTAACGTTTTTTTTTCAACTAGTGCTTATTTTGTGAATGGTTACACTTAGCTCATGTCTGATTTGACAGATACTTAGTTTTATCTTTCCGCTGAACGAATATGGTTGTCTATACGCTTGAACAACGCTGGAAAATATTGCGACATTACTTTGCCGATCTTGCCAAAAAAATCATCTTTTCAGATGAAGCTCATTTTGATCTTGGCGGGTATGTAAACAAGCAAAATTGTCGCATTTGGGGCACAGAAATCCCGCACGCATACATTGAAAAGCCGATACACCCAAAACGAGTCACTATTTGGTGCGGATTTTGGTCCAGAGGCATAATTGGGCCATTTTTCTTCAACTGAGCAAGGAGTGGCCGTTACAGTCAACGGCGATCATTATTCGACCATGTTGAACGAATTTTTGTTCACAAAAATTGAAGAGGAGGATATTGGCAACATTTGATTTCAACAGAACGGTGCTACGTGCCACACAGCCGAAGCTACACTCGATGTTGATGATGCATTTTCAAAAAAAAAAAAAGTTATTCGGCGGACCCTTTATGTTCGTTCATCAAATTTTCCAATTGTCAATCCACTTACAAGACGTTGTTATGGCATATTTGCTACAAAAGTGCTTAGCAATAAATTATGGAATGATTTTTGTTGTATTACCAATTTATTAGGGCTTTGGAAAAAGTGCATCTTAAGATGCATCACAAAAATGCACTTTTTCCAAGGGCCTTATAATTGGTATAACAACCTTAAAAATTATTTCAAAGTTTAATGTTAAGCTCTTTTGAAGAAAATATGTCATTGCAGCGTCTTCCAAGTCAAGATTGACATGACAATGTCTCGGTCGCCCGTAGATTAATGCATACATCCTAATTGATTACTTGAACTTAGGGAAAAAGTACATCTGTATGATGCATTCTTAACATGCACTGTTCCCAAACCCATATAATTAATTAAACAATCTAAGGAAATATTTCTTAATTGAATATTAAGCACTTTGGTAGCATAGGAAAATGATGATGCATCGTCCTGCGGAAGGACACTTGGAAAATGCAGATGTTTAACGTGAAAATGTACACACATGTAATGAATACATATTGAAATGTTAGGTATTTGCCAATTTTGAAAATAGTGTATTCGAAACGATGCACAAATGCACCATATTGCACATCCAAAGGAGCCTACAAGACACTGAAACCTAATAATAAAAATTGTAGATGCGGTTACTCCATGCATGTAAATTTTCACCAAACAAGCTAGAAAGTGTACTTTGTCCTCGTACGTCGTACAATATTCCTCTCTTCCATCTTTTTCAGCACAGCTACGCAGTCCATACAGGTGATATATCAATAACTAACAACACAGCTATTTCGTCAAACAAAAAGTTGGAAATAATAGAGAAAATAATTGTTTGACTTTTAAATATTAATTTCTGACTAAAATAAATTTCTGACTGAAATAAAAACAAACTTCATTGACAAAACTAGTTTTACGATCAAAACTGGAAACAAGTTTTTAAACCTAAACTAGTTTTGCCTCTCAAAATGAATAATATCGATTTTTTTTCAAAACCAGTATTGATACATTTTTCTAAAACTCGAAACAAAACTATTTTGTTTCGAGTCTTAAAAAAATTAAATAAAATGGCTGTTAATGAACAATTGACTGAAGTTCCCCTGCCGCCTTTCCCGTAAGATCTACGGTTATAAGACCAACGCAATAACATTATATTAGAGGGGGTGGGTGAGCATATGTAGATTGAATTGTGAAATTTTCCACAAATTCGACATCTAAAAGAAAGAACTAGGCAAGTGATTTTTATTTTCGATATAGGTACTATATATTTAGTAAGTTGTGGAATCGTAAAAAAAATCGAACTCCAGATATTAATTTTCCTTAACATTACGTTTATAGAGAACGCGAAAAAAAGTGGCAAAATTCGTTGCACGAAAGGTGAACTATAAATAATAAATACGTGCGGCAATTATTTGGCAACATCTGCCATATTCAAAAGTTATTTTTGACCACAAACAAGGAATTTTCATGGTAATGTTATATTTATAATGTTAGCAGTATAACCCTTTTTGGGCACAGCAGTAACGTGGCAATTTGTTTTGCTTCCTAGTCATATTAACGCCAATTACTCGTCAATTACTGGCATAGTCAAATGTTACTTTTTCGAAAATTGTCATGCAAACTTTACTCGGCTATAAGAAAAATTTGACGTAGATAGCTGGCATGAAGTAAGGTAACAAAATAAAACTGACATGGGCGACGAGAGTTGTATTAAGATAAAATGGAATAATTTTCTCTCCAAAATAAATTTCGCTTTGCATCTTGGATGCTTTTGTAATGAATTGTTATGCCGATAAATATAAACAAAACAGTGTTCAAAATTTGTTTGATATGAATGCGAAGCAATTTCGAATATTTACATATGCAGCAATCGTGTTACAATAATGTTTTAGGTGATGATGGCGTAACATACTGAGCTTAATATGATTACAATTCTTTTTTTCCCTTGCATTCATCTTTTTTTGAAATTGTTATAATGTCGGATGAACGCAAAGCAAACACTTTTTTTTTAAAGAACGAGTAAACTCATAATATTTTCAGAGCTATGCTAAAAGTTCTTGTTTCATAAAACGTGTACAAATAAAAATTTTATCAATAAAATAAAAACGTGCGTATACGCCCCAGTATACCACTTTTTTTTATGAATACAAATACAGCATATTTACGGACAAATTATATGATTGTTTTTTGGGTAAATCTGTTCATTGTTTTACTTCTTTGACACTACAACAACATACATTTTGTGAATATGAGTCATTTTTCTTCATAAATGCAGAACTTTTTACTTTTACTATAACAGCGATCATCTGCTACAGATTTGGCTCTTTTATTTCATAATTATTCATCAGATGAACCTTAAACTGAGTTTAAATTTTTGGTTTAACTCATTTAGTTTCACAGTGAATCTGAATAAATTGTTGAACTGAAGTTTAAACCAAAAGTGGCGTTTAAACTTCCACTGTGAAACTGGGGTTTACAGAATATTTATATATTGTAAATAGCGTCCCTAACAGATTCAATTTCTTACGCACCTAATTTGAAATATAACTAACATTTAGAAGAAAAAATAAGCCAATCGAGTGATATACTTAGCATTTGAATTTTTATTTAACTAAACTATATAAATCTCGGACCCTTGCATTAAGGGCCTTGTGTGGGGGGTAGGTTTCGGTGTCCCAAGTAGACTTTGCAACCACAAAAATCCAATCAATAAAACTATGGAACCAAATAAAAAATGTTTTCTGAAATAAGTTTGATTGTACCATAGTATGTAGTCGTATTTCCGAGATATCAGCTCCTATCCTATTGCGGGTGGCAATGGCACAGGGGATAACGTGTTTGACTGCTAAAATGAACGTGTGTAGGGCTGGCCACGAGACGAGAAAAGTCTCGGTCTCGATCTCGATCTCGGTCTCGCATGACGAGAAGTACATACATACAAAATAAGAGCGAAGACTATTTATGTATACGGCTGAACAAGTTGGAATTGACGTTGCCGTTGTCTAAATTCAGCGCTTTATTATCTTTTTGTATGTAATAAGCTTCGTATGCATCAAGTCGACGAGCATCGTTAACCTGCTTTAAAAGCTTTATGTTGCCTTTTATTACTTTATTATACGAGACCGACTCGAGACGGAGACGAGACTGAAAATTTTCGATTTAACGAGACCGAGAAGAGACTTACAAAAGTCTCGCAGAGTCTCGTCTCGTGCCCAACCCTACCCCTGTGGGTTCGAGCCCCAGTCTAGGTAGCATTATTTTCTATATTCCTCAGTTTCAACTGGATGCCACCCGTTGAATTTCATGAGATAATTAACATCTAATTCTCAATCCACTATGCCAACAAAAAAAGCTTTCCTTTCTTTCTATTTCTTCTAACTACTGCCGTGCATTGCGTTTAAAAGACCTCAGGTCTTACCGGCATATAGTTAAAATTATTACTATTATTTTTATCCAAAACTGTAAAAACAAAATTAAAATTAAATCCATTTTCTTAAACAAAAACCCAAGCTCTAAATTTTCTCTAGAAAAATATATAACGATGATTTACTTACAAAATGCTAAGTTTATTATTTTTATTTTAATAATTTACAAATAATAATAATTTACAAATAAGAATAAAAATAAAATTTCTTTTATATTTTCATTTAGATCGAACAAGATAATGAGTATGATCAACCCACACGATCTCCAATAAGGTAAGTCTTTATCCATTTTTTTTAAAGTAGTTTCTGTATATAATCCTTAAACTATACCTATACCTATACCTCTATCACTTTTAACACAATTTTCTTTCCAAAAATAAAAATAAAAAGAAACAGTAAATTAACGAAATTAATTCATCAAAATTTCTAAAAATACCGATAAGACTGATATTTCAGGTCCCAGAATAACACCTTTTCTGTCTGTGTCTATAATAACTAAGAATGATATTACAAAGAATTTTACTCCTTTTCCTTGTAAACCAATAAAACAACTCACACAAAAACATACACACAATCCAACAAAAAAAAAATACAACACATACACAAACAAAATTCAAAATTTTATCATTTATGTAAATAAATTTTGCATAAATATTGAAAATTCAGCACATAATATTAACAAACTATAAACAAAAACTAATACCAAACAAATTTGTCAATGTATATAACTTTTTTTAATAAGAAAACAAAATTTTAAAACCGAAACTAGGGAAGACCGATTTGCGATCAATACGATCACTGATCGACCAATTGTGGTATCATCGACAGTTGATAATAACGATGAGCCCTTCTATGCATCGTTATCATCAACCTTAGGCCCTGAATCTAATTCCGATGAAGAGCGAGATCCCTACGATATTCCCTATGATCCAATTAATGATTCACTACCACCACCACCACCGCCATCGCAACGGACACCGATGACTATTTATGAGCCAAAAGTTATTGCAACTGAGGCCAATGATGAATATAGTTTGTTCGATGAGATTGAGAATGAGCCAACAACTGTCGCAACTACGACGACTACGGCAACAACCACAACCTCTACAACAACAACACCAAGGCCGACGAAATCAACAACTAGATCGTCAACTACAATCACAACACCAACACACACACAATTACCACAATATGAAACAACACAATCCACAACGTCTTCCAAAAGGTAGGACAATAAAGCTTTCTCACTTTCAATAAAAAAAAAAAACAGAAAAATCAAAAACTAAAATTGAAGAAAATAAAAAAATTATTTCATAGTTAAGTGCATCTTTGGGGAAAATTCATTATATTGAAAGCTTTATTTGTCACCAAATTTTTATTAAAAAAACAAAAATATTAATAATATCATTCTGGCAAATAAAAATTTATCATTTTTAACACAAAATTTACACTTAAACATAACACACACACATATTTTATTCACACAGCACACTTACACAGTAGCTAACACACACACAACACTGCAATATTATTTAAGTGAGGTAGCAAGAATCGCAATTTGTTCAAAACTCCCAAAATTGATCATTTTTGAAAATTTAAATCTTCAAAATCCCAAAATCATTTAATCCAATCTTTTCTAAACCTTAAGGCTTCTAAAGATACACATTTCTTAGATTCAAACAAGGAGTCTTCTTTGAACTGAAAAAAAAAACACTAATTCATTAAAAAGTTGAGTAAATGAAATTTTGGGCGCTAGGCAATAACGCCCAAGGCAAAAGCGCCCAAATCGATTTGGAATTATCGGCCGAAAAAATTCTGAAGAAATTGTTGTTGCATTTTTGTTTCCAGTTTTGGGCGTTTAAGGGTTTCACTTACCAAAAATTGATTCAAATTGATTTTTCCATCAGTTTTTTTTTTTTTTTTTTTGACATTATAAAGTACCCTTTCCTTTTGTTGAAGTGAAATAGCGCCCAGCGAAATAAGTCCACATTCAAAATAGAAACATGAAAACTGAAAAAAATGTAAAAAACCAAATACTTCGCAGAAGTAGTTGAAACAAGGCCACGTGGCTTATCGGGCATCGTTTCCACTTATAAATAGAAATTCGGTCTTAAGTGACCTTATTTCGTGGCCATTTCTGAAACGTCGCGGTCGCCTGAACTCTTCGACCACCCCTACCTACAAATACCTATATTAAATCATGGTTCTTTGTACTTACTCAATATGCTGAAAGGGTAAGTTGTATTGGTTTCGTGTCGAAAAAAGTTCTAATCATAACTTACATTACGGAGAAGAATTTCTTCAAAAAAAGAGGGCTTCTTCGTTGTCCTTGTACATAATGCTAGAGCCTGCCCGGTTGTTTGGATCAAATTTGGCACTGAAAATGTTGTATGTGATTGTCTAAAGATGAAATTGAAAATGCTTTTTTAGCTCAAAAAATAACCGTGCCTGCCATACAACCATTATGAAATAAATTGTTCATCTCAAAAACGGCTCCAACCGTTTTAATAAATTTATGGTTTGAATGTGGTTTATAACCATTGCAAAAACGTTTTTTTAACAGTACTTATCAGCCAACCTTTTGTTTGATGTTCAAATTTATCGTTAAATGCTTAACCTATTTCGTAAAAATTATTTCCTAAGAAAACTACTTTAACGATTTGTGGCCGATTTTTTTAAGTAGTACTAGTATCGCCCAGTGGTCGAAATTCAACCATTTACCTATATGAATGCCGATGTAGCCCATGATATGAAAAACCATCTTTTATCTTTCAACGCTATTTGTGGCCAAACTAAACGTCCTAGAGGAATACAAGTTGACACATTTTTTCACTTTCGTGTTAAAGAAATTGCCACCTTTCAATCGGTGTATTCCACGATACGAAAAACAAAAAAAGAAAAGTTAAAATAATGGATAATTTCTACAAAAGTACAGAAGTGAGAAATATAGAAACATATGCTTGCTAAAAAAACAGTTAAACATTTTATATGGCGACTAAAATTATCTGTCAGAACAATTTTTGTTTGTTTTATTGCAAGGTTTCTTCATCACTCATGTTTATTTCTTAGTTTTTGGAAAAAGTAGGCTTAGGTAGGTAAGCCTTAATGCCCCATTTACACTTTTGGAAAATTGTCACTATTTCTGCCATTATAATATTGAAAATATGGGTATTCATGCAAACGCATAAAACCCATATAAAGCTTATAAACCATTTTTTATATAAGCTTTTATATAAAATTCTATGGTTTCTAAGCTTTATCTAGGTTTTATGCGTTTGCATGAATACCCTTGATGTTACATTCGTGTGTACGGCCCCGAAAATTAACTAAATATGGGAACAAAAAGAGAAAGAGTCATGCCGATATTGCAAAGAGTCCTTCCAGAAACTATCAATATATATATAGTGTGGAATTGAAAGAATGAATTGTGACTGCGTTGTAAATTGTAATGCATAGGCGATTTGTACCTTAATTAAAACTGCGTTTTACTTGCGTTAAACGCAATGTTCAAAGTTAAACCTTTTATTCAGCTCATCTACTCAAAATAACCTTTCCATTGGTATAGGTTTTGCTATGGTTCCATTTGTTCAAGTGTGCTTAAAATGTACTACGAAATTAGTCACCACATATTAATATTATAGATACGGAATTTGTATTATACAAACAAATCTTCATAGATAGTCAATAATGTTCAAAAATATTCTACTAGGAAGAATTATCAAATTTAAAAATGCGTCGGTAAAAGTGATCATTTATTTAACTTTAAATACAAAAGGGCCCTACCAATAATCCAATTTAGTAACGACTTCAATATTTAACGAAAATAGACCATAATGGTATTGACTATAAAAAAATAACCATACGTGTTATGTTTCATATTTTAAAATCCATACCATGTTATATTCATTATTTAGGGTCCACCTAAATATTTTTGTCATACTATGGTTAGTTTATTATTTAGAACCCATACAATTATGGTCCATTTTACTTAAATATTTAATTCGTTACTAAATTTGATTATTGGTAGGGGCCAAAGAAGAATAATTGTACCAGGTAGCTCTTAATTTAAGAAAACTTCTGAATCATATTCTTGTCATAAAATATTTTATTCAAAGGTGTTTTCTCGTGATAACACTTGCATTTAGGCTGCACAGCTTTCGCTCCGTCATATTTAACATTGGAGGTTTTAAATGAACAACAACCACTTGTGTTGGCTACCACCGAGTATTACATTTGGCTGGAATTATTGCAATTTCATGGCTGCCACACCAATCATCAGATTCCTTTTAGTGGTGCTTAGTCTAAAGTTCCAATTTTAATTTATAAATTGTTTTTGCCGTCAACTGGATTCGAACCTAGACCAATCTACCTCAGAGGCCGTTGCGCTACGCATTGCACCACCGAGGTCACCTGATCGTGCCCATCCAAATGAAGGTTTTTCTAATTTACAATTGCATTTGGACAACTAGCATTTTTACAAGCTACATACAAGTTAGATGTTATTCATTCGGGTTCTTTCTTTTTCTCCTCTCTTATCACCGCAACAATTCGTTGCATATGTGTAAGGAAAATAATTCCCACCAAATGTAATACCCGGTGGTAGGCAACACAAGTGGTTGTTGTTCATTCAAAACCTTCAATGTTAAATATGACGGAGCGAAAGCTATGCAGCCTTACTGCAAGTGTTATCACGAGAAAACACCTTTGAATGAAATTTAATTCTTGACCAGTGTCAAATCTTTCATACAATTTCCCTCCTTACACATATGCAACGAATTGTTGTGGTGATAACGGAGAGGAGAAAAAGAAAGAACCCGAATGAATAATATCTAACTTGTGTGTGGCTTGTAAAAATGCTAGTTGTCCAAATGCAATTGTAAATTAGAAAAACCTTCATTTGGATGGGCACAATCATGCGTAGTGTAACGGCCTCTGAGGTAGCTTGGTCTATATCTATATCCTAAGGATCCAGCGGGCGCTTAGAGTTCATGAGTTATTAGTTAAATATCGGCTTTAAAAGGTAAGCTCCACCACAAATGTAACTACATACTTGCCTTTAAAAAAGCCGACCCTAGTGAAGTCGCTTTTGTATAATTGCTAATCCGTGTCCCAATTTCCGATCCTGATAATTTGACAAGCCTAGTACATGTACATACGAATCATGTCATGAATATATACAAATTGCACTTTTCAGTTCACCCGTGAACGTGCCCGTGAAGCAGTTTGGAGTTTTTTCGTTCACGAGCGGTAAACCAATTCGCCAGCTAAATGTGCTTTAAAATGTTAGTGAACCTTTGACAGTTTTGTACTAGGCATTTGAGACATTGAGTTTTCAAACACCAAACGTTCACAAATGTGTACTAGCGAGAAATGTCATAAATTCACCACACAACAAGGAAGTATGTACTGAAAATTGTAAAAAAATATCTTGGTTGATTTTTTTGTTTGATTTGTTAACCGTATTGCAAATCTTGTGTTTTTATTTCACTTTTTTGTGTGTGAAATTGCAATAATTTTGATTTGATGCTAAGCTCAATCACGTGTTCAGTATGAAATGTTGTTTCTCTTCCCAATAATTTTGATGTATGAATTTATCATACATTTTTACTTTCTTTAAACACCATAACCTTGAAGATTTGACAATTATAACAGTAGTAAACATTTATTTAATAAAACAAAATCGGCTGTTTTTCGAGTTAACGCAATCTACGTCGAATATCATACAACAAATTAACTTGCACACAGAACCATAGCGTTCCACAATCAATCAGTCAGTGAGTCAGAGATGAACGTAAACTAAATAAAAACAAGACTACTCGGTTTATTCTCAACAACTTAAGATATTAAAAAAATTAAAACTGTTTGTTGTTTTTTTTTTAAGTTGAGGGCTTTTGGTCATTTTGTGATTTTAAAGATTTAAATTTTTGAATACAATATTAATACAAATTGAATACAATATTAAAAAAACATTGGGAGTTAGGAACCTCAAGAAAACACCTTGACAGTTAAAAATATAGGTAAATACTGCCTTCCTGATTACTGCAAATAATATATATTTGAAGAAAACAAACAAAAAAAATACCCGTTCTTATTGTCTTTAAGGGAAAACACAATTAAAACAAAAATGAACATAGTACACCACCGGGAATGTTTCCAAAATCCCAACAAATCTATCAATTTAAATACATCATTTTTATTCGTTTATCTTTCATCAGAATTCGCTCCATAATTTTTTTCTTCATATATGCATGTGGTATTTCATACAAAAAAGCTTGCATTACATAAATTATATGTGTGAATGTTTTTACAATCTGTTTTTTTTTTTTTTTGTATTTTTTTGTTAAGCATGGACAAGCATGAGTCAAAAATTTAGGATAAAATTACCGAAAAAAAATTAGTTTGTTTTCAGAAATTATATAAATTGATCTTTTTTTACATTTTAGTTAAAATTATATCGAAAACCAATAATTGTTATTGAGAATTTTTACTAAGGCAGGTATCAGGTATTAATCGCATAAGAACATTATAGAATGTATTTATAACTATTCTTATACCATATGATGTGAAAAATAAATGGGTTCCGAACTCTTCTTCAGGTCATAATTTCAATATGTGAACAAAAGGGAAAAGTTAAAACAGCGTCGAAAAGTTTAAATTTTTAGGAATACATTTTTTTTTTGGATACATTTTTAAAAATTTTGATAATTCCATGCTAAAGATATTTTTAAAGAAGATGATTACTTATTGCAGTAAAATAAACAATAGCAATAACGTTCCACAATCATTTTCACGACATGTTTTTAATTCCCTGTGTGAAAGAGCGAAAATATATGAAATACTTTGTCAAAACGACAATTAATTATTTCAATAACGAAAATGAAGTAATTCAATTAAAAGCTCAAGTGACCCACTCCATGCGTTTTACCTAAGGATGATGAGATATAGGCTGTTCAGTAAGATGATGTCATTCATACCGTGACCTCAGCCCTAAGATTCGTTCCGACCATTTTGGAAAGTTTTAAAGTTTTTATATTTTATGAAAAAATAAAACATAATTTAAGACACAAACCCTTCAAAACATGCCAACTTTTCCTTATCGAGATATTTGCTTAAAAAAAAAATGAAAAAAAGAACATCAATGAAAAGTTCCAATAAAATCAAGGGTTATACTTGGCTGTAGTTTTCACAATTCTGTTTTCGTCCTCTTAGATCAGGGAGTAAAGTTAGCTCAAGAACAGTACTTCCCTTACAAAATCTATTTTAAGCTTTGGAAAGACCTAAATACAGCTCTTATAAAATTTGTCACATAATTTCAAGAATTCCTTATTTTTTCTTATAACGTCCAGTTTAAAACCTATAATAAACTAACTTATGATTTTCTACCATCATAATCTTCTACTGATCCCACTTCGGCCTCTTTTATTAAGTTTCGATGAATAAAAATTATTTAAACTTACACAAAAACACAACTTTTCCGAAAATAAAATCAAATATTTTTTTAATAAAAATTTTCATTGAGCATTCATTATGTACATTATTTTTTATCATATCTCAAAATACCCCAAAACAGATCCAACAGATTATCGGATCATGGTATCACGACCACCACCACCACCACCACCACCATCAATAAGGCGACTCCCAAATCTGTCATATTGACCTTCACCTCGAATGTGGGTCTTTCTAATCAATCCAATAGACATCACAAAACCAATACCGATTCAATCCTTAACCAATCCCAATCCGAAACTACCCCAACAATAAGTGTGCAATTTGTCGCTCAAAATCAATCAAAACGTGAAAGCTCTGAGGAGCGATCAGAAGCTACTTTAGAAATAAAAAATCATAAACAAATTGAAGTAACTAATAGTAGTAGCGAAAGTCCCCAAGCTCATCAAAGTGAAGTAGAAATCGTCCCAGAAGTAGTTGAAGAAGCCGATCAAGCTGTTACTGAACATCAAAGAAAGAAAATTTTAAGCTATATTATATCTGATGTTGAACCGCAAAGTTTTAAGCCCCCAGTTGCAAAAACTCCAAGAATTACTTCGACAACAGAGAACACAACCATAAACATTCCCCTGATGGATAGTTTGAAGAGTCAAAGGACCTACCGTTTCAGCTTGTCTCAAGGCTATAGAGGTTTCAGTTTGATGGGCGAAGAATCCAATGCCCCATCTCAGACTCCCACCGATTCAGCAGAGGAGAAGAATAACAATTCTGGAGTCCCAATTTATATACGATCAAGATCAAGGTACGAGAAGAAGGAGACCAGTCCGAAAGACCAGAATAAAGAAGACTATGAACCAACCACCTATGCACCAATTCGATCTTGGAGATTTACACGAACCAGTCCTGTTCCATTCGGTAAACACGATTCCAATGCCTTGAATTCAGACGATTCTGATGTGAGTCGTGAATTCGACTCGGCCAATGAAGACTTCGTTTCTTCTTCGGGAAGTGAACACACTCTTGTAACTCAACGATCAACCACAGAACAACAACAGAGTTTCACTGCGCGGGCAACTTTGTTTAAGGACAATCTTAGTCGAACGTATGAAACCACAGGACCAACAAAGTTTGTATCGCCATATAAAAGTCTTGAAAATATACTTCAAGAAAAAGAAGAGTCTTTAAAATTTAACTCGATAAGAAGTTCAGCAGCTCCCAGGGTGCAAAGTCCTACTCAAGCCTATGAGCCGACGACTCAAAAACCATTCAGGAGCTATTTCCTCATAACATCTCCTCCGAGAGTTCTGTACAATACCACGGCGCCAACAACAGCTCGAACAACTCCAACAATAAGTTGGAGATTCAATCAGACAACTTCAGTGGTTTGGCCTTCGTCTACGCTTCCAACAACAACAAGTACGTCTACTACAACCACCACAACTACGACTACAACTCCAAAACCAACAACAACCACCTCAACTACTACAACTACAACCACAACGCCAAAGCCAACTTCTACAACAACCACTACGACTTCAACTACTACCACTACAACACCAGAGCCAGAAACCGTCCCCCCAAGTACTGTTGCTCCAACAACTACAATTAGGCTCCCCTCGACAGCGTATCGTTCAAAAATTCGTCAAGAAATTTCCAACTTCCAAAATCCAGAAGCCCGTTCAAGAGGTCGTTCCAGATATATAGCTTCATTTTCGAATGCCTTAGATGACGAACCGACAACTTATTCGCCTAAGTATCGTTTCGGCACACCACACTTCGAAAGTACAACATACAGCCCTGAGATTCCATCGTACAGACGTCGAACAAGGCCCACTCTAGCGCGACAGCCCAAATCGACGACAGAAAGAGAAAGAGAGTACTTCCTTAAAGATAGAAAACCATTTGCTGATTTTGAGAATGAGTCTTATGATCGTCCAAGATCTGAAGCCCTGATTGGTTTGTCAGTGAATAAAAATGAAAACTCCTATACCGATAAGCCTCCAAGATATACCACATCGAAGACAACCACAACTTCGGAGAGGGTTGTAGAAATCACCGATCGATCGGTTCAATATTATTCAAAATATCGTACTACGGGAGCACCTGAACGAACCCTTGCTGAGTCTATCCGGAATGCTGGCTATTTGACAAACAGCCGGGGAAAGTATAGAGATTTGAGTGTTGATGATGAAGTCAATGCCAACGTTGAAGAATTAAGTGAAATTAGTACGACTACTGCACCATCGACTGCACCAACCACTTCCACGATCCAAATGCCACCAACAACCCCTTCGCCACCTCGTACCACAACCACTACAACAACTCCTTCCACAACTACCACACCTTCCACAACTACCACACCTTCCACAACTACCACACCTTCCACATCTAACACTACCTCTACAACCACTCCTTCCACAACTACCTCAACTACCAGCCCTTCAACTACCATCCCAACCACAACCAATCCATCGACTACTTCCACTCAATCCACAACAATACCATCCACATTATCAATACAATCCACATCGTCTACATTAAAATCCAATATCCCATCACCTCGAGCATCTCGAGTGAATTCAGCCCTCAAGTCATCGATTGCTGCCGCCTCAAATCGGAATAAGGCTCTATCGTCCACGTCCGCATTTGCCAAATGTGCTGACAGTACGCCAAACGCAAAGTGCAACGAAATTCCTTCGAGGTATTTAAAAATAAAATTTTAGATTCTCTCTTTTATGATCCACAAAACAGTCCACCTACGATCATTGTGGGGAGTTTTTTTTTAATATTTTTTTTTACTGAAAGTTTTTCTATATAGTTTTTACCCTCTCTCTGCTAAACATTAAACAAAAATAAATAAATAAAACAAGAAATTTATTGCATTTCGTTGGTGTATGCTGAAAATCACTTTTTTTAAAACAAAAATTTAAAACAAAAAAGATTAAGGAAGGCTTTTTTTAAGTGACAAAGAAGTAAATTTGGTTCCTTTTTGACAGGTCTAACTGGTGGTGGCTTCTCTTAAAACAAAATTCTTTAAATAAAAGGAAAAAATCACATTTGGGATAATTGAATTATTATTTTTGTAGAATTTATTACAAAAAGCACAGTAGCGATTAAAAATTAAGTTCACGTATACAAAAAAAAAAAAACAAATGAACTTTTTTTTTGCCAATTTTATGCAAGCAATTTTCTTTTTTTCATTTTCACATAAGTAATAAAATAATATTAGAGAATCAGCAACACATCAGTTAAAACGACTTTTTAAATATAACAAAATAAATTATTATTAAGTACCTGTGCGATTCACGGATAAGATGGAACCAGCCTTAGCATTTTTGTCTTTAAATCCGTTCATTAGCAGGTAGGTACACAAACACTGTTTTGACCTCACACTTTCAATGCCCGCATTCAGATTTGTATGCAGATTTATTCGGATAGCTTTGTGTTGTTTTAATCACATGCTAATACTACGTTTCCACCAACCACTAAACCTAGATTTAGGTAATGAGATTTGATTGGTGTTTCCACTGCACAAAAAGATCAAAAAGAGGATTATGGCATGACTAAACATTCAAATGGTGTTTCGATGTTTTGATATGAAGTGGAAGTGAGATATATAGTTTTTGTTTACATTTCCAATAAACGAAAATGGCGTTTAAATGGGTCGGTTCCACAATTATTATTCTCCGAAAAAAAAGTTTGTTTGATTTGACAGACTAATATTTCCAAGTAGATGTGAATGAGTTTTATTTGAAATCTTCATTTGAGGAGATTAAAATTTGTATGGTAAATCTCCGAGATTTCAAGGAGATTTGTGATAATTTAGCTGAATCTCGGTTTATATTCTGGTGGAAACGAACTATAAAACACTAAAGGCTACAGGGGATTAAAACAACACAAATACGAATCTGAATGCTCCCAATTAAATACAGTTTAGATCTTTTAACTTTTTTGAAGCCAGCTTCTGCCAAAGAAAAAGAAATTTTCTTAAATTACTTTTTTTGAAAGTTGCCCGACAATCAGGGCCTCGAAAAAAACTGAGAAAATATAAAGCTCTAAAATGTATTGAGAGTTAAATCTAATTAATTAGTACACATACCAACACAACTTCAACGTGACTTAAGGTGAACGACACATTAAGCATCACATTCATTCCAGCCACGAATTTTTAGTACTCAATGGTATTTATGTATGTTCATATATCTTAAGTTTTATTTTTATTTAATTAAAGTTATTCGTATTTTATTTTTTTTATTTTTTTATCGAAACCAATTTGTTCACGTCACATTTTTATTTAAATTCCCCATCGTGTGAATTCAAATCTGAAACATCTTACCTTATTACCTTGAGGCTACACGAGCCAGTACTGGCTTACAAGTTACAATACATTTAAATTTACACGTACAAACCTGAGAAACTTGCTCGTCAACTGGCTTGCCATTTTCGAAGCCAGTTGCGGGAAGCCAGTAGACAAGACAGTAGCCTCGTTCAGACTTCTATATAAAGCGATATAGATAGCTTTTCGTTGAAAATTTATAAAAAAATTAAATATTCTTGCTACCACAACTTTTTATGAGAGGAGGGACCAAGAAATTTTAACATTTCCAAAATAGGCAACTGTCAAATATGATTAAAGGATGGCTATGATTATGATGAAATATACAAAATCTCTTAAAAATCCTAATTTTTTGAGAGTATATTTTTTGCTTGGGAAAAATGAGAGTTTTGGGGATTTCGTGACATTTGGAACATTCTTTTACCGATTTGTCAAGCCAAATTGAAAGGAGATGATGCATTGAAAAACCTAACGATATGTATCTGAATTTTTTGAGATTAAATTTTTTGCGCGAGAAAAGGCAATTTTAGCGCCTTTGGGTGACATTTTGGAACGAAATATTCCTCGTACGACGTAATTTAACGTTTTACCTATCTGTCAACGTATGAACTGTCAAATTCCATTAAAGGATGGCTACGATGATGAGGGATTAAAAAACCTCCAAAAAATCAAGTTTTTTTAAAAATTAAATTAAAAAAAATCGAAATTTTTGAATTAGATGAAAATCAATCCATGTTACTTTGACGCGGAAGAAAAGTCTGGCAATGCATCAATCAACGCTTTGGCAATATTATGCGTTGACCATCACAAGACTTGATGCAGAATTCCACGTCATTTTTTCGTTAAGTAAGAAAAAATCGAAGTCCGATGCCAAAGCAAATTCAATAGTAATGTGTATTTAGAATCCTAGGTAGGCTATCCTAGTAAAAGCTGAACTTGAACGCAGATACTTGAAAGCAACTTGCTTAGAAGTTGCTTGCCGCCTACGTCACAGCATATTCACGTATACGAACTTGACAATCAATCTATGTAGCCAACTAGCTACACTGGCTCGTGTAGCCTCAGGGTTAAAGGTAGACATTTACATTATATCACTCAAATTATGTATCTTGTTCTTGTTAAAGTTTACTATTTAGTTTTTAGACGTGAAGTTAGCAGTGCTAGTCTCGAAATCCAAAAAGAAATTAAATAGTTTGGTTGTAGGTAATGTGTAAAAACTCGCAAACTTACAATTTTTGTGAACCAAAAATTTCTTTTCGTCTTTCCTAAAAACAAAAGTGGTGCTTCATTTATTTTGCTCACAAAACAGGTACAAATATATTATATTTGCTCCTTTAACGGCCAACAAATTATGTGAAAGGTAAAATTTCTCCCAAACCAACGTTAAATCGGAATGAAACATTCGCAACGACAGACAAAATGACACATGATAGGGATCAACGACCGACGACGAATGAACGAACAATTTGGATCTGGTAAACTGAAATTCTTCACAAAATAAAATATGATTTAAGTTAATGTTTAGTTACTAAAATTTGCATTAGAAATTCTTAAATAAGAGAAATTTGAAAAAATAAATTGCAAATAATTGATACGAATTGTCAAACTCTATTCGCGTTCCACATAACATCAACACTGCAACGAATGAATTGTTCGCGCGCGTATAACCTTAAAATCATTATTGTTGCTGTTTTAATTGTCATTCGTGATGAATTAAAATAAAAGTCCATGTACCTACTCGAAATGTCAAATTGGATGAATGTTCGTTCATTCATTCACGCGACCAACAGTTTCTACTGCGAACCGCCAAATGTAAATTCGGTATAAACAACATTAGAACACAACGAAAATCGGCAAATAAAAATTCGTGCGTGTTTTTTTTATCTCAATTTCCCATTTAACTTGTTTATTTTGTAAGAAAATTCTCAGCTGTTGGCAACCCCTCATGTGAATGAAATGTCAAAGTTCGCAACCCGCGTCTTATGATGTGCCAGGCAATTTGTGGGGATAGAATGGACTGTGGAAAGTTTGCGCTATTTATTCAATAAACGGAAGGTTTCAATGAAGGCTAAATACAAATATTAAGTTTAAATTGTAAGTGGGTTTCAGGTCTCTAAAAATAGTTATTAACATTTTATAGGTACAAATTTAAATATTTATTAAAAAAAGGTAACAAAGAAGAAATAATTGTAAATATTAAGGTTTCCGTTATTTGACCACGTTTTTGTATTCTCTAGGTTTGAGACCGTTGTGTTGATTTATTTTAAAATTATTAAAAAAAAACATATAATTTAAGTCAATTAGGTACGATGTTAAAGTATTTTTAGTATACTACTAGGTTCAAAAGGAAATAAGAATTATTTAAAGTAGAATTATACTAATAGCTGTGCATATATTACCACATTAATTTTTAATTTACAAAAAAAAAAAACATTTTCGAAAGTTCTTTGCTTAATTTTAAGTTTAAGGTTTTTAGTGTTAAAAAGGAAGTCAAGAACTTAGTTGCCTATTAAAAAAAAAAAATATAAGAAATCAACCACATTTATCATTTTGCTATAGGAACTCTTATAATGTTTATAAAATCAATAATAAAGCTATTTCAGTATACACCAATATTCAACCAAAAAAAAAAAAACATTTCAAAAATAAAATTAATTTACTAATGTTATGTTTAGAAGAGAAAATTCCTCTTTTCTGTTAATTTTCTTTCTTTATTTTTATAATAAAATAATAATTTTCAGTGCACTTTTCGACGGCTACATTAATTTGCACAACAATACAAATTTTCAAATTAACTTTACCAGATAAAGGCTATAAATAAAAGTTCAACGCACTTTCATCTTCACAATGATATGCAATGATGAATATACTTTTTTATAACAACCCCCAAAATCCTAAGTGTCCTCGTTACTTTCCTTTTCGTCTGCAAAACAAAAAAATAAATCATCTGTCGAATAAAAAGCAAATTTAAACCTATTTTCCGAGTCTGTTTTATCTGTTGGGTTGCTGAGTATCTTCGCTTAATTCATTTTATTATTATTTTTATTTAAACACTTCTTGGTTAATATAATTATATTGTTGTTAAATTTTAGTTAAAATTAACAAGCAACAAAATATTGAAATTTTTATTTATTTTAAATTTATTAACAATTCTTAGCTTTTGGATTCTTTTGCTTTGAAAAATTAAAACTAGTATCAGTAAGTATGTTGTATAACCTATTTAAGTTTGTGCAAAGTATTTTCAATCTGTCGCACTTAGTTTCGGTAATTTTATTTTATTTTTTTAAACAGTTTTTAAAGACTACCATGCACGGTGATTTTTGGGAATATTTTTTTTTTAATTTTAATTTAATAACAAAATTTTATTTTGAAATTAAAAAAAAAAATATTAATTAAATTTCCATTTTTCTTAAATAAAAAATTTAGAACAAATCATAGAGTTCGTGGTGGTTCACATTCAAATGGTGCTGAACAACAAACAGCTACTGTTACCAACCATCGAGGAACACATCCACCGTGAGTACAAAACTTAAGATTATTATTAAACAATATTACAGGATATCAAATAAATCTATACCTATACTGAGGAACATGTCAGTAAAAAAAGCTTTGAAAGCATAAATCCACAAAAATAATTTTTTAGTAAAAAAAAAAATATAAATAAACCTAACAATCCTTGGAAAATAGTTGTCGCTAAAGCGCTGTAAGTGGTGCGCTTTAGCGTACGCAGGTTGCGGTCACTCTCCCTTAGTTAAAATAAATTTCCTGCAATGTTTAAAATATTAAAAATTTATTTTACGATTTTAGAAAAATCGCTTAATTTAACTTCTGACTTTTAAAAAATATTTAATGTATAAAATAGAAAACATTAATATTAATAGTTCAGGAAAGTTATTCAAAAAAAACAGCATTTTTAGCAACGAAATATAGGACGATTGATTTTTTCGTGTCTAAAAGAGGTCTAGCAGAAAAGCTTAAATTCAGGTTTTTGTAATATCGCACCCCAAGAGAAATCCGCCATTTTGGGAAAAGTGAATTGGTCTTCATTTCCAAATCGATTTGTTTTATCAGAAACAAATATTTAGACCGAAGTTGTTGGAAATACAATTGAGGCTTTGAGTGCAATAGTTGGGTAACGAAATTGGTTTTAAATCGACTAAAACAAGCACACTTGCTCTTAAAATAGTAATGTTACATTTTGTTTGGTAAGATTAGATATTCAAGAATCTAAAACTATGTTTAAAATAAATTATCTCCCTAAGACAAACAAAAATGAGAGACAAAATAAGCCAATTTTTCGAAATAGGGTTACGCCACTTTTCCACTCACAGCCTCAATTATTTTTCAATTTAACGTAGTTTCCTGTTTTGAGGATATCTCTTTTATTTTGTATGATTGTGTAAACATCTTAGCTCTCGGTATGGGTAAAATTGAAAGTAGGATAGTCACGGATACAGCATTACGTATCCGTTCCGCACCATTTTGATTACCGAACATTTTTGCCTCACGAAAGCCAATGGTTCGTGTATTGAATAGAGTAAATTGAGGTTATGTGGTACAGGTCAGTAATGTGGTATAGGCAGTTTTTTTTTCGAAAACTAAGCAACCAACTGGAAGTTTGGTATGCCTTGTTTACACATCGTCCCCTTGAGTCCCGGTACTCACACATTTTTTTTATTTTTCTTTAAAAAATTACGTAAATTATTCTCAAAATAAAATTAAAAAAATACAAAACCTCAAATTTTGATATATTTTTGAGAATAATTCGAAATTGAAGCCTAAAGTCATAACACTGGAAACCAGCTGTTTAAGCCTAGTACCATTGAGTTTATACACATAGAGGAACCACGTCAGAGTTATGATATCACCAATGTAGGTGGCGCCCTTATTTTCATCTAGAACAAGAACCAGTGATAGGCAATACAAGAACCATTTTCTCCATTAAGGTAGACTATTTCCTCACTATTTTCACAAATAGTGTACCTAAAGGGGGAAATAGTCTACTTTAAGGTGCAAATGGTTCTTGTATTTCTGACGTGGTTCCTTTATGTGTATAAACTCAATGCTAGTTCGCAGCGAAATTCCGCTCCCATACAAAATTCTCTCAAAATTTAGCCAAGCATTTTAGCCGAGAGGTGCGCAGCTCCAGCTAAAAAATCAAATGTTTGGTTCGTACTGTACATCCACTATCTGTCAAAATTTAGCGGGCGAAATAAATGCACGGCACATTATTCTCAAGGTAAATTTTGACAGATTTAAACTTTCTTTTAATTTTGCAAGTACGTGGGAGTACGTGTCGAATCAAATTGTGATTCGTTTGTGCCAAATCGTTATAATAAATTCCAGATTGGCTGGCGTCAATCAATAGAATAAAAATCTAAATGAATTTATGCAAGCAGTGAAAAAATATAGTTCTTAGAATACAAACTAATGCAGTAGTTACACAAAATATAAATTAATAATCATTTATAAATTATTTCGTAAATAAAAAATAAGATTTGTATTTTAAAAACAATTTCTTTGGTGTATTTGTTATTTTTTTTCCAGTCAACAGCTGATTTCTGTGACATTCTCCACAAACCCTTTTGTGTCAAAATGTAACTAGGATTTTAGCCGATGTTTGGAGAGAATAGTGCAAGCTAAAATTTAGGACGATCAGCGTACTAGGCTTTAAGTAGTTAAGAACCTTATATAAATTTGCCGATTTGTCATTGCTATAACTCTGGACTCCAATATAGCATATTCCCCAAAATTATATGAAAATGTTGGAAATCTTGTGATCTTCAATTAAGATTTCAAAAATAATTTACGTTAGATTCAAAGGAACGAGAAAAATGCTACACAGTCCTCAAAAACATTACCCACTCAGAAAAACAAATTATGAAAAAGTGAAAGGGTGATATTGGCACAGTAGATATATTCTTTGACTGCTTACCTGGACGTGTGGGTTAGAGCCCAGTCTACAAAAGTTTATTGTAAGAAAACAAAATAAGTATTATAACAAGCGTAAGATTTTCGCGCTGATGCACTTGGGCCTAGTTCACACGGCATTCACACAGCACTGCACAATTTGTATCTCTTATTTTACAGACAAACATTTTTAAAATTTTGTATTTTTAATTATTCCAAAAATGTTGTTACACAAAAAATGTAGCATTATACGGTGTAAAAACAAATAGCTTACGTCATAATGAAGACATCTGGCGATTTGTACGTCTGTTCTTCCACTATACATCGAGCTAGAGACACCCGCGTAGACCGACTTAGCTCAAACTCTACCAAAATTCTCAAAGGAAAAATATTATTTTTGTTCTAGCTCATCTCTTACGGGTAACTTTCATGAAACGATTTCGTTTATTTTTCAAAATTTATCGAAAACGGCTCTAACTGTGCTGTTGATAAAACGTTATGGGGCGTATTTAGAGTCATTTTTAAGCTATGTCTAAGTTAAACCTAGGTTTAGTTGAATTTTCGGACGTTAATTCTACTTTTTTTAAAGTTTATAATTTCCAAATATTTGAAGTTATTTGTGTAGTACCTATAAAAAGTTACTAATCTTAGAAAAATATAAAACCAACAATTTGTAAGTCAAACCGTTTTGTTTTCATTGAGCCAAAATTGTCTTAAACTGTAGTTTAGTAAAACCTAGTTTTATCAGTAACTACACAGAGAAAAAAACAACGTGAAATCAAAGAAAAAAACTTTGATTCTACTATTTTCCGGAACGATTTGGCGCCAACGCCGAAAATTCTCAAATCAAAGTGGAGCGACTTTATTTCAAAGTGATTCCATATTTAAAAGCGAACTAGATTTTACTACGTTTATATGTTGATTTAAAGTGGAATCATAGTTAAATCAAATTTATCCATCTTTTAAAATAACATTTATCTACTTCGAATCAACGTAGATTGAACTTCGCTTGGTTAGGTATTGATTCAAAATGGCTACCCACGCCACGCTTCTTTGTTTAAATTTTTGTAAGACAAAGACAAATGTATATTTATGCTCGATGCATTTCATTTTTGTGGTGAATCATTAATTTGTGACGCCTTAAAGTGAATCGTTTAATGCTATGAGTATTTCATAGTAATAAATATAGGAAAAGTAATTGAATTTTGTTTTTCGATTATATGTAAGTTAATTTTAAGTGCGCATTTAATTTGTTCACAAATGTAAGGGAGCTACCTCGAAAAACAACAACGCGCTCTCGAAATTCTTTATATTAAGCTAAGAAACACAAACTATGCAACACTTTGAAACTACGTTGATGACACTTTAAATGCCACCAAAGTGGATCGCAATGTACAATGTGGATTTAAATGTAAAAATGAATACGTTTCACTTTGAAACAAGGTTGAGCGCACTTTAAATGTGGATCTCAATGAAAAAATGATAAAGTTTTACTTTAAAACAACGTTGAACGGAATGTTAATGAACAAAAGTTGATTTCAATGTATAAATAAACACGTTTTACTTTGAAACTAGGTTGAATCTTTAAAAATTATGTCGCATTTTCAAATTAACATTGTTTCAACGTAAAAATAAAAATGCGCCACTTCATTTAAAAAACTTTAGATTAAATACGATCGTATTTAATTTTAGATCGCATTTTTTCCCTCAGTGTATGAATATGTCCCTATATCTTTAATGTTTAAAAAAAGTTCTATTGCTTTATTTTTGGCCTATTTCACATCTCTCGTATATGGCTTCACCATTTTCGTTCAAATTTTGTACAAAATTTTGCGAAAAAATGGTTTGTATCATTAACAAATAATTAGAAAAAAGTAATTTGGTGGAATTTCATGAAAAACTTTTTGGGGTCCCTTGACCTCCCATCCCTCTTTAAATGTAAGCAGCAACCATATCTGTGGGGACTTTTGAAATTTTCTTAAAATCATCAAAAGGAAGTTATGGTTAACCAAAAAATTAGGTTTCCCCCAAATATTTCTGGAATGTGTTAAAATTATAATTTATTTCTTATGTCTGTAAATATTTAAGGCCCCGCATAAATAAGGTAAGCAATTACTGTGTAAATAGGTTATGTTGTAAAAATAAACAAAAATAAAGTGTCCACCAATAACTTGTGTTACTTAACTTCGTTGATAAAAATACTAAAATAAACGAAATGTCATTGTATTTAACACACAAACACAATTCAAACATGAACAGGATGAATTTTAAAATTAAATTAAAAACAATTACAGTCGTACCCGTCCAACTTTGAAACCATCCGGAACAATTGTCTCCAAGGCACAAGAGTTTGTAGACATTTACAAGAATCCACCATCTCGTCCAGAGCCATTATATCCGCAGCCCACTCCAGACAAGACAGCTGCCAAATGCCGTAAGGATGTTTGTTTACTGCCAGATTGTTATTGTGGTGGAAAGGAAATTCCCGGTAAGTAAAACTCCTTTTTTTTTTTTACTTTTTTCTTAAAAAATATTGGTTAAAATAAAATTAAACAAAACAAATAAAAATTAAAAAAAAAAAAACAAAATGAAAAAAATCAGGAGGACTAGCAAGAAACGACACTCCACAAATTGTCCTTATGACATTCGATGATGCAGTCAGTAAATTGAATGTCGATTATTACGAAGAACTTTTTGGAGGTATAGGTGAACGCGTACGTAAAAATCCAAATGGTTGTCCCATATCGGCGACTTTTTATGTGTCCCACGAATGGACCGATTATTCTATGATCCAGAATTTATACTCAGATGGGCATGAGTTTGCGTCACATACTGTATCGTAAGTTGAAAATAGCAAAAACGTCCAATATATAACAAAACCTGCTTTCTACACCACCATCAACTTTTTCCAAAGAAACTATTATTATTTTTTTTTTTTTTTTTTTTTTTTTGAATCCTAATTTTAAAATATTTCATTTTATTCGTCAATCAACATTTAATTATTTTAATCAATACATTCTTTTCTCTCTCTCTCTCTCTTTTTTCATATATGCGCTTTTTTATGTACTCTTATTATTCATCATTGCATAAAAATATTAAAAAATTCATTTGCAATCTAAAAAAAACATAAATAAAAATCAGCTGATTTACCAATGGAAAGCATTCCACAAATTGTCCTTTTGACCTTCGACGATTCGGTTAATGATTTGAATAAACAACTTTACACTGATCTCTTCGAAAAGGGTCGTGTAAATCCAAATGGCTGTCCAATATCTGCCACATTCTATGTATCACACGAATGGACGGATTACAGTCAAGTACAAAATTTATATTCCGATGGTCATGAAATTGCTTCACATACTGTATCGTAAGTATTGGTTTATTAAGTTTTTTTGTATTTGTTAACGTAGAACTTTAATTTAGAAATTGAAGTAGATAAAAAAACGCATTTTACACACAAACAACACAATTATTATTATTATACGTAGGAAATACACAGTTAGTTATCTTAAAAATATTCTTTACTAAAAGTGTTTCAATATTTTATTGCGGGTAAATTGATAAATTGCAGAGTTGCCATCATCAATTAAAGAATAAATTCGATTTTACAAAAACAACTACGGTTTCCGATTTTTACAAGAAAATTAAGTTCTTCAAAATTGCATAACTACGTTATAATATTTTTGTTTACAAATGTGGAATTATGAATTTATCAAGTGATAAGCAATTATTGAAAATAAATAACAATGCAACCATAAAGAATTTTTTTGCTGGAAAATGTGCTACGGTATTGCCGCGAGTCTTACAAATTTGTAGAAAAAAACGTAACAAAAGCAGACAAATATCTAACAAATAAAAAAAGTTGTACATAAACAACACTTCCCCCTTGGTGGAGTGTAGACCTATTTTATCTAAGGAAAATGACAAGAGCAATCTTTAATATCTGCCACAAACCTAAGTTTTATCAACCCTATAAAGACTGTCTCAAGGTTTACAAGCGAGCTCTCGCATATCAGCCAATCAACAAGGCTGGAGAGAATTCTGTCAGTCAATTGAAAATATAAAAGATTCCGCAAGGCTTGGTAAAGTTCTATCTAAGGAACATTGTAATCCATCATTCTTGAAAAAGCCTCATCGTTACTAAACAGTATCTCCAATTCAGTATTTGGAACTATTGATGATGACACACTTTCGGGGCTGCGAGAACTGTAGTTTAGCGACGCTGTCTGGAACCTTGGGACATGTCTTCAGCTCGCGTAGATCATATCAATACCGTTATGATATATGAAAAAATTGCCTGGACAATTAATACTTTCTCTCCGTATAATTCTCCAGGCCTGGATGGCATACTGCCAATTATGCTCCAAAAACTGCAAGAGATAGCAGTTTCCTGGCTGGAAACAATCTTTAAAGGTTGCTGATCTCTAAACTATGTTCCGAGTCCTTTAGACATGTAAGAGTGGTTTTTATCCCGAAATAGTCATAAAATACAAAAAACAAAATCGAACAAATATACAAAAAATTATTCTTTTGGCACAAAATATTAATAAAGAAGTTTCACATCAAAAAATTCTTCGACGGCCAAGAACAACTGTCATTTTTGTTTGGAAAAATTGAGAAGTGGAAGTAAAAATGGAATTTATCGGGAAAAATTGAGAGAGAGTGGAAGTGAAAATTGAAGTGGGCTGGAAATATTTCACATTAAAATAAGAAACTGGAAGGATCGCTTGGTAGGCCTCGTCCTTAGCAGCATGCGCCAGCCGGCACTCTTCATCGAACCCGGGGTTCCGTTGTGGTCGCCTAGTGAAACCCTTCTTCATGGCTTGTTGACAGTGTTTCCACTGGTACTCGTCCGCTGCTGCCTCGAAGAAAGGAGAAGTGCCTTAGTGGAAACACTCCCCCGCCCCTCTCTCGTTGGCTGTCCCCAACAGCTTTCCACAGAGGTGGGTTTTGAGAAGAACCTGTGGGCGCTTGTGTCCTCTTGAATGCACATGACTACACTTTTAAACACCCTCTTAATTGCAATATATAGGGTGATTCTCCTAAACCGTGACAAAAGATCTATATTCCCCTGTTTAGGTAGGAGATGCGATTTTCTAAAAAGTTGACTTTAAAAAAAAAAAAAAAATAAATTAAAAAACAACAGCCACATTTACGATGGCTGTTATACATTTTTTTTAAACCAGAAATCAGTTTTTGAAAAATTAATTTTCAAACTTAAAATTTTGGGAACCAAAATTTCAAACTAATTGTTTTCAACATTTTACGTTATTAAGTAATATTTTTGTTTTGAAAATTCATAGCAATTCTTAGCAAAAAACTGAATGGTTCTAGGATTTTTAACTTTCAAGATACTAAAAACTAAGAAAACGATGACAGTCTATCTGTCCTCACGGCTACAGCCTAAACAGAAGGGTTTTCTTCAAACTTGGTTCCTAGTTTTTTTGGGTTATATGTCCAAATGTTTTTTTTTCGATTTTACATGCCTTTCAATTTGTTTCTCGTTTGGTAAAAAGTGGGGGCTTTAGTCGAAGATGATCCTGTGGACGTACACAGCCGTGGTACGACCGATCCTCACATACGGTTCGATTGTATGGTGGCCTGCACTTAACAAATATTATAACATCGATAGACTTAGGAAGGTTCAAAGAACTGCTAGCATTGACACGACAGGGGCTATAAGATCCTGTCCCACTGATGCCTTAAGTGTTTTTCTGCACCTTCTACCACTTGATATACATATTAAATATCTAGTATCTTGTAGCGCTTTAAGACTTAAAGAATCAAACTCTTGGTTTGCCAAGCCATATCACAGACTTGATTCCAATGGAAATGTTTTCGACTACCACTTGATATACATATTAAATATCTAGTATCTTGTAGCGCTTTAAGACTTAAAGAATCAAACTCTTGGTTTGCCAAGCCATATCACAGACTTGATTCCAATGGAAATGTTTTCGACTCCCACGGACTACTGCACCCCTACAAGGAGTATCAGTAAAGATTTTAATACATACAATTTAATTTCCATCCAGGAAGGATTGGAATGATAACGTCGTGACGAAAGATTTCGACACAACAATTTTTACTGATGGCTCTAAGATGGAGTGTGGCGTCGGTGCATAAATCTTTTCTGAGTCCCTAAATGTCTCTATGTCCTTTCGGCTACCTGATTTTGCTAGCGTCTTTCAAGCTGAGTTGCTGGCTATCAGGGAAGCAAGCAAGTTACTAAAAGGAGATCCAAACCAGAACCGTAATGCTGCTATTATTACAGACAGTCAAGCTGCTGTTAAAGCCATTAATTCAGCTTCATCATCCTCCAAACTGGTCCAGCAATGCCGTGATGAGCTTGCGAGTCTGAACACTGTCACTCTTATCTGGGTCCCGGGTCACAGTGGCATTGAGGCCAATGAACGGGCTGATGAGCTGGCCAGGCAAGGTTCAGCCCTTCATGGCTCACTTGCGGAAAGAGTCAACATTCCGGTTGGAGTTATGAACGGCAAAATTCTCTCAGATTATCTTACTAAATCAAACCGCAGTTTAACAAACTGTATTATATCTAGGAAGATCTGGCCCACCTATGACAAGAACCGAACAATTGATCTAATACGCAGACCCAGGCAAGACATAGCCAGGATAGTTGCAACCTGTAGCGGCACTGGCCAATAGGAGAGCATGCAGCTAATCTGGGCATACCTCACAATACTCACTGTCGGAGCTGTGAGGACCAGCAGGAAAGAAAACAGTAGTTCATTTCCTCTGCAAATGCCCTGCTCTGGCCAAAGCTAGGGCACAGTCACTCGGAAGAGCATTTTTTGACGACATTAACGAACTTTCTGAAATGAAGATCAAAGACTTGATTTCTTTCCTCAACGCGACGAAATGGCTCTAGGACAAATTTCGGCTAATTCTGCATTATATACCTTCCGTTGATTCCCTATGATCACAAGATAGTGGACTAGGGTTCTGGTGGGGGTTTGTGGTGCACAGCGACCGGATGATCATTCAATCAGGTCATTGGACGCTCCAGTGCCAGCCAACGAACTGCCTAGCGGGCTAACTGTGGATGGTGCGGGTGCGGGTGCTGGTCTGGTTGAGTGCGTGATCCACTTTCTGATGATTGTGCTAAAAGCTACAATAAAACCCCATTATAAACTCAAATAAATATGGACAATATCCTGAGGATATGCTCATATTCTCTCTCTTCAATTCCATCATCCACGAGTTATGGTATCAAAACTGTGCACTTAAGCGCTAATTGGGCTATGACTGACCGTGGCCGCCATTTCTACCTACCTACCTGCCTTGTTTCTCAAAAAGGGCTCCTATGATTTTAATGTAAAAAAATCAGTTAATTATAACTTTTTGGTACATTTATTTTGGGAAAATGTTTATTACGGGTAGGTACCTCTAGTAGAACCACTTGTTTGGCTTTTGATTTTCTCAAAAATGGTTCAGTTGATTTTATTGAATTTTGTACGGAAAAGATTTCAAAACGTATACTATACATATACACATATATACTGTATACATATCGTCGCTGTTTAAGAAAACTGCCATAACTCAAAAAACAAGATTTTTGAGTTAACGATGCCATTCAATTAAAAAAAAATTCTCCGGAATTCTACGGCATCCCGCTAGATGGACTTTGTTCTAATTGGTTCATCTTTCTTTTTCATAGTAAATCGTATAACTTAAAAACTTTAAACTCATTTTCTGAAGAACAAAGTTTGTGAGTTTTCTTTAAGGGCGTCGCGTCGATATGTAAACATTATTTTTAATTTTGATAAATTATTTTTTAAGATTTAAAAAAATTAAATCAATATTACGAAAACGACTTGATAATTTTTTTGAAACTCGAAATTAAGTGATTTCTTAACCTTTTCAAGAACTCTTAAAAGAATCGTCATCCTAGAAACAAAAACAACGGTCCCTACCATACAAATTTTAAAAGAATCTTGTGGGAATTCAGCTCCAACTTTTAAACTGCCCTTTAATTGTATGTGTCATCATTATTTGTCAAGTTATTGATGACCAAAAACAAAATGTTGTTTTTTTTTTATTTAAGATAAAAAGTCTGTAATAAAACAAAACTAAAGAACAGCACAAAATTGTGAAATTAAAACTGAATAAAGAATTTATCTGACGAATAAGCTCAAATTTTTTTTTAAGAAAATGCTATTTTTTGTGATTGCGTAGTAACGATATACCGACAAAAAAAAAAAAAAACAAACATATATGATTCTTAAGAATTCTTTTTGTTTCATCTCAATGCGGCCAATTTTCGCAAAGATACAGATCTTCAAAAACCACAAAAAAAAAATCGAAAAAAAAAAATCAACTGGAGCATTCTTTAATTTCAAAAAATTCAACTTCGACCTAGGGTCCCTACGGTATATCGCGGAACAGGACTGGTTTAAAAGTGTTCACGCAACCACGGCTTTTGTTTTCATTAAACTCAGAATATTGTTTCGTCTTCAACTGGGAATATTTATTTTTTTCATTTTCATTAATGGACATCGATACAAAATGCTCATAATGCTTCGACATTTATATTTTATTTGTTTTATTCACCAGAGTGGGAAAATTTTATTTTTATAACTACTCATTCATAATTTCAAACATTCTGCATTAAAAAAATGAATAAATATTCCAGTTTTCAGCATCAAATTAATTCAATTCTATTCTACTTTAAGAATTCTCGTTTTTGTTATAACAGTTTTCCAAGCATTTATCTACATGTTCTTACCCATATTCAAAACTCTTTTAAATTTGTCTTCCTTTCTTTCACTTTTTAAACAAGAATACTCAAAAAGATATAATAAATAAACTTTAGCATCAAACGAAGATCTATATTTAACCTCAACGTTGCAAAATGAAAATAAATGATGGTTCATAGTTCCAAATTAAAGACCTCAAATCTTTTCAAAACTCTCATTTTTCAAATCTCCAAACTAATATTTTTGAGATGAAATTATGTGACACATTTAAAAACACAACACAAAGCTTATTACCACCTACACTCACACCCAAAACACACTCACAGCTTATTAACCTCAAATTCCTTTAAAAAAAATGTATATTCTAACATATTGCTGTATCTCTTCCTGCCATAAACAGGCATAGTTTCGGTGAACAATTCTCGCAAAAGAAATGGACCCGTGAAGTTGCTGGACAACGTGAAATCCTTGCCGCATATGGTGGAGTCAAGCTATCCGATGTTCGAGGCATGAGAGCACCTTTCCTATCAGTTGGTGGCAATAAAATGTACAAGATGTTATACGACTCTAATTTCACATACGACTCATCGATGCCCGTCTATGAGAATCGTCCACCAAGTTGGCCATATACTTTGGACTACAGGATCTTCCACGATTGCATGATCCCACCTTGTCCGACCAAGAGCTATCCGGGTGTGTGGCAAGTACCGATGGTAATGTGGCAAGATTTGAATGGTGGTCGTTGTTCAATGGGTGATGCATGCTCAAACCCCAGTGAGTCTGATGGTGTTTATAAGATGATCATGAAGAACTTTGATAGGCATTACACAACAAACAGGTAAAATAAAAGATCAACAAACAAGCTAAATTTGTTGCATATTTATAGGAGTGAATGTTTTAAATTTATTAACAAAAATGGTTGCATATGTATAGGAGTGAATGTTTTTAATTTGATTTGTTTTTTCTTAGAGCTCCATTTGGTTTGTTCTACCATGCAGCTTGGTTCACACAGCCACATCATAAAGAAGGATTCATCAAATTCTTAGATGCAATCAATTCAATGCCAGATGTTTGGATTTTGACAAACTGGCAAGCGCTACAATGGGTCCGTGACCCTACACCAATTTCCCGATTAAACAATTTCCAGCCATTCCAATGTGATTATACGGTAAGTTTACTATTTTAATACAAATTATTGTAGTACTCAATAATCTTGAATATTTTTGTCAAACAGGATCGACCAAAACGTTGTAACAACCCGAAAGTATGCAATCTGTGGCATAAATCCGGTGTCCGATACATGCGAACATGTCAGCCATGTCCTGATATTTATCCATGGACAGGAAAAACTGGAATACGATCGTCTCGAGTTGACAATGAAATTGTTGAAGAATCATAAGTATTTAATTTAATTATTAAAAAAAAAATAAAAACAAAAATCCACATAAAACAACAACCGAATTTAATTTAAAAAGCAAACAACAAAATTGGATCGAATATAATAATTAAATTATTTCAAGGATTCGAAAAGCAAAAAAAAAATACATGAAATACGTTCACTCGCTAAGGTTAAATTATACATTTTATTTTTATTTTAATATTTGTTATTCGATAAAAATAAAAAAAAAAACATGCAAAATAATATTTATTATTTTTTTTTAATTTAAACAAAAACAAAATGTAGAAAAATAAATTATAACAAAAAAAACATATCATTTATTCATTCAAAAAAAAAATTGTCAATAAGTTTTAAAGATGTTTTCGTTGTAGGTTAATTTTAATTCATATTTTTAATATTATTGTTTATTATAAGAAAAACTTATAAATTATAAGAAAAACTTATAATATAATAATTGTATGTGTTGTAAAAAGTTTATAAATGTTGTTAGGTTATTATATAGTATAACACCATTATGTTATTAGATATTCATCCTCATTTGTGATAGATTTATCACATTATTTAAGTTTTTTTTTCTAGTTTAATTTAATTGAATTAAAACAAATTAAAGCTACATGGTTTTTATATTTGCTTTTATTTTTTGATTATGTTTTTTTGTATATTTTAAGTCACAAATATATTTGTTTTGTTATCATCATCAAGCCATGTTGTAATTTTTGCTGAATGTAATGTTATTGAAAAAAAAATAATTGATTCCTTAAATCAATAAAGAAAAAACACCACTAACACTTTTAGTTGTTTAATATAATTTAAATACAATTATTTGTTAATTTAATTTGTGTTATTGTTTTGTTTTTTTTTTTTTTTAAACAAAACAATATAAATGAGTCCTAGAGTGTACAGGGTGGTGTAATGTTATATTTATCATTATTTTATTTGTAATAATCGTAAAAATAAATATAGTTTTATGTGTTAAGTAATAATGTATATTTGTTTTCTAAATATGTATGTACCTTAAAAAGGTTGCTTATATAACGTTAAATAACATTTTATTAAATACAATGTTGCACATAAGAAAATTCATTTAAGTAATCTGCAAATTAAGAACAATGTGTTTTGAAAATTTAAAGTTTCTTTTACCAATTTATAATGTATAGCTCATTTCGAATTCATTTATTTAACTTAGTTCTAGATAGCCATCTGTCAATCTGTAAACTTCAACCTTGTTTTTACAGATATGAAATTTTGAACTTGTCCATGATGGTGTTCACATTGAACTGACTCCTCCAACTTTTTGGACTTGTTAGTATGTCCCGATCTAAATTGCCCGGTTTTTCCACGAAGATTTTTCCAGAAATCGTGTGCAATGTACACACAGAACGATTTTTCCAATGAGATTTTTCCTTGTCTTCTACATTTTTTTATTGCTATGCTCTACATTTTTGATTGATATTCACTCACACCATCAAACGAACATCACACTGAAACCGAAGAAATACAAAAAATGGAAAGAAGGTGAAAGAGAACATAAACAGACTGGAAAATCGTTCGATTTTGTTGTACAAATGATTTGATCCCTACCCCTCACTTTTCACTCCCTTCACCCACGAACAAAAGATCGGCACTGGAAAAGTCGTTTAATGTAGATCGGGACTATCCACGTCTCGTTGCCACTTAACAGCCCTTCCACACTACACCACTGTGTATTAATACATATCAAATTGAAAGTGGGAAATAATTCCACGCGACTGCCAAATTTGTGGGAAAGAAATGACTTTTCATATTTTTCTTCCACATATGCTTGTATTAAAACATTATCTATCTAAAAAATGTGTGATAGAATGTGGGATGGAATTAGAACCATTGCTAAAATTTTTCATGTATTAACACATGTCAAATCGTGTGGTATAGAATGTCGGGTTGTGTAGGCTGGTCTGTCATATTTTGTTTCCACACTTTTCTACATGATTTGTTTCCCACTTTTTTGACATATATATTAATTCACAGTGGGATAGGGTGGAAGGCCTTAAGCGGCGTGGCGTACACATTATCAAATCGGTTTGACGACAAACACTTAAACAGTTTAAAAAAAATTTGTTAACAAAGAACGTGTTTGTCAAACACAGAGTACACACTATCAAAGTCCCGGTCTACATTGAAGGATTTTTCCAGTGCTAAATGGAAAAATCAGCCGAAACTGGAAGGAACTTGTTGGCTGTACCTCTCATTCGCACACGATTACAACAACAATTTTTTGTCGCCACTGAAAAAACTTTTCGATGTAGACCGGGACAAACGTGAACAGATTTGTCAAACAGGTTTTATAATGTGTAGCCCGGTGAGGAAGAGACTGCTCTCTCAATCATCCCTTTTCATCATGACGTGGGAGCCAGATGTGGGTACTGAGAAGTCAACAAAAAGTCGGATGAATCAGTCCAATGTGAACACCGTCTATGATTGTGAAATATTAGGCTTGTTAGTTTCTGTCTTTGTATTCGCTTAAAAATGCTTTCTATGTCAAATGCAAGGACTGTTTCGAAATTGTCGAAATTTTTAATGTATTTTACATGGCAAATATTAAAACGAATATTGAAGCGGATATAAAGGCATAAGCAAAAAAGACCATTATATTGAATTGTATGTATGTTTCATAGATGAGTGGTTAACTGGGCTCCAACATGTTTAGCATACTCTGAACCGAGAGTTTTCTAAGTGCATTCCTTATTTTTTCAAGAATCACTTCTAGCTGTCACCCTCAACCAACATTTGTTTTATTTCTCTATATTCATCTTCTTCTTTATCTAAACCTATTCAGGACCATTCTGATTTATTTACATAAGAAAACGAATTTATTACTAGTCTGTCAAGATTCATCTGGGAATGTCAAAATCTTCATTTTGGGGAAACTGACGTCTGTCAATCTATTTTTTGAAAGCAATTACTGGGACTGTGTCAGATTTTTTGATTGGTATGTTCAGGAAAGTGAGGAATCCTATTAAGGCAACTGATATTGCTGAGCACTTTAAGATCTCATGATAACAAGATTATTTCAACTAAAATGATATTTTAATATAAAAATTAAGCACAATTTCCTTAAAGATAAAAAAAAATGCTGTCAGTTTCCCCTCAGTTGGCTTTTACTCTTGAGGTTAATGGATTTGAGAAGTTTTTCTAATATATTTTTTGTCTTGTTACATTTAATTTTCTCTTCCATTAAGCTAACCAAATATATTTCACTATCCTAGTTCAAAAGGAATACTTTGTATGTGCTAATTGTGTCATGTCGTTTTCATATTAAATACGCCTTTGACATAAAAAGTGATTTCAGTGTGTACTTTTAATAAAATCGGGATTTGAAAATTGCTCCTAAAGCATCACATCGAAAAGCCAAAAGAATTATTGATTATTATTGGAAATTTCAAAAATTTGTTAGTTTCGTGACCAAAAGAAAACGATATCAGATTGCTCGGGATTTTTTGACCATTTGTTTTCAAAATACTCTAACCATGCCCCTTATGGAAAAAAACACATTATAAATGCAGTTTGAAATCATTGCTAGAAATAACTGATGTTTTTCCACATCCATCTTAAAAAAAACGTCTTCATCTTCAGAAAAAAGAATTTTCTACTGTGTACATTGAGTTTGCTGAGGCACTCAGGTAAGGTTATGCTTTTCTTAGGTAAAAAGAGCTGTGAACTTTATTGATCTCTGGTTCAGTTTCGTAAAGTTTTCTGGCTTGAGTTTCCAATCTAACCCTTGAAAATAAAATTTCCATAATGCTCTTGCAAGTTAAACTTGCAAAGGAAGAGTATTATTCTAACATGTTTGCATCTTATATTATTCTTCTGTTTCCATATTTTAAATTCCTATTGAAATATAAAATAAAACTATTATTATTTTTTTTTTTTTTATTCAATTTATTTATGTTTTAATTTTTGTTCTATATTTTAAATTTTGTAATTATTTTAAAATTCGCTGTATTGTAAAAAAAAAAAAATATAATAATAAATGCAGACAAAAATGTGCAAAAACTATAATTGAAAAGTATTAACTTAAATGTTAAACATAAAAGAATAAATAAATTTGTCAAAATTGACTGGCTCTTTAATGTATATCAAAATTTTGTAATAATTTTAAAATTAAAATAAAATTTCAATTACTCATAAATCTCTTTGTTTGTTTAAAAAAATTAAATTTGAATACAAAAAAAAACAGTGAGTGTTCGTATTTTATGTATGGTATAATGTTGAAGAAGAACGACGATAACTAAAATGATATAAATAAAATGTTTAAATAATAAAATATTTCATTGTTTTATTCTTGAATTTAGAAATTGAATATACATAGGTTGCACACAGTGGCAGATAAAGCTTCCAGACAGTCCCGTCAAAAGAAACTCCTGACCCAAAGGAAAATGTTTTAACATAATTGAATAATTTGAATTAATTGTTACTGTATTTGTAGTTTCGGTTTTGTAACAATAGGTGGATTTTTTGTGCACTTAATAGTGGCTCAAAAATAATTTGTATTTTAAATACAAAAAAAAAAAACATCTCACCGTGATAAACATCTCCGCTTATGAACTAAGAAGATTTTATAAGAGAATAACAACTATTAGGCTGGTATTCACCGAGCGATCATAACCTAAACCTATTCACCAAGCAATATTAATGAACATTTACGAGCGCTTGCAAAAGTTATGAGTGGTTTGAGCACTCCTAATTACGAGCGGTCTCTTCGAAAAAATGTTCGAAAACTTTCGCAATAAATCGTCTCTTCTCCCCAAGATAAACAGAAAAAAGTATGCTCATATGATACACCCAATTCGCCACCATGGTATTTCTGGGTATTTCTATGACTTCACAGCTCACAATCATCTTTTGTTATTTTCATAAGCATTCATAAGAGTTATTTTAAGATGATAATAGAATAACATAATATTGTATTGTAATGTTAAATTATAAAAAAAACTTTTACCTATTATTTTTGTTCAGAAATTATACCTATTTACAGAAAAAAGTAAAAAATGTTTTTAGTTTATTTTCTCTTGGTGTCTGCCTAGTCAGCTGCCTATCGTTTCCAATTGGGAATGTTTGGTTGGTTTTTCGAACATTTGCTCTCATCTTCAAACATTGGCTCTCTTTTTCGAACATGGAAAAATACTTATGAGTGGTTGGTGAATAGCACAAATAATTTCCAAGTCAAGAAGCTCATAAAGTTAAGAGCAGATTATGAGCGCTCGGTGAATACCAGCCTAGAACTGTTTAACATAGGGTATGACATTTTTCAACTTTTATTTAATTACTAGCTGACCCGGCAAACGTTTTTCTGCCATAGAAAATTTTTCTAGTGAATATTTTTGTTGTTAAATAAAAAATAACGAATGTCTTGTAAGTGTATTTGAACGTTTTAATGATCGATGAATTTGATAGAATGTGTATCGATCGATTGATTATCGATAAAATTCGATGACTGAAACTATTTGGACGAAAGTGTGTTTGACTTTTTTTCTGTCGGCAACGACGACGGTACGCATTGTCATTCGATAAACAAACGTGAAACGTTCGTTATTCTTGTGTTCTATTGAGAAACTGATGCAGCACTATATTTTGGCGGAGCACTTATAGGAAATATCGGTGCAATAGACCATTTGGTGGCGTATCTCGTCGGTTTGCTTGGATACTCAGACGTCGCTGTGCGGTCAACAGGCGCATTGAATCTACGCACGTGCTCTTCAGCTGGTGTTTTATTAGCATTGATAACGATAGCGTGGTTGTCAATTTGCAGTTCGTGCATGTGTCATTTGAAGAATTTCAATAGTTCATTATGTTCATTTTATAGGGAATATTGTCCAACTCTCCAACGATTCGCCTGGCTTGAGGCAAATTTAGGTTATTTAGATTGGCAAGTGCGCGCTCGGACGCTACACGTTTGATGTCCTCACCGCCATCGATGAAGTAGATTTGTAAGAATTTATTACTTTCGTTTGGCATTGGCAGCAACGAGCCCACTTTGTGGTACACTTGGCCTTTGTTTTTGAATGTTGAGCTGAATTGTTGACCATTTGCCGCAGTATTTTGAATTATTTCTGTTGCTAAGAGCGAAGTCATTTGAAAACATGAGTTGAATCTGCGAATGGACTTTAGGAATGGGTTCGAATCTGGATCCGTGCCGATGAGCAAGCCTTTCAATGGTTCTGGTGGTGTCTCAATTTTTGGCAGTTACACTTTCCCTGATACGCAAGACATGCTGGTTGGCTCATGCTTGTATTTGAGCGCATGACAATGGGGACATTCTTTGTCCATTGCACCAATTAGCACTTTCGGATGACGGCAATATTGAATATCTGGCTCGTACCCGAATGCGAGACGAAGGAACGAAGCGGATGAAAATGCTCGATGTACTTGTTGGCGTTGTCGTGCATTTGATCTGACTATGTCAACTGCGAACCGGCGCGATTGTCACCATTGCAATTGTCGTTGCAGATTTCGTTCGGCTCGTGACTTTACTTCTGATTGAGATGAACGGAATTGCGACATGCCCACACACACATTTCCGTTACTTTGTTCGATTTGTTCCTCCGTTCTTTGTACTCTAAAATTTCGCGTGTTTGTTGCTCTGTTTGTTCGACGGCCCAAATGGGCCCATGGCGTCTTGTTGGCACTGTTCAGTGTAACACACAGAAATAGATCAAATTGTTGTACTTTCTGATTAATAATGTCGATAATTTATGAATTCTTTAATTATGTATTATTATGTAACCTCGTCCCGTTTCTTTCTAAACCCCGTATCTACAAAAATATTTTTTTTAGAAACTCAAAAAAAAAAGGATTTCCTTACCAAAACACAATATTTCACGAAACTGTTGTACTTAACATTTTTAACGCACAAATGTGATGATATTTTTCTTGTGAATTAAAATAAATCGTGGAAAATTGTGCACGCATTGCATATAGATACTTTTATAATTATGCACGCACTGCCTTGTTTAAGTTTTACTTTGCGGTCGTAGCGCCATCTGTCTTTTAACAACATAAATAATTGCGTTTAGAACGACGCAACGCCTAAATTATGTTTGTATAAACAATAAATACGAACATTTTAAAATCGCGATTAAAAACCAGGTGGTTGGTGTAGGAGGTTGAAATTTTGGGGTTAAAGGTATTTTTTGACATCAAATCTAAAAAAAAATTTCACCGAGAAACTAAAAAAAAAATTCAGGAAAGGGCCAACCTAATCACCTATCGATATGAAGTATACTTTTAAACCGATTCTCATACCTACCAAAAATACACACCAAATTTCATTAAAATCGGTCGAGTCGTTTCGGAGGAGTTCGGTTACAAACACCGTGACACGAGATTTTTATATATTAGATTGAAATATTTTGGCGATTCAAATCACATCGCACATACCTTCTCTTGTAGCTAACAAATTTGACGTATCTAGAATTTGACAATGAATGTTATTACTTCAATATCAATAAAGATTTAAAAAAAAAATTAAACATAAATTTATATTATATGAAGAAGAAAAGAATACTTTTTTTTTAATCTAAAAACTGTTTTTTTTTTTGATAATTTGTACATGCAGAAGTGTTAAGGTTGTAAAGTTCCACTTTATAAAAATATGGTTCAAATCGGTGAAGCAGTAAACGATAAATTTAAAAATAAAAAAACCGGTTCTATGACAGGTACCGTTAATAACCGTAATTCTGAAATTTTTGTTTATCAAAATATAAACGATATTTTTGTTAATACATTGTAATTTTCTTATCAAAATCCTTAGAGCAGTTAATGAGATAAATAAATTGTGTGTATGTTGATGTTTGTATTACAGGAAATGTTATTTTTGAAGTTAAATAAAATATTCAATTTCCCCTTTAGGGAATGCCCTAAGAATCTTTAGTCCGAAGTTTGATGAAAATTGCTTCAGAAATTAAGGCTGCAGGTCGAGGTTCAGACAGACAGAATTGCGCGACCCACTTTTTTCTCATTCTCTATCATCATAATGTAAGGGTAAAATATTATCCCGATTGTTTCCAGAAAGCAGTTAGTTTGTGGGCGAGAAGGGTGTGAGGGGAGTTTTTTTCCTTCCCCTTACGCCCTTCTCACGTACAAACTAAAAACTGCTGGCAACTCAGTTTTCTTGTGTGAAAGGGGACTTTACGCTGTGACTCCATTGGCAATATATTTAAAGCAATGTTAATTACAATGGCAATAGAAATTTATTGCTTGTTCGAGGGATCCAAAAGGAAAGAAAAAATATTCAAAATTTCACAGAAACCATTTTGAAAAAGCGAACCGTCATAACGTATTGCATGGCAATATTGTCATTGCCAAAGCCTCTCCAGTTGCAGTACTCAAGGTAATGGCAATGAGCGAGGCAATTTACTGCCTCAAATATTCCCGATGGAGCCACTGGGTTATTGTCACAGAGATGGTAAGTACAAAATTGCTATTTATTTCATTAAAATTTTGGTTTGATTCAGAAATTTACTTTGCATGTTTAATTTTTTGAATTCAATTATTCCTTGTGGAAGCGCAGGGTGGAAAAAAAAACAAGAAATATATTTTTGGTAAATAAAAATCTAATTTTTATTCAAATTCAATATAATTTAAAAATTACATTTACACAAAATTAGTTAGTCACATTTCCTTATCTGCCATTGAATCTGCGATTTTCTGACTAAATCATGTGACTTCAGCGTCAACACAAGCGGATTATCGTCCTTGTGATCATCTTTAATATTCGATGAAAACATATATTCTTTGAAGAATACACTTCTCACATAGCAATAATCGCCATCCAGTTCAATATTCCATTTTGTTCGTTCATTCAAAGGTTCCGAAAACAAACAAAATACATAACGAAAATCGTCATTGTATTTAGAAAAAGATGCAAACAAATACTCTTTGGAAAATTGGCGACTGGAAAATAAAAAGATGTCGTCGTTGCCAGAAGTTGTATTAACATTCCATTCACTTCTTGTCGAACGATGATGATCTGAAAAAATATAGCCCCGCCTTATATCAGCGCCAGCGGTAAGGTAGTTTCTTTTCTCTTTGTTCCACAGACAGACGTATGGCAGGAAAAAAAGATTTCTAGCACAAGCAGGAAGTTGGTCGATTATTTTATCAACTTCATCTTGCTCATTTTTGGTGAGATTTTTAAATTCATCATCTGAACGGAGTTTATGCAGAGCCGAGGCAATTTTGATGGTTATGTTGGAGTTTAAATTGCCAGCTTTTTTTATTTTCCCAAATAGTGCACTTAAGCCTCTAGCTCTCTGTTGAACGAATCTGTGACTTGTAATGGTTTTGATAATGAGCTTGGCAGACTCTAATTCGTCATTTGTGTTAATGAACTCTTCTATTGTGCTCTCCCATAGCCCCGGATCATAGAGATAAACATCAGTCGTCAGATTGTCCAGTTGTCCGTTCCTTTCAAAATCTCCCATGCACTCAGAATCACTTAAGGCTACAAGAGTGACCAGTCCGATTGTATTATTTAGTTCATCCATGGTTATTTGCGCAGACTGTTTAGTTTGATGTTCTAAATTCGGTTCGTTTAAGACTCGTGTTTGTAAAATTTTAGCCAGACGAATCAATTTAAAAGGATCATTATTACAAATTTTATGTCGCAAAGCACGGACGGAAAAATTAATTGCATTAATGTCGGCTAGATTTTCAATCATGTTAGTTAAAACTTTAAAACTTTCCAAGTCATCTGAGTCAGCAATTTGAAGGATTTTTAATATTGTGTTTGATGGTCCTGATGATTGATGTTGCAAACATTTTTCCCAATTATCGGATTCAGTTATGCCAGTTCCTGAAGTGATCACTGAGTTGATGTCATCTAAAAGTCGAACATATTTGGACTTCTCCGCCGTTGCAATATTTTCTGATGCTAGAATATGATTGATTAAAAAGCAACACACAAAAAAATAAATCCGCATCCTTAAGCAGTTGGGCTAACGATGTTGACCGCAACTGGGAGAAATAAGACTAACTGCGGAATCAGAGAAAATTCAGCTTTTAACTACATATCTTAACATGTTCCCCTTATCTTTCTTTGTTCCAGTGTATATTTTTATATTAATTATGAATGTTTGAATGTGTAAATGACGAGGCAAAAGCTATGCAGCCTAACTGCGAGTGTGTCATCATATACGAAAAACCCTAATCATATTCTTGCATCAGAAAATATTGCAACAGCGAAATATGTTCGACTTTTAGATGACATCAACTCAGTGATCACTTCAGAAATTGGCATAACTGAATCCGACAATTGAAAAAAATGTTTGCAACATCAATCATCAGGACCAGACACAATATTAAAAATCCTTCATATTGCTGACTCAGAGATTTTGACAACTGGACAATCTGACGACTGATGTTTATCTCAATAATCCGGCGCTATGGGAGAACACAATAGAAGAGTTCATTAACACAAATGACGAACAAGAGTCTGCCAAGCACATTATCAAAACCATTACAAGTCACAGATTCGTTCAGCAGAGAGCTAGATGTTTAAGTGCACTTTTTGGGAAAATAGAAAAAGCTGGCAATTAAAGTTCCAACATAGCCATCAAAATTGCCTCGGCTCTGCATAAACTCCATTCATATGATGAATTTAAAAATCTCGACATAAATGAGCAAGATCAAGTGGATAAAATAATCGAAAAACTTCCTGCCTGTGCTAGAAAAGTAGTTTACCATATAGCCCAGGCAAATTGTATTTTTTCTGCTAAAAAAATCCAAGTGAAGGTTTTGAAATGCAATTGGCTTTATTTTGGCATTAGAAATACTGTCGCAAAGTCCATTACCAAATCATGTGCGCGTCAATAGTTATCCATGGTTAAATGTCGAAAATATCAGTTTTTTTTTTTGAATAAAACTCGGAAACTGTAAATGCTATATAAGATATCGACATTTCAAAAATAGTCGTTTTTCACGTATAACTCCTAAACGGCCCAAATTTTTGAAAACATCTGAATAGAAAGTTTGTTCATTCAGCCTTATCGGGAATAAAATCTCCCCCGGATTTTTTTCCCCGTATAAGACTCTCCAATCTTAAACAATGTTCGAAAAATGGGAAAAAACTCCAATGAAAAAAGTAGATATCGTAAATCTATTTTCCGGGGGAAAATTATTGATGTTTCCCTGGAAAAAACTCACCTCAATTTAGTTGGAGAATTTTCAAAATAGAAGCGCATATTACTACCTATTTTTGAAGGTTTTATAATTTTTTACTTGCTCTAAAGGACAAGCTTTGGTTTCGGTTCAAAAATATAAACATTTTAATAAATTCCAACATTACGCAGTTTACTGATAAGTCCTTTGGTATTGGTATGTGTGGCTGTACGTTCGCTCCACAACAAGCTAGAGACGTAAGCCTAGTACGCTGCTGATGCGAAACGAAATTTTCCTGTGGTCTCCAAAAAGACAACGAAATGCTTTCGAAAACACAGCGGAAAAATATTCATGGAGAGTTTAAATAAATTGCAAATAAGTAAATAGAAATTTAACGAAATAATCAAACAATAACAGTGCTGTAATGAAAGAAACAACAAATAAAAACACGAACAAACCCAAATGTCATTTTTCCACACACAATTAATGGTCCGGGCAATTAATTCATTGCGAAAAGGGAGTGGAGACTTGTCAAAACAATCTGGTATAATCATCAATTTCGCTGGTCGAACAGCGTACCACAGAACGAAAAGGACACCGAAATTTTTCGTTTATAATTTTGTCATGTCATTTTCGTATGGGAATTTTCGTTTCGCATCAGCAGCGTGATGTATTTTGAAATAATTTAAAAACCTTGACAGATAAATAATTTCAGAATATAAATTCTCTCAGAGTATTACAAACTGATTCAAAGTAATTTCCGGAGGATATTGAATCCGGCGGAGATTGACGATCGGAGTATTCGACTTCTGGGAAAAATAAAAATCCGGGGGAAAACAATCTCCCCCGGAATTGCCGATAAGGCGGATTATGTGAGTTCCTATCAGAAAACATTATTACTTTTTTCTTAAAAATAACCGTTTTAAAGATATTATTTTTTTAAAAGTACAAGTTGTCGAAAAAAATCTTACTCTCGGTTGTAACACCATAATACTCTCTTCAAAAAAATATGTAACTTTTTTCCATACCAGTCACTTTTCCGCTGTTGCAATATTTTCTGATTCAAGAATATGATTTGGGTTTTTCGTATGATGACACACTCGCAGTTAGGCTGCATAGCTTTCGCTCCGTCATTTACACATTCATAATTAATATAATAATATATATCAGAACAAACAAAGATAAGGGTAACATGTTAAGATAGGTACTTAAAAGAACAATTTTCTCTGATTCCGCAGTTAGTCTTATTTCTCATTGTCGCGGTCAACAAAATCCATCTGCTTAAGGATGCGGATTTATTTTTGTTTGTGTTGCTTTTTAATCAATCATATTCTTGTATCAGCAAATATTGCAACAGCGGAAAAGTCCAAATATGTTCGACTTTTAGATGACATCAACTCAGTGATCACTTCAGAAACTGGCATAGCTGAGTCCGATAATTGGGAAAAATGTTTGCAACATCAGACACAATATTAAAATTCCTTCAAATTGCTGACTCAGATGACTTGGAAAGTTTTAAAGTTTCTACTAATATGATTAAAAATCTAACCGACAATTATGCAATTAATTTTTCCGTCCGTGCTTTGCGACATAAAATTTGTAATAATGATCCTTTTAAATTGATTCGTCTGGCTAAAATTTTACAAACACGAGTCTTAAACGAACCGAATTTAGAACATCAGACTAAACAGTCTGCGCAAATAACCATGGATGAATTAAATAATACAATCGGACTGGTCACTCTTGTAGCCTTAAGTGATTCTGAGTGCATGGGAGATTTTGAAAGGAACGGACAACTGGACAATCTGACGACTTATGTTTATCTCTATGATCCGGGGCTATGGGAGAGCACAATAGAAGAGTTCATTAACACAAATGACGAATTAGAGTCTGCCAAGCACATTATCAAAACCATTACAAGTCACAAGTTCGTTCAGCAGAAAGCAGTGCACTATTTGGGAAAATAGAAAAAGCTGGCAATTTAAATTCCAACATAATCGTCTAAATTGCCTCGGCTCTGCATAAAATCCGTTCAGATGATGAATTTAAAAATCTCGACATAAATGAGCAAGATCAAGTTGATAAATTAATCGAAAAACTTCCTGCCTGTACTAGAAATCTATTTTTCTTACCATACGTGTGTCTGGTGAACAAAGAGCAGGGAAACTACCTTACCGCTAGTGCAAATACTGCAAGCCTTCAAGATCAGTGCCGTATTATTTTGTCAGATCCTAATCGTTCAGCAAGAAGTGAATGGAATGTTAATACAACTCCTGGCAATGACTTCGTCTTTTTATTTTCCAGTAGCGCATTTTTCAATGAGTACTTGAATGAATTTTTTCCTTAAAATGGTAATTTTCGTTATGTATGTACTTGGCGTCCGGGACATTGACTCCCTTCTTCCCAATGGAATATGGTGCTGGAGAGCGATTCTTGTTATGTCCAAAACGTACTCTTCAATCAATGTATGTTTTCATCGAAAAGTACGCTTGTGCTTACACATAAGCAACAGGATTTTGATTTAATCAGAAAATCAAAGTTTCAATGGTAGATAAGGAAATGTGACTAATTAATTTTGTTTGTAATTTTGTAATTTTTAAATGAATTGGATTTAATTAAAAATGGGATTTTTATTTACTAAAAATATATTTATTGTTTTTTTTTCACCCTGTCCTTCCAAATGAACATCAAATGGAAATTTCCAATTCAAACCAAAATTTTAATGAAATAAATTGTTTTATGAACCCGATTATACAGCAATTTTGTTCTTACCATCTCTTTGGCTCTCACCTAGTGGCTCTATTGACAATATTTGAGGCATTAAATTGCCTGGCTGTACTGCCACTGGAGAGGCCAAAGCCAATGGCAATATTAATGTTGCCATGTTGCGTTACCGCCGTCGAGGCACTACGTTTCGATGTTTCACTTTTTCCAAAATGGTTTCTACGACATCCTGGAAATATTTTCTTTTCTTTTGGAACCCTCGAACAAATTAAGTGGCTTTAAATTTTATATAAGCAAAATAAGCGAATTGATATAAAATTTCCTGTCAATGAAATACCCACCTAAGCAATAAATTTCTATTGTTATTGCAATTAAAGGCCTTCCACGCTACCCCACTGTGTATGTCAAAAAAGTGGGAACAAATCATGTCCAAATCAGGAGGAGAGGATAAAATGGGCTATTAACTCCTTTTCCCCGTATAAATCACCAGGTTTGGATGGTATCTTCCCCATGATGCTATAAAAATGTGAATACCATGTGATACCACACTTAAAAAACATATTCCTAAGTAGCCTTAAATTAGGATATGTGCCGAAGGCGTGGCGTGAAGTCAAAGTGGTATTTATTCCGAAAGCTGGAAAGCCAAGCCATACGACTGCTAAAGATTTCAGACCGATTAGTCTCACGTCTTTTCTCTTAAGGACATTTGAAAGACTTATAGACATATACATACGCAACACACTGAGCCCGGAAGTCATATCTCCAGCACAGCATGCTTATACAAAAGGTAAAAGTGTTGAGACAGCACTACACAGTGTCGTCAGTAAAATTGAAAAAACCCTCAAAGACAGAGAGTACACCCTTGCTGCCTTTCTAGACATTGAAGGAGCCTTCAACAATGTTCAAAACGAGGCGGTGGAAGGAGCACTCGTGAATCTTAATGTGAATAGCACCATCATCAGATGCACAATGTTCATGTTAAGAAACATAAAGATCAACTCAGAGTTAGGAGGAGTGAAGATCGAAGTATCTACTTCTAGAGGAACACCACAAGGTGAGTTCTCTGGACACTCTTGATGAACGCAGTTTTTGTGAGAATAAAATACAGTGGAGTCAAAGTAATCGCATATGCAGATGACCTAGCATTACTTGCGACAGGCAAATTCCTCTCCACTATAAGCGAATAACTAGAAAATACCCTATCAATAGTGAGTACATGGACTTGGAATTGTGGCCTTGCGGTTAATCCACAAAAAACCAAACTAGTCCTTTTTACGAACAGAAGAAAAATACCGACTTTCAAGATTCCTTCTATCGAAGGGACCCAACTCGAAATCTCCAATCACGCGAAATACTTTGATGTGATCCTGGGGCCGAATTACGTCTTCAGTGAACGAGTGAGGAATTTTTACACGTTATCGAACTATCGAGTGATCACATTGGTATGATGTTATACGAAGTATCACGTATCGAATTGAGTTCGTATTGTACTAGGATAATTCTAGTACATTTTCCTAAACGTCAATATTCCTAACTTTTCATTGGTCAATTGACACAGCTCCTTGTGTTGGGCTCATGTTTTGTTTACATTTGCCTTTGGAATTTAATTTTGGCCAAAAATATTTTTTGGCTAAATCGAATTATTGTGCCTTAAAATCAAGCAAGAATAATTTTCTGGGTGATGTTTACTTTATTTTTATTCACCCTGAAGCACCATTAATTGATATTGTGGAGAAATATTTGCGGAAAAGAGAATAATTTTATTTTTCTGCCATTTTACTGCTCAATCGTCTACCTTGCATCTATCGTATGAAAAAACACTCGTTCACTGACGAGGAAATGCCAAAAATCGAATTCGATACTCGTTACTTTACTCGATATCTTAAGAAGGAATCCCAAATGCAGATAATTCAGTAACGAATTGCTCACTCACTGATGCGGTAATTCGGCCCCTGTATAAGAAATTGAACTGGAATCGCAACGTTAAAGAAAGAGCTAACAAAGCTATGTTTGCATTTTACTCCTGTAATAGGATATTTGGTTTGTTTACGGCCATAGTCTGGTGGAATGCACTGGACAAAGTTACCATCCTCAAGATCATGACCAAAGTACAAAGAATGGCATGTATTGGAATCACTGGGGCTATGAGGTCCACACCCACAGTGGGTTTGGAAGCTATACTAAGCTTAATACCCCTTGTCCTATTTGTACAAGAGTCGGTTGCCAAGAGCGCAATTCGGCTAAGCTAAACCAATAGCTGGAAGCAAAGCATCAAAGGTCACGCGCAGATTCTGCAGAAATATACGGGAAATATGGCATGCACCGACTACATAACTCCCCGTTTAGACCGCCTTTCCTAGTAGGGAGGATTTGCAAATTAGCCAGCCATCCACCTGCGAATCGATGATAGCAATATATACCGACGGTTCCAAGATGGATACTGGTGTTGGTGCAGGGTTCTTTTCAGAAACCCTTGGACTAGCCAGCTCATTCAGACTTACTAATTACAGCAGTGTCTTCCAAGCTGAGGTCCTGGCAGTGACGAAAGCTGCTAGACAGGTCTCAATGATGGCAGTACCACAAACTGATATCACCTTTTTCATTGACAGCCAAGCAGCAATAAAAGCAATTTCTGCCATTGAAATAAAATCGAAGCTTGTAACATATGCTGTCGCGAAGAGCTAACCCCCAGTTTCACAGTGGAAGTTTAAACTTAAGATCAGCTGAACCTTAAACTGAGTTTAAATTTTTGGTTTAACTCGTCCGGTTTCAAGTGAAAGCTGAAATCTTAAACTTCATTTAACTTGATTTTATGGAAAAGAGTTGGCAGCATTGTACGTTTTTGCTTCGCCAAGTGATGTATTGCAAACAGTACGTAGCTTTCCTTGTCTATTCTTTCTCTTTTTCTCAATTATTTTGGGTTGTTGTTAATTTGTCGACATTTTTTTTTCAAGTGACATGAACAAAATTTAAAAAAAAAATGAAAAATAAACTAATAATTGTGCAAAAAAAAAATAGAAAAACTTTAACAGCAGACATGGATTTGCTATTGGAATTGGTTATGAAAAATAAGTAAATAAATTCCATAATGTATTATGTAAAGTGGTCCCAATCGTTGAACTTAGGTTTAAGCGGCAGAATGATCTTGGTTAACTTAAACTAAAAATTGAACTCAGTTCAAGGTTTAAACGAAACTGTGAAACCGAATAAACTGTTGATCTGAAGTTTAAACTAAAAGTGGAGTTTAAAATTGCACTGTGAAACTGGAGGTAAGAGTCCTTGGTACACAGCACAACATAATGCTCCGTTGGGTTCCTGGCCACAGTTGTGTCCCAGGAAACGAAAGTGCTGACGAACTGGCAAGAATAATCAAGCAGACTCAACAGTTCAGATCCCACTCTGTAATCTTAAGCGGGTAATCGAGAGTAAAGTTCTAGCTACAACTAACAAGCGATGGAACTCGCTCGATACCAGTGTTATAACTAGAAAATTATGGCCAAATTTCAACAAACAAAAGACCGATACGATCATCCAACTTAGAAAAAAGTCTCTATCTCTTCTCGTGAACATTACCACTGGACACAACCAACTGGGTCACCACAAGAAAAAGATGAAGCTCAGTATGGATGATTTATGTAGAGGATGTGTCGACGAGGAGATACATGAGGACACTTCTCACTACCTGTGTCACTGCCCTGCTTTATGTCATCTAAGAAGCAGACTCCTCGGGAGACACTTCTTCAATGACTTAGAGGAACAATCTGACAGTAACATGTTAGAATTTATTAACGCTACAAAATGGATTGACAATTCTTAAATCTGACTTAACAAAGCAGTCACATGACCCAACCACTGATCTATCAAACTCATCCGCCAGACGTTGAATGGAGCCACTGCTCCTACGGGCCTGGTGGAGAGATGATTTAACCGATGGGGGTAAGGCGGGATCACGCCCTTAAAGGACAATGATTGCGTTTGCCCCTCCCAATCCCGGTGATTGTGCCGACGTACACTTCAGAACATGTAGGTAAACCTGACTAAACAGGGTAAACGCAGTCACCAACCACTAATCAAACAAACTCACCTACCAGACGTTGCATGGAGCCACTGCTCCTACGGGTCTGGTGGAAGGATGATCTACTCGGTGGGGGTAAGGAAAGAGATTACGCCTGGAAGATGGAGATGAGGTCGGCATGGATTGATGAGAAGATTTGATGCTCACCAGCTAAGCGTCCATGAGCTCGATAAAATCGGTAATGGACACCAACACCTACAAACCTTTTGTTTCGGATTTAGTCATGGAAGTGTTTCCGGTAAGAGCTTTTGGGTCAATTTTGGACTTGAAAATCCATATTTGGTTACATGTATTTTTGGAAAATTCCATAATTAATTTTGATATCAAATATGTGATTTTTAGGTCCAGGACGCGCTCAGAAATGAATAATTCCGGATTCGAAATCATCACCATCTTGTAATGCGCTCTCTCTTCGAAATTTTTGGCGTCACTAAGCTTGCCACCTATAAAAGGGTCTCCACGACTAAGATCGCTCTCTTACTGATTGCGAATTTCCGAGAACGACGAAGCCTGTGTGCTTGCGCGAAGAAAAAGGTCTTGTTCGGAAACAATCTACTTAAATTTTAACGTAAAACTATAAAATATTTAAAAAGTAAAGTTAAGAAAAAATTAATAATCGTATAAACAATAAACAAAAAATACAGAACAAAAAATAAATAAGTTTTATTACCCGCGCTAACGTATAACAAAAAAAAAAACTATATATGTATAAAAGTACCTAAACCGCGTATGCATTGTTCTTAAAGATAAATTCTGTAAAAATCACAAAAATGATCTTCACACGAAAGTAAAGATCTTAAAAGTGTAATATTCCATGCCATACATATGCTACACTACCTATAAGATTTATAGCAAAAAGAAAAACACGTGCTAAATGTGAAAATTATATATCTGTGCTCAAAAGGTAAAAGCTCTTAAATCGATTTAAGTGGTTTTAGCTATTTATCGCTTTCTTACATATTTTGTCCACAACCTGTATTTCTCTCTCACCCCTGTTGTAAAATCTTTAAAAACAAGAAAGTTATGAATAACCGTTTGTAAAATATCTTTAGTTTACTTCTTAGATTCTTGCAAAAGGTAAAATAACTTAAGTAGGTGATGACGAATCTTATGCATCAATTTATTTATTTTTTCAGAAAATATGAAGAAATTATTTTGGTAAAACATTTTAAGTTGGGTTTATATTCGATATTTATCAACAAAGTAAGATCGCTTATGTCGACTTAAGATGTTTTACCACACAAAATTTCCTGCATTTAAATTTCTTAAATAGACTTAAGGTGTTTTACTATATTTGGTTAGCAGAAAAGTTATATCTTAGGTGATATAATAAAATAAAAACTGCAATAGTTGTTTTGGTAAAAGCACTTAAGTCTAAAAAAAAAACATAAATAAATGCATTAAATATTTCACTTGACCAACTTTTAGCCACATTTTCAAATAATTGTATATATAAAGTTAAAGTTCTGAAGATTTTATCTTTATAACCCTCTTATTTTTTTTAAACACAGATTCAAAGTTAAAAATTCACCGTCTGAAAAACTATGAAAACAGACTTAAGTGCTTTTACATTTTGAGCACAGATATATACATACATAGGCAAAACAGTATATAAAACTTAAAGCTATCGGAAGAAAAGTGAAACAAAAACCCATACCTATAGAGAAAAAAAAATGCCTCAAAACGTGTAAAGTCCCTTGATCAAATTAAGCGCAAAAGTTAAAACCATATACCATGCAAAAAAAATGACCTTTAAGGTATATAAAAGGGAGAAAAAAAATCCAACCAAAATAAGTGAAAAATTCGGGGAAAAACGTGCAAAACAAAATTACCCTATAAAAAAATATAAAAAGTCCAAAAACAAAAGACAACCTGTAAGAAAATAAATAGAAAAGAAAATTGCCTCTAAAATTGAACATAAAAATGGAAAAGCGAAAAAAAATCCAAACAAAATAAGTGAAAGGTCTGAGAAAACGTGCAAAACAAAATTACCCTATAAAAAAATAAAAAAGTCCAAAAACAACCCAACCTGTAAAAAAAAAAAAATAAAATTGCCCCTCAAAGTGAACATAAATCTGTTAAAGAGAAAAAAAAAGATCATATATAAAAAAATGAAAGAAATGGAAATAAATTGAACATAATACCAAAACTTTCAAAATATTTTAATAAAAGAGGACGTTATAACTCATTACTTGTTAAAAACTCTGGCCCACCCCCAAAAAAATCAAATCTCACAAACAATCCCAAACACCATAGTACCAATAATACAATCGAATTTTCTGTTCAGGTTGTGAATCAAGGTTCAGTTCCAAACATAGTCTCTGATACGGACTTCGTAACTGAATCAAATAACTGCACTCAACATAAACCTTTAAAAGCAGTCTCTAAACCGAGATCTATTTTTATTTTTCGCTTGGAACCAGATATTTTGCCAAACGATATTGTTTCTCACCTAGTGTCTTACAATATTATTCCCTCCATCACGTCTATAAAATTGACCAAAATTAGCAAACACAATAGTTTTATCTCATCTTTTAAAATAGTTACGCACACATCATATTTTGATTCAATTTGCGATATTAAAAATTGGCCTTCTGAAGCCCTTGTTAAAGAGTTTATTGTCTCAAATAAAAAAAGACAACCGCGTAATTCACCCAAAATCTCAACTGCAAAAAACTAAGCAGGATTACCCTCTTCTACCAAAATGTAAGAGGGCTTCGCAGTAAAACCGCTGATATCTACATAAACTCCCAAGCCTTGTCACATGACATCTTTGTTTTGACGGAAACTTGGCTTAATTCAAGTTTTTTAGACACGGAACTCTTTAATCAAGAGTTTTTAGTATATAGAAATGATCGTCATGGTGACAAACTAAAAGAAGTGGGAGGCGGTGTTTTGATTGCAGTTCGCGATAAATTTATGTCTTCGTCTGTTTCATTCCCTTTTAATCTTTCTATTGAATTAGTCTGTATTAAGGTAGCTATACAGTCAAAATTTGTTTATATTTTAAATGTCTACATACCTCCAAAAAGTCCACACGCAGCTTACGTTGAACTTTCTAGGGCCTTAGATTTTGTTGTTGACTTGTCTTGCTCTAACAGCAACATTTTACTTCTCGGAGATTTCAATTTACCACACATTGATTGGGTATCTTCTGAAGACGAATCTTGTCAAGAAGCTTCTTTAACTTCTTCCCAAACTGAACTGCAGTTTCTCGATAGGATTACCTCGACTGACTTACAGCAAGTTAGCTGTATTAAAAATTACAAAAATCGAATACTCGATTTAGTTTTTTCCTCAGACGCTGTTAGTACTCTGGTTCTAGAATCTAGTCCCGGAATTACTAATATAGATAGCTATCATCCTCCTTTGGATATTATTTTTGACTTGAGCAGTCACCTTACTGAAAACAGTAACACTTATGATTGTTCATATACTTTTGACTTCAGGAAAGCAAATTTTCAATTGCTTTCAGATGAATTAACTAGATCTGGTATTGATAGTATATCAGTGTCTAATAATATTGACGAAGCAGTTAACAGTTTTTATACCATCCTTAATAACTGCATGAATAATACTATCCCCATAAAAATGTCGAAAACTTCGAACGCCTGCTTTTCATGGTATACGAAAGAGCTGAAATTACTCAGAAACAAAAGGAACAAAGCATGGAAGTTATATTTAAAAACCCTTTCATCTTTCGACCACAACTCTTACATTGCATTATTTGAAGAATTTAAATACCTTTCGAAGACTCTCTATACAGATCATGTAAACGAAATGGGTAGATCTTTAAAGGATGATCCTAAGAGATTTTGGAAATTTGTTAATTCAAAGAAAAATTCTGATGGTTACCCGGCAAATTTCACATACGAGAACTGTTCTTTGCAAAAACCCATTGATATTTGCAACGCTTTTGCGAAAAATTTTCAAAATTCATTTGTCGACACATCTGTTGATGTTGATGAAACTTATTTTAGAAATTAACATATCTATGCCCAAACAAGTTTCAGTAATATACCGGTGCAACAAAGCTCTATTTTAGAGCTTCTCTCATCGTTATATGATGATTACTCATCTGGGCCGGATGGAATTCCTCTAATACTTCTAAAAAAATGTAAAAATATACTAGTTGATCCCATTAAATTTTTGTTTGAGTTTTCTATTAAATCAGGAAAATTTCCTTGTTTTTGGAAAAATGCATTTCTTACTCCAGTTTTTCAAAAGGGCGACAAAACTGATATGAAGAATTATAGACCCATATCGAAACTTTCATGCATTCCAAAGCTCTTTGAGCAAGTTGTTTGTGAAAGTTTAGCATTTTATACTAAGAATATAATATGTGAACAACAGCATGGCTTTGTGAGAAGGAAATCTGTGGTAACAAATCTCCTTACTTTCTTGCACAAATGTTCTAATGCATTGGAAAATGGAAGTGAAGTGGATTGCATATACACTGATTTTTCAAAAGCATTCGATCAACTAAGTCACAACATTATTATATTTAATCTCCAAGCTTTTGGTTTTCCGAATATTATTATAGAATGGATAAGGTCATACCTTGATAATAGATCTTACCAGGTGAAATTTAGAAACTGTCTTTCAGATTCATTCAATGCTCACTCGGGTGTACCTCAAGGAAGTCATCTTGGCCCACTTCTATTCATTCTGGCTATAAATGATGTTAAATCATGTATACACCATAGTGATATTCTTATATATGCTGATGATATGAACATTTTTAAAACGGTAAAATCTAACAGTGATCGCATTCTCTTGCAAGCAGATATTGACAATTTTAATGTTTGGTGTGACAAAAACAGTATTTCCCTTAACCCAGTTAAATGCCAAACTATTACTTTTTCTAGAAAACGAGTACCGAGTGCTTTTGATTATTCCATTTCACAGCACTCACTATTTCGTGTTCTAAGGTTCAAAGACCTTGGTGTTCACTTAAGTTCTAATCTAGAATTCACAGAGCATATTAATTACATTGTAAAAAAAGCAAGTTCCATGCTTGGTTTTATAAAACGGTGGGCTAAGGAATTTAACGATCCGTATGTCACCCTCTCCTTATACAATTGCTATGTATGACCCCATCTTGGGTATGCCTCACAAGTTTGGTCTCCTTTTTACGTTATTCATAAACACCGTATTGAAGCAATACAGCATAACTTCATTCGATTTGCTTTAAAAGGATTACCCTGGACTGATCCATATAATCTGCCACCATATGAACATAGGATCCAGCTTCTGCAGGTCCAAACTTTATATCAGAGGCGGGTTAATAATGATTTAATATTTATTCATCAACTTATTACTGGTCAAATTGATGCTCCTGATTTGCTATCCTGTATTGGCTTGAACTACCGCGGGGGTTCTCACCACCTGCGAGAATTTGAACTTTTTCACGTAAATTTTCATAGAACTAATTATGGCATGCATGAACCTCTTAACCGAATGAGTAAACTCTATAATTTAAATGTTTCCTCAATTGATTTTAACATGTGTAAAATAGGACTTAAAAAGTTATTTCGAATCAGTGCTCCACTGTCGTGATCGGTTTAATTTTTTTTTTTAATTCTTAATGTTGCATTTTGTTTATAAACTAAATATAACGTAAACTAAACAAAATTTTGATTTTTTGATTTCATAATCCTTATTTTTTAAATAGTTTTATTTTTTTTTTCTCAATTTTAAATTTTTCAACTGCTTGCATTAAGCAGACCTAATCTCTTTTAACTTCCGTTGATACCTACTCGTTTCGCTGTAAGACAAGTTGCTGTGTTATTGTTAAACATAACTAAGTAACGATTTTTTTTATATTATTATCTAACATCAAATAATTAATATAAGTGCCGATATGACTTGCAATCGTAATTGCTGTCGTACTCGGTTCCTATCCGATCTCTTTCTCTTATCAAATTTATAGTATATACAAATTTAAAGAAAAAAAAATGAATAGTGTTTAATTTTTTTGTTGCCTAATAATTTTTTTCCATGCCCTAAAATAAAATTATTTAATTTCAATTACATATACATAAAATCAGTGAGTGGGTGTAAATCGTTTGAATATTTAAAAGAAAAAAATATATTTTATCCAATAGGTGCATATCAATGCAAAGTAAAAAATTTAAATATCAGTGACTTTGGAGCGGTGCACCCCACCAAAGCAGAACAAATAAAAAAATAAATAAAAGATTTGGTAAGTTTTTCTTACAACTTTTAATTTATATAATCAAACGATATTTCTGATATTGTTTTATTTACATATTGTTTGAATATTTTTTTTTTTTTTTTATGATGAATAAATTAAATCTATAGGAAAAATAAATAAATGTATGACACCCTATAAGTGGAAATCAAGTCGTTGGCAAAATCCCCTCCTTGTGGGGGAACAAACAAAATTTACTAATCTAGAAAAAAAAACAAATGAAGATATGCTAATTAAATTCTGATGATATCTTTAGGGTGATGAGAAAAAAAAGTAATAATTTAAAACCAAGATTTAAAACAAAAATTTGTTTAATTTTTTTTTTAGTTGCCGAAGATATTTAAATTAAATAAAAGAATAATATAGGGTGATGATGAAAAGAAAAATTGGAATTTAAAAACAAAATTTAAAACCAAACTCTATTTCAATTTTCTAAGCTTCTGATGAAATAAAAATAGATGAATGTATCTATTAAAAAAATAAAATATATATTTTTTATTAATTGGTAAATGATAATGAAATTGAAAGTTTTTTTTTAATTAATACAAAATAAGGTACATATGTGTTTGAATAAACTCTACTGTTGGTTTGAAGAAAAAAAAAAAAATCATATTAATTCATTAAGTATACTAAAAAAAACCTATTTAGAAAGTGGTTTCTTTATTCATTACGTAATACCTTTTTTTTGAATACAATAAAATTGTATATATGTAATTGATTTCGAAAATAATTGTTTCGCCTTCTCAATTTTAATTTTAAAAATTGGATCATTTGAGTTGAAGTCCAATCCTGGGTGAATAATTATTATTATGGGAAGTTTTTTGTTTACGCTCGGATTTTCAAATTTCAGATATGTAAGCTGTGACATGTAAAGTGTTTTGACCAAGTTATGGTTGGATGTGGCATGGTAAGCGATTGGATGTTTTGAAGATATTTCAAACTCGGAATTAAGATTAAGATGATAAATTTTTAATAATATTTGTTGGGCATTGCGGAATTTCTGACTCTAGAATGATATTTGAAGACTTAATTTAGTCTAGATTCGGCTAAAGCCTTAGGGGTTATTATTAATATTGAGGACATAATAGCTACGGTTATATCTTTTAAGATATATGGGTGGGAACAACCTTAGAGGGAAATTTCATCTGGCTCCCTCCTCATTCGAAGATGTGGAAATATCTTTTCTTTAATCAGGACGTTTGTCCTGTTTGACGAATGTCCAGTGCTACAGCAGCAAGGACCCCCCCCCCCCCCCCCGATATGTGTCCAACTTTTTTCAAACCGGTTGAGCTTTACTACTTTTATTGTAGTAACAAAAAAAAAAGGATAGTAAACATACACATTTGCTTAAAAGTAAACATTTTTTGTTGAAAATTACACATATGTTGAATTTACGTTGAATTTTCAACATAATTAAACACTTTTTGAAGAAAACTCATAGCCGTTTGTTGGATTCTAAATTGATCGCTTAAAATTAAGAGCGGAGATGAATTTTCAACAATATTTTTTTTTGCGGGATATCAATTTTTTCTTTAATTCAACAGTTTTTGTTGAAAATAAAATATCCCTGTTCAAAATCTCGTATGAATTTGTTCAATACTCAAAATAGTGCTGAAAAGTAGAAGCGGAGACAAAATTTCAACATAGTTGTTTGTCTCTGCGTACCTAAGGAATATTGTTATTTCTATAATTCAACATTTTTTGTTGAATATAAATTATTCCATTCAATAATATCGTAAACCCTTTGTTGAATACTCAACAGAGTGCTGAAAAGAGAGAAACATTTTCAGCATATCCTTATTGCCTGTGTGTAATTCACTCTTGAGCAGTGTTGCCATAATCTCGAATCTCATAATGCTAGATTTCATATTTTATAATGCTAGATCGTATCGGAGCTCAAAAAACAAAATGCTAGATTTCAAATTCCATATAAAAATGACCATACCGATGGTAATAAAAATAACGAAACTTAAAGCTTTATATGTAAATAGGTATTAGTTACTTTAACAGCAAACTATTTTTAAGTATGAACATGTTTAAGTAGTTAGTTATTTAATTTTAAATCAGTCAGAATTATCACATTATTAATTTTATAAAATGACATTAAATTTTAGAAATAAATATATTATCTATTTTATGATTTTAATTTAATAATGAGTTAGCCCAAAGTTCTTCATACAAATAATCCTCTTCAACCTTAGGTTTTTCATACTTCGCCGAGGCTCCAACTTCCTCTATAACACTTCTTGAAACCTTATAAGAAAAGTAGCATTTATCTTCTATGTTCTATCCTTAGACCCTTACGTATTTGGACAATGCTGTTCCATAATTCTTTTCCAATTTTATGACGAATTTTCGTTTTAATTATATATATTCTTTTGACTGAACAGGCGCTCAACATCAGCGTTTGAAATAGGAAGTAAAGGTAGTCCAATTTCCAATCACAAATCGACCCAATTCCTTAAACATATTTTGCCAGCTGCATCTTTAAAAGTTAGTACCTGGATCCAAAACGCATTTGTGTTTTGTGAATTTCGAATTTTTGATATCTCAGAGCATATTTCTTTACAGTTTTAGCAGCCGCAGCCGAATACCATATTATAATTCATAAAAGATTTTTTGACAGCTCAAACTTTTGTATTGAAATTGATAACAGAAAAGCAGAATAACAGAACAAAAGACCTCGCTGAATAGGCCCGAATAATTAACTTTCCAGATTCCACAGAAACAGATGCTTAAATTAATTCATTTCTATTAGAAAAAGTCATGATTTTTGTGAACGTATGTGTGAATCTTCGTGATTTGACGTTTTTAAGGTTAAATCACAATGCTTTTTAATTTTTTAAATTTTTTTTACAAATATGATATCATCAAATCAATGATTCAAAAGCATTTTTGGCATTCAATAATGCAACAAAAAAAAAACAAGAATGCCAGAAAAGCATTTAGCATAATTTTAAAATTTCATAATGCTTTTCTCTTCTCAATAATGCTAGATCTAGCATTAATTATGCCGTTATGGGAACAGTGCTCTTGAGTGGGTATATCGTAATTGACTCTCATCCAACATTATTTATTAAAAAGTAACAGTAATTGTTGAAATTTACTTCACTATTCGTGAGTAAGCAGAGTGCTGAAATGTAAGAGCGAAGAAAAATAATCAATCCACCTCATTCAGTTGTATCTCATTTCTTTTTTTCTCGTGAAGGAGTACGAGTAGTTGTAGTGTACGTGATACGTGATGTACGTGATGATGCGCCCAGAGGAAAACAAAATAATAACGAAACAGTCACATCGAAGTGTTTGTTCAAGCAAGTGCGCACGTTTAAGTGCGAGTGTTCGTGATAGTTAAATCCAGTGATTAAAATATTAAAAGTATCCAAAATAATTAAAAAAAGCATTTATAAATTCCAAGTATTCAGGTAAGTTTTATTATTACATCTTATTTATTATATTATATTATATATATTATATTATATTATATCTACATACATATTTGGTTTCGGTAAATTGCAAATTAAAATGTTTTAAATATTGTGTTAAATGCAGATTTTTGCTGAATATTAAACAGTTTTTGCCAAATCCCTTTTTTACAACGTTTGTTCACAAAAAAAAAACAACAAAAGCTCTTTGCAATCAAACATTCGATAATTTCAACAGTTCTGTTTAAAATTAAAAAAAAATTGTTTGCGGCAAACGTTTTGATTAAAAAAGAACTTATGTGTTGATTCGACGCCTTATAATTAAACCATTTATGTTTAAAATTAAAAAAACTTTTGTTTGGGGTCAACGTTTTGATCAAAAAAATAAACATAAGTGTTGATTTGACACCAAAAACTATAAATGAAATTGTTCGGTTTCAAACAATCTTTGAAAAATATTTAACATTGCGCGTTGACACCTAATAATTTCAACAGTTCTGTTTAAAATTAAAAAAATTTGTTTGCGGCAAACGTTTTGATTAAAAATTAACATTAGTGTTGATTCGACACCAAAAAGTAAATAAATAAAGCAAATTATTCGATTTTCAACAATCTTTGACAATTATTTAATACTGCGCGTTGAAACCTAATATTAAGCATTTCTGTTTAAAATTAAAAAAAGATTGTTTGGGGTGTTGATTTGACACAAAAAACTAAAAATAATAAATCAAATTATTCGGTTTCAAACAATCTTTGAAAAATATTTAACATTGCGCGTTGACACCTAATAATTTCAACATTTCTGTTTAAAATTAAAAAAAACTTTTGTTGGCGGCAAATGTTTTGATTTAAAAATCAACATTAGTGTTGATTCGACACTTAAATTTAACCATTTATGTTTGAAATTAAAAAACTTTTATTTGGGGTCAACGTTTTTGATTAAAAGTCAACATAAGTGTTGATTTGACACCTAATAATTTCAAAATTTCTGTTTAAAATTAAAAAACTTTTGTTTTGCGGCAAACGTTTTGATTGAAAATCAACATTAGTGTTGATTCGACACCTAAATTTAAGCATTTATGTTTAAAATATGTTGGGAGTCAACATTTTGATTAAAAGTCAACATAAGTGTTGATATGAGACCATAAACAATAAATGATAAATCAAATTATTCGGTTTCAAACAATCTTTGAAAAATATTTAACATTGCGCGTTGACACCTACTATATTTATTTTAAAAATTTGCGAATTTTTGTTTGTGCTGAATATTTTGATTACAGAATTAACAAATCCAACCTGAGACCCTAAGAGCAAAATTCTGAGAGAATCAGAGACTAAAAAGGAAGGAGGAAATACCTTAACGACTTTGAGTTTGGATAGGTCTGACGTATATCAATAGCATTCAGTTAAGACTTTTATCTGTGTAAATAAGTATTGCCGTCATTTGTTTAAATATTAAAAATGTTACTAAGGTGTAATAATAATGTGTTTTCCACACCAAGTTCATTGCAATCTATATAAAAAAGCATTTGTAAGTGCAACGCGGAAAAAGTATGATTGTGAATTCATAATGTAATTGGATTGATTGTTTTAAAAACATTTTTAATTATAGTTCCTATAAAAGTCATTGGCAAAAGTTCCACTCCAAATTAAATGAAGCCAGAACTTGTGCACTTTTAATGCCTTAAAGCCATACTCGCAATTAAAGAAGCATCAGAAGTAAGCTTTAAATGTTTATTCCCTCTTGCCTTTAAAAACAAAATCACAATTAAAAATATAATCATAGTATAAATGTTTCAATTAATTTCTTTTTCTATTTTTTTTCTATACATATGTACATATAGAAAACTTTCAATCAGTCCTTAAAATGTCAAAAGAATCTTTCGAAGTTTGGAGTTTTGACCGGTCAATAAAGAAGGCGTTTGTATGTAAGCCAGAGATGATGGCAAACGGTAAATATTTTCATTTCAAGTTTGCTCCGGCAGTAGGTTTTTTTGGCACTAGCGGTATTAGGTATACTTTAGGGCAAGTTTTACATTCGTACAAAATATCGAACTCGAGATAATAACTACCTTAACATTAAAAAAACGCTAAAAAAATGGCTCGAGGATCTTGAAAGAACACTTCTCTAGACTGCTTAACGGCGAAGACAGCCAAGCTACCGCTAGGAGGCAGAACACTCCATTCAACTTGGATGATGATGGCCAACGGTTCCGTCCACGGTCCACTCGACCTAACCAAAGTGCGGCTGGCGATATCCAAACTTAAGTCGTACAAGGCTGCTGGTGTGGATGGCCTACCAGCCGAACTATTCAGACCAGCGGGAGATGAATTGGTTAGGAGCATACAACAACTCATCTGCAAAATTTGGTCGGAGGAAAGTATGCCCGATGAATGGAAGCTCTGTATAGTGTGCCTCATCCATAAAAGGGGAGACGTCTGAAGTACACCAACTACAGAGGAATTAATCTCCTAAGCGTCGCTTATAAAATCTTGTCGGCTATCCTATGTGAACGCTTAAAACCTCTTGTTAACGATCTGATCGGCCCCTATCAATGTGGTTTTAGGCCAGGCAACTCAACTGTCGATCAAATATTCACACTCCGACAGTACCCAGGAATTCCAGATCGATACACACCACCTCTTTATCGATTTTAAAGTTGCGTATGAAAGCGTGAAAAGGGTAGAATTATACAGAACCATCTCATATCTGGGCATCCTTGACAAACTCGTCTGATTGTGCAGGATGACGATGGAGGAATCTCGCTGCTCCGTCAAAATCGGTAAGAACACCACCTAATCTTTTGATGTTGAGAACGGATTGAGGCAGGGCTATTTCAGTAGAGCACTGTTAACAAAAAGACATAAAACTATTGCGGCGGTGTTCGAGAGTTGCAAATGCATCCGTTATATTTCTGCCACCTATCATTTTTCTTTTTTGTATTCTATCCAAAAGAACTGGTTTATTGGAGCACCTGCCCAACTTAAAATGGAATAGAAACACACCAAATTACCGACCTGGAATTCCAACTCAACCCTTCAATCTACATGTAAAGGTGAAACGCAGCACAACTGCGTTAGTCGAATAGACTTTAGACATTAAATTATTTCTTCATTTATGCTGTGGCTCCATTGACAATATTGATAGCAATGGTAATTGCAATAACAATAGATTTTTTTTTTTAAAATAGATAGTTTATTCATCGTTTATCTCTTACAATATATAAATACATGACATTTATGTCGTCTGCCTGGCATGCAAATACCTACTTTTATTTTTAGATTTTAAAATAAAGTGACAATTTCATTTTACATTTTGTTATTAAATTAATATTGTTTGTGTTTTGTGAAGTTTTTGATTTAGATTGCATATCATATTAAGCATGTTTGGAACTTTTAGTTTAGTTAAAACAAAATAGTAATTAAGTGTAACTTTCAGTTTAATTAAAACAAAATAGCAAATAAATGTAACTTCTAGTTTGATTACAAATAAAATAGCAAATAATTATGTAACTTTTATTTTAGTTGAAACAAATTATCAAATAAATGTAACTTTTAGTTTAGTTCAAACGAAATAGCAAATAAAAGTTAAAAACAAAATAGCAAATAATTAAGTAACTTTTAGTTTAGTTAAAACAAAATAGCAAATAGATTTGGAAGTTAGTAAGTTAGTTAGTGAAAGCAAACTAGGAAGCAAAAACGAGATCTTTGGAATTTTTAAAAACTTTCTCTGTGGATTTTTTTCTCTGTAGTTCATCGCTTTTATGGTAAATTTGTAGAGCAGCATCTAATTCGCACCATTCAAATACCTGAAAAATTCTTCTTGTGTAAGAATTTTCCCAAAGTGATATCGCCTAATCTCCTTTAGTATAAAAGCATTTTTCATACGATTTTTGTTCTTTTAAAACCGCTTCCAAAGTCACTAAAAAAATATAATAAATACCAGAAGACCCGTGCGAAAATTTCGCACATTCAATTAGGCTTTAAATTTTCAGATAGAATTTTTGAACAAAATAAATAAATTCCTTTTATTATTGATATGAACATATTAGTTTTTCAAAACCTCTTTGTAAACAATATTTGACGTAAGAATGAAATCTTTTTGAATTTTTTGTTTATCATTTTCTTTAATAGATACATATACATACATATGTATGTATATGTTGTTTTCACTTTTTTATTTAGTTTAATAAGCTTTTTACATACATACATCTCTCAAAAACACAGCTAAAAATTCTTTTGGGGGCCCCAGCATTTAGCTATCTCACTGCCTTCCGACCCTGTGTGAATGCATTTGTGTTTGTCTAACTCGCCCTATTTTGAAAAAAAGCCCCACTTTTTCCTCGATATGCCCGTTCCTCTATTTCTTCTTCTAAGATTTTAAATTAAAGAATTAATAGTATGTTTCTTTCATTCATGCAATCTAGTGATACCTAATAAATGTATTCGGCTTTTATAATGAGAAAAAAGATTACAATCAACAGAAGTAGGTAACAAATATGTTTCTCCACCACTCACTCAATGTGCAAGCGAGGGGATTATACATTACAAAAGTAATAAAAATGTTTCATTCATTCATGCATGGTATAACTAATGAATGTTTCTCCTCCACTCACTCGAGGTGCAGCGAAAAAAAAGAGAATTTTAATTACAGAAGTAATACATATTTTTCTCTTTCACTCATTCAATGGTTTAAAAGTGAGGTATTGTTGATCTCAAATTTTTTATTTTTTTATTTGAAATTTCCTAAATTTATAGAAAATAGTGTGGTATACAACGGCGTATACAGGGGGGGTCACGGGTCATTTCCCCCCCCCCCCCCGAGAACTCAAGATTATTTTGTTGCTCTGAAATAATTATTTAGTAACCACATAGAAAAAAAAAATGAAAGTTGGTTACTTAGAAAGCTAGTAGGATTTTTGATTGTTAATTTAGAATTCAATAGAGAATTTGAATGTTGGTAACGTCAATTCAATAAGAAATTTAACACAACAACAAACTTCTCATATGATAATACTAGTTTCCGTTTTGAGATGACAGCCAAAACCTGTTAAACCAAACAGAAATCAAAGTGCGGAGTTGTTACCAAATTTTCACTCAGTAAAGTAAAAACTAATAGGATTTTCAAAAAAAAGAACTTTTTTTTTTCTGAAAATAAAATCTTTAAACACATTATAGAACACATACAGAAATTGTTTTGTTTGATTTCTGTATGACAAATTATTTTCAAAAGCAAAAAAGTGATAACTTTCGATTTATAGTTATTCTAACCAAAAAATATTAATGTTAACGATAAAAGACATAAATATATAAAACTATGATGAAAACCTATTACGAAAGGATTTTGTTTGCACTTATTCAATATTTACGATCGAACAATATTGTTACTGATATTTGATGTGGATTACTTTTACAAAGTAACCTATGAATCCCATAATGCAAAAGCCAATAGCTATGGTAAAGGAGATTTTTTGGAACTCCTTGCGGTGAACCGTTTGACCAGTCGGATGGAATTATTGACGAAAAGCGACTAGGCTCGTAGAATTTAACAATTTTGCCCATTATTTTTATCAGAAAGGCTTACTGGTAAGAAAGATTAGGTATATTTGATGTACATATTTATTTTGGAAGGTGCCTTTCACTTTTCCATCGGTGGCAGTCTTAGTGACATACATTTTTTCCAAAACAGAGGCATATCGAAATCACTCGTGAACTTTGTTCACACTATTCTTGAAACGCAACGAAAAAGAATATTTGTATTCAATTATAATACGAATATGTAATGTATTTTCATCAGCGGGAGATAAATTGGCTAGGAGCATACACCAGCTCATCTGCAAAATTTGGTCGGAGGAAAGTATGCCCCATGAATAGAACCTCGGTATAGAGTGCCCCATCGCCCATCCATAAAAAGGGAGATGTTCTGAAATGTACCAACTACAGAGGAATTGGTCTCCTAAACGTCGCTTATAAAATCTTGTCGGCCATCCTGTGTGACCGCTTAAAACCTTTTGTCAACGATCTGATCGGCCCCTATCAGTGCGGTTTAAGGCCAGGCAAGTCAACCGTCGATCAAATGTTCACACTCCGACAGATTTTAGAAAAATCCCGGGAATTCCAGATCGATACACACCACCTTTTTATCGATTTTAAAGTCGCGTATGATAGCGTGAAAAGGGACGAATTATACAAAACCATGTCGAGTCTCGGCATCCCTGCCAAACTCGTCCGCCTGTGCAGGATAAGGATGGAGAAATCTCGCTGCTCCGTCAAAATTGGTAAGAAGACCACCGATTCCTTTGATGTTGAGAAAGGATTGAGGCAAGGCGACGCGTTATCATGCAACCTATTCAACATCGTTCTTGAAGCCATTATACGCAACGCACATGTCAACACCAGCGGTACAATCTATCAAAAGTCCGTTCAAATGCTTGCATATGCGAATGACATAGACATTGTCGGCAGAACGAAGCGAGCTGTGGCAGGGGCATTTGCGAGCATTGAATCGGAGGCGGCTAGAATGGGATTGGCGGTTAATGAGGACAAGGCGAAGTATATGCTGTCATCGAGAGAGGAATCTCAACATCGTCGACTCGGGCAAAATATCACGATGGGCAGATATAACTTCGAAGTTGTCAAGGACTTTGTCTACCTGGGCTCCACTATTACATGTATGGATAGGTGGCACCTCCTTACTTACTTACTTATGCTGGCGCCACTGTCGCGTAAAGCATGCGTAACGGATGCGTAACGCATGCGATACGCATCCATTACGCATGCGTTACGCATCCGTTACGCATGCGTTACGCATCCGTTACGCATCCGTCACGCATCCGTTACGCGTGCCTTACGCATGCGTTACGCTTGCGTTACGGATGCGTAACGCACGCGTAACGGATGCGTAACGCTGTATAGCAACCAAAATATAACACCAGAAAGATTTATATAAATGTCGTCTTGTGGAGAATTTCATACACAAAATTTATGTTGATGTTTCTTTTCCTTAGATGCATGTTTCCAAAGTTATTTACGCAAATAACAAAAAACAGGGAGTGAATAATGCACTTTCTTGCATCACGTTTTGATTTTTCCTGCAAATAGCACATCTTTTTGAGCGAGAGCAACCTCATATTCTCGTTGCTTATAGATATTATTTCTGATCGAATCCCACAAAAATCTAAGATGCTTTTATGTTTCATCCAAAGACATTATGCTTCAATTTTATCCTAATTTGCCTAGACTATTATGGGGCTTATTGCGAGGGTCTATTGAGAATAGACTTGAAGTCGAATAGACTTATAGTCTATCATCCAAATAGAATTTTTTTTCGATCAGGAATTTCTGATCGACTTTTGTGTAAATTTTTGTTTAAACCTATAATAAGAGGGTATTTTAGTGGAAAAGAATATCTTCTGGTACAATTGAACTTTCATATCGTCATCCATGTTTGGTATCCTGCCTTCAAGATGCTCAATCATCTTAACATTGCAATATTAAATTTGCGACCATAAATCAGTTTTTTTAAAGATTTTTATATACTTATTATAATACAATCTTTAGAAATTGTGCATTTTTAAAATGCATCAAAAAATTCACTTTTTTCCAAAAGTTTTAATAGTTGATGCTGATGTATTTATTGATATTTATATGGATGTCAAACAATTTTCTCAATGTCCTTCCGTTTGCAAGAAGCTGCAATGTCATATTTGGTACAATGGAGCTTTACATTCAACTTCGAAATGATTTTTCGAGTTGTTATAATTGTTATTAAGGCTTTAAGAGAAAGTGCATTTTGAAGATGCACAAATCACCACTGCACCCCAACCGAGTCTGCGAAGCTACCACATTATTATAAATATGTATGTACCATAATAATATTTTACAAATGAATGTCTCCATATTTTCATCCAATGTCTAAAATCTAAAGGACCGGAGTTCATTTTTGCAATTAATCGTGCTATAGATTATTATTTTTTTGAAGAAAATCTAACGTCAAATTTTCGTCAAACTATGTTTATTTTCTAAAACTCTAGGGGAGATTTGACATTTCAGTCTAAAGCTCTAGTTGAGAGCTTTCATTATTTAATTTTCGAAAATCGATTCTATTTCAATAAGTCTACTACTACTTATCTACTAATTTCAAGTTTGATAGAATTGAAAAAAGTCGAATAGACTCTCGCGATAAGCCCCATAGCTGTAACATTCTTCTACAAATATGTGAGTGATTTTATATTTGCAAATCTAACGGGAAAAAAACTAGAGGCGATTTAATAAAATAAATCACAAAAAAGCTTCATTTAGACAACTTTAGAGGCTTCAAACTTGAGTAATACTTAATAGTTCATAACAAATGATACATGAATTTACGGTAGAAGTTTTTAATCTAAATGTGTGTTAAATTAAAATTTTTTGTTAAAATTTTTTGCAAAATCTTAAAAAAATTCATACTTAAAATGTGACTTAGTGAAAAATTAATTCGATTTTTGATACTTTAAATGCAAAAGTTAATTAAAAATTGATAAATTTTGAAAAACAAAACCAATTTTGATATACAAAACATAACTGTGCGTTGCTCACAAGCTTCACAAAATAATTTCAAATTTTAAAATTTTACATTAGAAATATTTTTTACAGATAAAATCCAGAAAAAAATTTAAGATTGTCAATTTGTCTGCATAAACTTGGCTATAAGTCGGACTTATCCGAATTTGAAAATTAAGATGTCTATAGAAAGGTCATTGACTAGACAACCATATACTTTTAAGGACTAATACGCTTAAACATATAAAATAGCATTATTTTGACTAAATAGTGAATATTATAGCTTTTTATGTAGCCGATTATCAAAAATTAAATTTTATCATAATTAACACCAACCAACAATTATTTTGGTATATAAAACATATTTCTACGATAATCACAAGCTTTAATATCGATTTTTTAACATAATTAAAAGAAAAATTTTCTAATCAAATTTGCTAATTTCATTTGACATCACATTTCATTTTGAATTTGGAATGGCAGTTATCCGTTTATTTTTGTTGTTTTCTCTTATTTTTTTATGTTGTTGAGTATAGTGTATTGATATGTTCATACAAAAGCTTTTCAAAGTTTTATTGATTTATTTACAAAAAAAATGCAAAATCGATCAAATAATTTCAAAAATAAAAATTATGAAACCTAAAAATCTAACAAAAAATTTGATATAAATAACTGAGCGTTGCTCACAAGCTTCACAAAATAATTTTAAATATTAAAATTTAGCATGAGAAATATTTTTTACAGATAAAATCCAGAAAAAAAAATAAATTGTCAATTTGTGGGCTCCTAACTTTTAACACCTCATATATGGGATATTCACAAAAAAAAGTATGCCATCTAAAAGGTCAGTAAATGGTCAAAAAAGGTCAACTAGTTTTAGAAATTGGTCAGCCAAAGAAAATTTTTAATCAAGGGTTACATTTTTTCAAGGTCACTAACTATTTTTGCCACCTCATTTATGGGATATTGACAAAAAAAAGTATACCATTCGAAAGGCCACCGGCTCGTGATAAAAGGTCAGCTAGTTTCAGATAATTAGTCAGCCATTAGTTTTTTTTAATGAATTTTTAAAGTTTGGTTCAAGGTCACAGTATAAGACTTTTAGCCATAGGTTTTTTTAATGAATTTTTAAAGATTGTTTCAATGTTACAGTATAAGAGTCTTCATTAAAAAAAAAACCTATGGCTGACCAATTACTGAAACGAGCTGACCTTTTATCACGAGGCGTTGGCCTTTGTATCAATTTGTATACTTCTTTTGCGAATATTCCACAAATGAGGTGCTAAAAGTCTTATACGACCTTGGAAAAATAAATTTTAAAAATTCAATTAAACAAAAACTATGGCTGACCAATAACTGAAATTAGTTGACCTTTTATGAGGTTTAGGTGATCTTTCAGATGGTGTATATTTTTTTTCCGAATATCCCAAAAATGAGGTGCTAAAAATAGTTTTGACCTTGAAAATTTTTAAGAAAATTATTAAAAAATATCTATGGCTAACCAATTACTGAAACTAGCTGACCTTTTTTGACCAATTACTGACCTTTTAGATGGCATCCTTTTTTTTAAATTCTACAAATGAGGTGCTAAAAGTCTTATACTGTGACCTTGAACCAAACTTTAAAAATTCATTAAAAAAAAACTTATGGCTGACCAATTACTGAAACTAGCTGTTCTTTTATCACGAGCCGGTGGCCTTTCGATTGGTATACTTATTTTGCGAATATCCCATATATGAGGTGCTAAGGGTTAGGAGCCCAATTTGTGTGCATAAAATTGGTTATAAATCGGAAAGTACTTATCTGAATTTCGAAATTAAGATATCTTTGGAAAGGTCATTGTCTTTGGGAGGTCATTGTCTCACCGTTTAAACACATACAAAATATTGATAGTTACTTAATATAATTGTAGACTAATAGATGGTATAAATATTGAATAAATATTAAATTAATGCTAATAAATTAAAAATTGTATTGAAAAAAAACTAACATTAATATAATAACATTAAATTTGGATTTTTAAAAAGCCCACACGCCATGCTTTAAAAAAAAACCCGGCTGGAAAATGCCGATTTTCTGTCTAGTTTGGCCATTGCCCTAGCAAGTTTTCAGTAGGGAAAATCTAGACGAGGAAAACTCGTCAGATACTCTTGGTAAGCTGCTGCTGGATTTCAGTACCAAAAATTAAGACGAGCACCATGTAATACGACACTTTTTTTTCTCTTTCCTTTGTCTTCTTTTTCATATCACATTTTTTCTATGGGTGTGAGACAGGTGCGAGTTATCACAAGTAAAAAGGAAACAGTGTTCACTGTGGCGTAAACGTTCTTTTGTTTCTATTTTTATTTCCTCTAAAGGCTAATGCCGTATTCCATTGGTTTTACTCAAGGTTCCACTCATTCTGAAATCCAATGGAACAGTTTGTAATGCTTCTGCTCAATTCTGACGTTTTATCTTTGTAGGGAAAGGGATGAGCGATATTGAAAAATCATCGATGTTAACATCGAAAAGTCAACGTCGAAAAACCAATCTCGATGTTAAAAATTATCGAATCATTAACACCGACTTTTTTTAACATCGATATTTTTAACACATTTGCTTGCAACATAAAAATGCAATACATAACAATTTAAAAAATGAGTCTGGGGTCGACCCACACTAGTAACTTTCCATTGGTGCACTTGAAAACCATAAACAATATACATATATTTAGATATTTACCTAAGTGGTGGGTGGTAGTATATATTATATATTTATATATTTTATAAAGTAATAGCTTTGGCTTTTTGGATAATCAGATAGAGATACAGGGCAAAATGTGACATTACCTATATTTTGTACTTTAGCTATTTATAATAATAAGATTTTTATATTTTTTTTTGTAAATAGCTTACAAAATTCTAAGAATCGTACATATAAAACTTTTTTTCCCAACTCTTCTCGATATGGAGGAGGTATTAATTATTTAAGCCAATTATTTCAAAACATACTATTGACTAAAAAAAATACCAAAAATCAGGGGAGTGTACTTACCAAAAAAAAAAAAAAAAATGGTTTCAAAGAATATAAAAAGGCAAAGTAAGTGTCATATGCAAAATTTCGATTTTGTAGCGATTTTGAGTATACGAATAATTCGAATTAAAACATTTTTGAAAAGTTTTTTCTCGCAACATTTAGATTTTTAGCTTTTTTAAGAGTGCTTTTAAAAATCTCAAAATTACACAACATTTAGGTGGTATAGGTACATATTTTTTGTAGAATTTTGAAACCGATATCATTGTTTGTTTTTCAAAATATTTGAGTTGACAAAAATTTGTTAAGAATTTTAAATAGTTTTTTTTTTGCTCTAAAAAAACTGTTTATTGAATTTTTTTTTTTAATTATCAGTTGTTGACTACGTCATTATATGTAAAAAAAATTAGACTGGGTTCGGAATCATTTTTTGTTCTTGAAATATTTGAGACGAAAATTATTTTTCAACTATTTTTCTTATTTAAAAAAAAAAGTGTCTGTTGAATTTGTTTTTAATATTTACCAATTTGGTATTGTGTAATTATGTGTAAATTAAAATTAGTCTGAAGTGGATATCTTATTCCGTTCTCGAGATATTCCAGATAAATTATTTTTTACAGCTCCTTTTTAAATTGCTGTAGTAAAAAAACGGTTTATTGAATTTGTTAGAAAACCTTTTCAGCACGTTATGACAATATTATCTGTAAAATAAAATTTATCCGAGGTCGATATCTGTATTCATTCTCGAGATATGGTGGACGAAAAAAGTACCCCGAACGTACGTTCATACACACATACAGACATCTTGCTAAAAACAACGAATTCTGATTCTACAGACCTCAAAACGTGAAGATATGCCAAAATTTTCAATTCGACAAATAGCACCAATTACAATAACTTCCAATGGAAAGTTTAAAATAAAAACCTTCATCGTGTTGAAAATTATAATTTATAACCATGTTCATGAACGTTAATTTCTTCATTAATATCGATGAGTTGTCCAAAATATTAAGGTACAGGCCAAATTTTCTATACAAAAATAGATTGAACAAACTGCCATGATTTCTTCTATTTCGCTTATTTGTATGTTTGAAAATCGATCTTAAATTATTTTGCATGAATGAACATCTAACAACAGGGATGACAATGCCGAGCCCAGAATGTGAAGTAAATTGGCAAAAAGTAGTAATAGTAGTAGTTGTAGTAGATAATGAAAAATCAAAATCAAAATCAAAAAAATATTGAAAAATTAAACGTTTAACAGTGACTACTTTTTAAAGAATAAGTTTCACGTAGCTGCTACGTAGTTGCTACGTAGCAGATGCATACAATAAATAAATTAATTAGAAATAGTACATATGTAGTAAATAGTCATCTCTGCTAACAAGTCGTTTATACAAAAGATCATATATGTGTAATTGGTGCCTTAGCTTTCTCAACATCGATGATTTTAACACTTCAAAAGCATTGAAAGCTAAAATAAAGTTTTCGTTCAACATCGATGTTTTTTCGTCTAACATCGATGTTTTGCTAGCATCGATGAACATCTTAACAATTTTTGTTCATTTCTCACAATTTGCTGTCAAAACGCTTGAGTGAGTTTTTTTTTGACATTTGATTTGATGAAATGTATTAGTGCTTCTCGATTCTGATTTGAAATCTACAATCAAATTTCTCTTCTGAGGATCGTCAGAAGCGTACTTTTTGTGTCAATGGAATGGTTTCAGAAGACTTCCGGACGCTTCCAGACGTCCAAAGGAAAACAGTATAAGTACTTGGTAAGGTTAAAGTGGCTGCCAGCAAAAAAGATGACACACTTATGAAGTTAGCAGCCCCGGATCTTAAACATAGGTTGTTTTTTTTTTTTTGCCGCGATAATTAAACTTTTCAATAGCCACTAATTATTATCAGTAGCGGATCTAAAGCCTGATCCACATCTGTGTCGTGTGTTGTGTTGTGGAGTCGTGTATCGCTATCGCTACAATGTATTTCATATGCGTAGAACCATATTTGTCTCGTGTGTTATGTTGCAGTGTGGCGCATAAAATATATGGAATGACAGCAACACACGACTCCACAACACAACACACGACACAGATGTCGATCAGGCTTAAATTTCTAAGATTTTGCTGGTGACGATGAGGTTGACTGCGACCCTTTTTAAAATTGTTGCTGCTCACTTTGCAGTGTCAGAGTCATTTTGTAGGTGAAATCGAATAAATAAGGTAAAACGAAGGCTACAGTCAAGAAGAAAACATAAAGATTGTAGTGAGTAGTTATGCTTCATATCAAAAATGTTGCATTTTGTTCCAATGAGTGAAAACTACAAGAGTGTAGACACGCAGTGACTGGTTCACTATGTTGTGAAAAATCACAATCTAAACAGGTTAGTTTAGATTTTAGGTAAACTTAGATACTTTATAAGGCGATTATTGGTTTTTTGAAAAAATGCTCGAGATTTAAATCAAACCTTACATTACGATGATAAAATAGCATAAGAATGTTCTTCAAATTTGGTAAAAAAAACATATTTGAGCTATTACCTATATAAAAGAATTTTGAATTATTGGTTTAACTCTTTTTTGTTTAAGTTATCTTAAAATTGTTAACGATTTTGAATAAACTATATTGTCTAACCGGTCGCGGTTAGACATCTTCCGATGTCGGCCGTCAATAACAGATCAACCGACAAATCCGAATTCTTTTGGACTTTAGTCAGTTATTTCTTGCCAGAATAAAATGAAATTAAATAAAAACTTAAAATAAGATAAAATTAATAGTGAAAAGCTTAATAGCCACTCCGACTGGAATCCTCTAAAATCGGCTTTGTTAAAAACAGGCATCGGGCGAGAATGGCAGGAGTGTATGCAGACTAACGTCCGAGACATTCGTCCGTATAGTTCCGATCCGAAATCGGCCGGTAAATCGGTTTCAGTGTACGCGAACCGTAAGAGCTGGCTACAAAAAAAGTGTGTCATCGGTACACGATTGATTTTTACTGGAGGTTATCATTAAGTATAGCTGAGCACAAAAATATACACGTCTGCCAGCGCGATTCAGATGCTTAATGCGGGGTGGGTCGTCAAAGTTGTCAAATTTTGGTGAAAAAAAAAGTTTTAAAGTACCATGGATTCTGATCAGGCGCGAACGCAAGGGGGTTTTTAGGGGTTCAACAAACTCCCAAAAAAATGAAAACATGTAGGTAGATAAAAGTAAATGAAATGGTTTCGAAATACAAATCTTATCGGGACATTTGTCCATCACAGAGTATTTTGTTCCATATATGACCCAAAATTCATTTTAATAATTATTCTTGAAAAAAACTGATTTTTTGAAGGTTTTTTAACCCACCATCTTTCAAAAGAAGTTGACAGCTTATACCTTAACAGATAGCTAGTTCTGTCCATCGTCAAGAAACATGAAAAAAAAAATGTCAGACGATTAGCGCGAGGCCAAGTGGACGGCAGACGTCATCGGTAAAGTTGTCAAAATTTGGTAGAAAAAAAATAAGGTACATGGATACCGATTTTTGTATTTTAATTCTTATGTAGGTATATAGAAAGCAAAATCGAAATGTCAATCGAAAAATAGAGGCTAACACCGCGGCAGACGTGTTTAAAAATTGCACTATTAAACCAGGAAAATTGCATTATTTCTGCCCAAAAAAATCCAAGTGATGATTTTTAAACACAATTATCTTTATTTTGGCATAAAAAAAAACTGTCGCAAAAGTCCACTGTCAAATCGCACACGCACCAATAGCTATTCAAGTTCGAATGTCAAAAATATCGGTTTTTCACATACAACTCTAATCCGGTAAATGCTATCGAAAAGAATTTGTAGATAATGCTGTCCGCCAAAAACAAAAATTTATCACAACTTTTTTCCTACGACTCACCGTTTAGAAGATATAAACATTTCAAAAAGCCTGAAATGTCGAAAAATGCCAGTTTTTCACGTATAACTCCTATACGCTGCATATTTTCGGAGACATATGACTAAAAAGTTTGTACATTACCTGACCCCCTACCAGAAAACATTATTATTTTTTCTCAAAAACAACCATTTTAAAAGATATAACATATTAACAAATATGAAATAATGTCTAAATTTTTGTTTTCTTTTTTTTAATTCTTAAATGAATTAAAATACAATTTTTTGTTGGTTCCTAACTTTTTTAGTTTTTGAATTAAAAAAAAATAAATTTGTATTTTTGAAAATTCAATATGTTGAAAACGGTTCGATTAATATTTTTAGAATTTTGTCTAAAATTGTATTTTAATAAAAGCTTACCTTAAGTTGGAAATCATTTCAAGAAATTTTATATATAAAAAATTAATAAAAAAAAACGCTCTATGGATTTTTGATATTTTTTGTTGATAAATTTATATTAATCAATTAAGTAAGATGGCATACTTTATTTTTTTCACAAAACCAATACTTGTCCCATAAAGCAAGTAAAAATCTGCCTTACAACTTAATCCTCATCCCAACAGCCAAATCCTAGAAACTAGATCCACTAATGGTAATAGCGAGTGCGATTAAAAAGGGTTTCTTCTTCCAATTACTGCTCATAATCCAAGGAAGTGCATAAAAACCCTATTTGTTTTTTGTTTAATCATTTCTCACGAAAAATGAAGGGGCGCCGAAAAAATTTTTTGACCATGTTTGGAAAAAGCATAGATCCGGGGCTGTATTAGTAGTGCATTATATTTTAACTTTCCTCTGCCCCCTTATGCTACACTATGAACCTGACTCCCACTTGATTAAATCAAAATGTTTCTTTCAAATATCATAAATATCCTTTCACGCTATCTTCTTGTCCTTGGGTATAATAAAAGTTCCTGGCAATTTGTTTCAATTACTTGCAGATGTCCTCTTAAATTTGAAATTCACAGTTCACAACCTATAACGTGATTTAGATTATTATCTCAGTATTTAATTATTGTTTCGACAACTATACTATACAAAAGCTGGACTCACAACCTTGTTTCTAAACTATAAAAATCGACAACATCCGTCTGGACATTCTAGTTGATGTTTTTATCTGAAAATGGGTAATTCCTTTTCGAATAACGGGATTATTATTTTCTTCTTTTTATTCATTGCATTTGTATCGGCTGAAAATATTAATGATAATAATAATTGTTTTTCGGATTATAAATTTCGCCTCGAAGTAGCTCGACGTTATAAACTAAACGAAGCTCTCATTGTTAATAAGTGTGACGAACATAGAATTGTGAAACGTCGAGTTGATCCGAAATTTCATGGTCATCCACAGTCTCGCGGTGATATTTTAGCTAGTAAATTTGGCATCGAGACATCTATCGAAGAAAGACAAGCAAATTCGTTGATACATTTAATAAGTAAAATAGCTCAGAAGTACCTTTTTAAGTGTCCTCCGGTTGTTTATTACGATAATCATGTGGAAAATACTGAAAGTCTTATGCTGCAAAAACTCTTTAAGGTACTTATACTTACTTGAGTCTAGAGAGTGTTTTAATGGTCATTCTTAATTTTCGTTTTATAAGAAACTTTGGTTCAGTTTTTTAGTGCGAGATCATTCGAGTTTCGGAGTTAAGCTCGAGTTAACCATTCGAATTTGTTTAACTTGATATTAAATCTAATACTGTCACTGAGCATAAGGAATACAAATAATAAATTAGAAGTGTAAAAATGTAACCTGCTATATGAAAATTACGCATTTATTGAATAAAATTATATCAAAGTAAAAAAAAACTCTTAATACAGAGTTTGAAAATAAATTAAGACTTCTTTCGAACGTTTATAGGTTTTATAAAAATAATTTTAGGAATCGGCCGCAGTTTAGCAAAAACAGACATATAAATAAACTGGACCCAAAATCTTAAAAATCTTTACAACTCCCGCGATGGTGACGTTGGGATAAATCTCAACTCACGAATACAATTCACTGATTTCGAAAAGTTTATGGTGCCATATCCTTGATCTTTTTTGACGTAAGACAATTAAAAAATATACATAGATGATTCAGTGATCTACAAATAAGTTGTGTTTTGTATTCAGATAAACATTATGCGAGATAAACCCTAAAAAACATTTAATTTTACAATAACAATAAATTGATAAGTCTAAAAAAAGATTTGTTCCACAAAAGTAAATAAAGAAAGATATTGTTTGATTAATGAGAACCGAAAAATGCATCATAACGTTTATTTTCAAAAGGGTGGACAACGCATTTAAATTCAAATTTTTGTTCGAATCTTATGAATGGAATTTTATGAAGATGGTGGGTACTCTTCATACGCAAAGTCAAAAATTTCCCCTACTAATTTGTGTAAACATTTTTGCAAGTTTTACTTTTTTTGGGCAAAAAAGTTATTTTTTAGTTAATACAAAATAAATAAATCGAATAAAAATATTTATATTTTATTATAGTTAGGGCGTAAGCGGAGCCAACCTTGCACTTCATTCTGACGGGATGAGCTTTGGTACACTAATAGTCCACATCCTAAGTTTACTTTTAAGAAGTGTTGCCACGGTGGCAACACTGGCAGACCGGAGATATAGGGGTTGCCTTCTGACCATGTTTTAACACGAAATTTCAAATAAATTAGCCTATAATTTGGGAACCAGGCATCGTTGATGTCGCGGAATGTGTTGTTGGATTGAGGATACTTGAATCAATAGGTATATGTTAACTTTTTGGCCCCTCCCCTACCCTTGTACGCTGAGGGAGCAAAATACCCTCGGCGGATAAGTGTTTTTATTTGTCAGAAAATAATGGTTATAAAGTGAATATTCATAAAACTTTAAGATGAGCGTCGACGTAGAATTTCATACTCTACAACATATCCTAAATCCATTTTTATCCAGGTATTAGTTTTTTATATAATCACTTTCAAATTGTGGGGAGGGGAAGGTGGAAGTATATCAAACCACTATATATTTATCTTAGTTTAATCTAAGCATATGGCACATGACCTGAGAGTAATTTTTAATGCCCAATCTTATGCAATCAAAATAATTTCAATATATTTTCCCTAGAAAAAGTTATAACCTTTTTATAAAATGATGACTAAATTTTCAATGAAACGAGCATAACATTACCAAATTTCAATGGTATGGTGATGAAACTTGGCACACATGTCTTATTTGTCTTAAGAAATAATAATCAAAAGAGTCCATAAGAATATCTGGGCCTAAAGGGTGTTTTTTTGAGCGAAATAAAAAAGTATAAGACTATATCCCGTAAACCCCCTCCAGAAATAGTACGTTGATGAAAGTTGGTAGGAATGTTTTGTTTTTTATTGTTACCAAGAATAAAAAATGATAAATCAAATATCTATTGTCAAAGGTGTCTTTTGAGGGAAAATGTTTTATCTGCTCTACTCAAAAAATACATTCATTTTTCCATTAAACGACGATTACTTTCTGAATGGTGATTGTATCATCTTAATTTTACTAAAATTGGATTCAGCGTTAAACAATACTTTAAAATCATGTACCATATTGAATTTTTGTACCCCGATTACATAAAAATAATATGTTGCGTTTATAACCCATATTTTACTTCTGCCTAAAAAACACCCCCTGGAACCAATATATTTGCATGGATCCTTTTGAGTCTTGGTAACGACAAATGAGACATGTGTCCCAAGTTTCATCGCCATAACATTGAAATTTGGTAATATTATGCTCGTTTCATTGAAAATTTAGTCGTGATTTTATAAAAAGGTTATAACTTTTTCTAGGGAAATTACATTGAAATTATTTTAATTGCATAAGATTGGGCATTAAAAACTACCCTAAGGTCATGTGCCACATGCTTAGATTATACCAAGACAAAAATATAGTGGTTTGATATACTTCCACCTTCCCCTCCCCCCATTTTGAAAGCGATTATACAAAAAAAATAATACATTTATAACTATGGGCTTCGGATATGCTGTAGAGTATGAAATTTTACGTCGAAACGCATCTTAAAATTTTTTGATTATTAATTTGATTACCATTATTTTCTGACAAATAAAAACCCTTATCCGCCGAGGTTATTTTGCTCCCCCAACGTACAAGGGTGGGGTAGGTGTCAAAAAAATAACATATTCCTATAGCTTCAAGTATTCTTAATCCAACGAGATATATGACGACAACAATCGATGCCTGGTTCCCCATTTATAGGCTAATTTTTATGAAATTTCATGTTAAAACATGGTCAGAAGGCAACCCTTATATCTCCGGTATGCCAGTGTTGCCACCGTGGAAACACTTCTTTAAAGTAAACTTAGGATGTAGACTATTAGTGTACTAAAGCTCATCTCGTCAGAATGAAGTGCAAGGTTTGACCTAAAATATGGCCAAACCTTGGCTCTTCATCCTGACGGGATGAGTTTTGGTACACTAATAGTCCACGTCCTAAGTTTACTTTTAAGAAGTGTTGATATGGTGACAGCACTGGCAAATCTACGATATGAGGGTTGCCTCCTTTCCAGGTTTTTGTTTGTCAGAAAATAATGGTAACTATGTACAATTTTATAAAATGATAAGAAGAATGTCACACTCTATACAGCATTATCCGATAATCCTATACCTATATCCATATTTGATTTGTTTTATGTATGTATAATCGATTTCAAAATGGTGGAGAGGAGGATGTGGTGTGTTCAATCTTATAAACCATAATATATGCAATACACCATCTCTGGAAAAAAATGTATGTTAGACGGCTTTCTTACAAGGAAACTGAGTTGCCAGAAACTGGCTAGTTTGTAGGCGAGAAGTGTGTGAGGGGAAATTTGTTGTCTTCCTTTTCCGCCCTTCTCGCCTACAAACTAAAAATCGCCGGCAACTCAGTTTCCTTGTGTGAAAGGGGTCTTTTTTTTATAAACTGATAACTGAAATTTTAGTGGAGTTCCAAACGTATGATGATGGCATTTAAAATACATGTTTCATTAAGAAATAAAAATCAAAAGAGTCCATCAAAATATCTGGGGTAAAAAGGGTGTTTTTTCAGTGAAAGAGAAAAGTGAAAAACTATGACCAGTAAACCCTCCCCCCCCCCCCATTTGCACGTTTGTACGTTGAAAGTTGGAAGGGATTACTAATTATTATTAAAACCAAGGATACAATAAAAAAGATAAATCAAATACCTATATTGTTACATGTTTTATCTGATCTATTCAAAAAATACAAATAATTAATAATAGCAGTGTTTTTTTAATACTCATTAATTACTCACTTTTTTATTTTCAACGCAAAGCAAAAACAAATCAGACTACTCACTGTTTGTTTTTGTTTTGCTTATAAAAATTAAAAGTGAGTAATTAATGAGTATTAAAAAAACTCGGCTAGTAATAAAATAATTAATAATTATAAAGTTTAAATAAATTTTCCATTAAAACGATGATTACTTTCTTAATGGTGATTGTATCGTCTTATTTTTACTTAAATTGGATTCAGCGTTAAAAAATGCTTTAAAATCATGTACAATATTTTTATGTACCTCGATTAGGTACACTAAAATAAAATCTTGGATTTAGAAACTATCACCCCTAATAATAAAAAATTGGTAATTGTGTTCTTACTCAGAAATTAACTAAAACGTTGATTAAAAGATAATTCATGAATTAGACTTTCCTAATAATAAAAAAGTAAACTGCGTGCAATAGTTAATTGGCGTTTAGTAATCAACACGAACGAAAATCTACTACAATCAACAAAATCCCTGATGTCACCAAAGAGTATAAGCTATTTTGCACAAATACTTGCTCACATATTCTGAGATTTTACACACATACTTTCTCATTAAATCGTGAATTTCGTGTACATAGCTGAAATGAAAATGACGTCACTTAAGCTTACGGGAATGTGTCCACCTCGTCTGTCCCCTAGGTCTTCGCTAACAATAGCAATCAGTTTTCCCATGTTATTCTTGGAGAATTTATATTTTCTCCTAAATTGAATTTTTTTTACGCGTTGATGTGGACTCTAACATATCCAACATTGGAATTCGATGCAAAAATTCCCAATATCGATATGCCATTTTAAATTTATATTAACAAATACATCAATTTTCAATTATTTTCAACACTTATGTCAACTTAATTTCTCGTTAATACACTTACTTTGGTGACTTAGTTAATTAAAGGTCAATCAACGTTAATTTACTTCATTTTTGTTTTATGAATACATTTTTGCATTTAACTAACTGTGTTTATGAATACGGGTGTATATGTTCCTTCCGCCTCCTTTAGAGTCTTGGTTCTTATAACAAATAAAGCATTTTAACCAACTTTCACCAACATACCAGTTTTGGAAGGGGTTTACTGCTTTACACACACTTTTTCCTTTCACTCAAAAAAACATTCTTCCCTTCCCAGATATTTTGATGAACTCTTTTTATTCTTATTTCTTTATGACAAATGAAACATGTGTTCCAAATTTGATCGCCATACCGTTGGAACTCGGTTATGGTATGCTATAGGCTATTGAATATACCGGAATTTTAAGGGAAGAAAGGAACAATTGCGTTCACGGGTTTTTATTATTGTATATGTTTGTGTGGAACTTAAGCTTACTTAAAACACAAAATTCGCTTAAACTCATCCATGCGTTTCTGAGAGAATGGTCACACTAGTAATTTTTCAATATTGGCAGTCGAAAACTGAGCCGAATTTGTGAATTAAACTTAAGAAACTTTTTGTAGGAAATTAGATTTTCTATAAAACATTTTTCAAAAACTCACCTAAAAAAAATCGAAAAATCACTTATTTTAATTTTTTTTACTTAATTGCTAATAACTTTTTTTGATTTGAAGCAAAGGTTTGCGCGAGATATATAAGAATGAAACAAAAAAGTTGCTAAAGCCTTTAATATGACGGATCAAATAAATTTTTTGGATTCAAACTAGCGAAAATATATCCTATTAAAAATAAAATTTTTTTATATTTTTTTTGCAGTTTTTGTTCGTAAGCATCTTTTCGACTTGCAATTCATTGGTACTGTATGTATGTAACCTCAAAATATTATTTCTTTCATAACTCAAAATCGTTTAAAAAGAAAAATTCATAGTAAAATAAAAAAAAAACATTTGCAAGGAAAGTAAACATTAGCACATTCATTGAATTTGGAAAAAATAATTAACATACAAAAAATGTATGTAATAACTTTTTTTTTTGGTCCTGTTCTGGCTTTGCATCCACAAAATTTTTTTAATCCGTCATATTAAAGTTATTTTTTAGGTCAGTTTTTGACAAATTTCCCTGCTTAAATTTTTTTATAAAATTTTTTAAACTACTAATTTTGATAGACAGTCTAATTTCCTAAAAAAAAGTTTCTTAAGTTTAATTCACAAATTTGGCTCAGTTTTCGAGTTATACCGCCAATATTGAAAAATGACCAGTGTAACCATTCTCTCAAAAACGCATGGATGAATTTAAGTGAATTTGGTGTTTTAAGTAAGCTTAAGTTCCACGCAAAAATAAACAACAACAAAAACCCATGAACGCAATTGTTCCTTACTAAAAGGTCTATTCAATAGCCTACTAGTTTCACTGAAAATTCAGTCATCATTTTATAAAAATATCATAACTTTTGGTTGTGGTTGTTATTGCATTCATTTTGGTTTAATAAGATTGGGCACTAAAAACTACTCTAAAGTCATGTGTCGCATGCTTACAAATATACAGGGTGATTTACCTAAGGTGTGACAAAAAACTTGAGCGTGTAGCGTTATTAATTAAAAATAATTTAAAGTAATTAATTAAAAATCGTATGAGAAGGGTAATTTAGGAGGGAGGAGCAATTTTCTAAAAAAAACTGTTTTAAAACAGAGTACAAATTCTTAGAAAACAACGGCAACACTAACAATACCCTAATATACCTTTTTTGAAAGACAGAAATCCCTTCTTATTTTTTTTTTTCTAATAAATTTGTTTTAATGACAAATAAAAGTTCTAGAACCAGTCAGTTTTTAGTATTCATACAACAAACAATTTTTACAAAAATCACTTCTTTTTCAGATCAAATGTTTAAAATTTGATAAAAAATGGAATATAAATTTGTAAGCAATAACGTGTTTCTAACATTTTTTTCCTTTAAGAAGGGTTGACAGGTACCTACACCTACCCATTTTAAAAGTGGCAACCCCTTTTTTTATTTTCAGTACAGTCTAATCTTGAATTTGATGCTAGTTGTATCCTCTTACTCGATGAGCTAAGGCATAGACGAAAAAAGTGCTTTAAAAAAGGGTTGGCAACACCCCATACCCATTTTAAACCAGGCAACCTCATAGTTTTCGTTCTTTCTCGTCAATGCCTATAATAATTTGGGCGTAGTTAAAATCTCTCTTAGTCATGGTAAAAAACCAACCGGAAGTGGCCCGTTTTATACGTCACCCCAAATTTCGCTAGGCAACCCATATGTGCGTTGAGTTTCTCTTGAATAGATCTGTCGATTAAGGGGTATTAGAACCTCTTACCTTATGAGCTAAGTGATCCTAAGGTCGCCGCTTGGACTATAATATGAAGGCAATTATTTAAAAGAATATTCATAATTCCCTAAGTGTTCTCAAATTTTTAAATCGGACATAGAATGTTGGAGTTAAGGACGATGTTCACTTTCGAAACATATGCATTTTATTGCCCAACAAAAATAAAGCGACTTAAGGATACGCTTATGTTGTCTTTTTTATAAAATCTATAATTAGTTAATATAATTATTAGAATCTAACTTCCACCTTTACTACGTCTAAAAACAATTTTACAAAATCGTTTCGACTTAAAACTTGGTCGGCAGTAGCTTCAACAGATAGGTAGCCAATAAGTTGAGGTTATTTAAAGAGTTTTCCTGAAGCGAAGGCATGTTGTACATATAGTATATAAGAATCGTTGAAGTAATTTCCTTAAGCAGGACCAAACTGAATTTGAAAAACTGCAAAATGCAGACAAATTTGCATTTATGGCAACGCTGATTATAAAAAAATAAGTATAGCGCAAATAGAAATAACCTATTCCAAGCAATTGCAACAATATTATGGAGTAATGCAGAAAATAAAGACTTATGAACTTCCCATCTTAACTGTGTACATATATATATATAATTATTCCTTCTTCGTGACCTTTTTGTAAAAATATGTTTAAATTCTTACGGCCATATTTATTAGATTTCACTAATACTCGGTTAAACCTCGGAATAGTTAAACCAAGTCGAAGCACTTACACCGGTTTTACGCCATGTCGAACTAATCCTTATTTAAAAAAAAAATCTTAGCCGGTTTAGTTCCGCCTGCCTTATGTCAAATATTTTATCAAAAAATCGCCAATCTAAAACTCTGGTTAACATAAACGTAAGCAAACCTCAGTTGATTTCCATTGTTTTTGGTTTATTTTGGTAAAGAAATTATTTGTTAATTTCGAATATTAAAATAAAAATAAAAGAAAAGAAAACGTTCAGAAAAACTGGGATGATTCTCAAAAGATATGTTAATATATTTACATAATTACAACAGATAAATATAAATATTTTGGTGTATGTTCACAGATTTTTCCCCGACAACTAATCCATCCCTCAGTGTCATGGGATCTAAATGAGTTTCGTACTGCTTTGACTTTCTCCTTATTTGTTAAATGTCAAACCGTTTAAAGAATTAAAATGATTTATTAATGTAAAATAAATATCCATTTTATCGTGGTAAAAAAAAGAAAAAAATTGTTTGAACTCTTTGTAAATTCACACAATGTCATGTCAAAATGACCTTTAGATACTAAAACGGCTTTACTCCGGCTTTAAACCTCCTAGGAACCAGTTTTAGCTTACTCCGCCTCTATTCCTGATATATTTTTTTTTTTAAATAAGCTTTTCAGTTTTAGAGGTGTTGTAAGGTCGGAGTAACTTTACGCCACCGCTAAACCGAGTTAATAAATAAGGCTGTTAGAATTTAAACATATATATTGATATTATTTAAAGTATTTTTTTTTTTTAATCTACTTCATTTTGCAGAATTTCCCCATCACCTTCTACCACGGCCAAATTTCCAAAAAGTTTGAGCCTATCAACAGCGGTTTTCGTTCGGCAATGGACAACAATTGCCGTAGCTACATTCTGTTCCTCACCGACCCAATAAATGCTCGAAAGATAATTGGTGCTCAAGTTAAATCTCGAGTAGTAATCGTATCTAGATCTAGTCAATGGAAGCTTAAAGATTTTCTTGCTTCAAAGGAATCCTCTGATATTGTTAATTTACTTGTTTTAGGAGAAAGTTCCGTAGCGGATGTTCAAAAGGTAATATCAGAGCACGAATTCCATCGTAATGGAAAATTTGTTACGAATCCCAAAAAAATCTATTGCAGAATCTATCGTGGCGGAGCTTTTAATTGTCATTACGAAATGATTCGAATATCGTTTTTTTTTTTTGCGAGATTCTTAAAAGGTTCCGATTACGATAAAATTCGTAATAGGGCTTAATATATATCTTACATATATATTTTTATAGGAACGTCCCTACGTCCTCTATACTCACAAACTCTACGCCGATGGTCTTGGAGCCAATTCACCAGTTGTACTTACGAGTTGGATTAAAGGTGTCCTCTCACGTCCGCAAATTGATTTATTTCCGAAAAAAATCTCCGACGGATTTTCGGGACATCGATTTTCGATATCAGCTGTCAATCAGCCACCATTTATTTTTCGAATTCGAAAACTTGATCGTTTCGGGCAAATTCATATACATTGGGAAGGAATTGAATTTAGATTAATGAACATGATAGCCAAGCAAATGAATTTTTCCTTCGATATTACCGAACCTAATGAACATGCAACTTTGGGGTAGGTATACCTAACTAAGATATTGAATTTTCGAAAAACCGTTTGAAAATATATGTTTACGATAATTCCATTAATTTAGATCTGGAGAATCGATTATTGAGGAGGTGAGACTACAAAAGGTAGACCTTGGGATGGCTGGATTATTTTTAACCGAAGAAAGGCTTCAGAAAATCGATATATCATATGGACATTCACGGGACTGCGCAGCTTTCATAACTCTGGCATCCAAAGCCTTGCCGAAGTAAGAAGCATTTAAAAAATTTTCTTAACCACAGAATTACATTTTTTATTTCTATAGATACCGCGCTATATTGGGACCCTTTCAATGGCCTGTTTGGTTGGCCCTTACTTGTATTTATCTCGGAGGTATTGTCCCAATTGTTTTTACTGACCAATTAACCCTGCGACACTTGATCGGTAATTGGGGAGAAATTGAAAATATGTTTTGGTATGTCTTTGGAATGTTTACCAACAGTTTTACCTTCTCTGGGAAATACTCATGGAGCAATTCAAAACGAGTTTCAACTCGCCTCTTGATTGGATTCTATTGGCTCTTTACGATTATAATAACTTCATGTTATACAGGATCAATTATTGCTTTTGTGACGTTGCCAGCTTTTCCTGCTACTGTCGATTCGGTCAATGATCTATTGGGATTATTTTTTCGAGTTGGAACACTGGGTAATCGAAGAACATTTAATGTTTGCAAATCTGTCTAAATAAGTCTTTGATATTTCTAGATCGAGGTGGTTGGGAGAAATGGTTTGAGAACTCTACTCACGAATCCACTGCAAAGTTGTACAAAAAAATGGAATTTGTTAGTACACTGGAAGAAGGTATTGGAAATGTAACTCAGTCTTTCTTTTGGAACTATGCCTTCCTTGGATCTAGGGCTCAGTTGGAATACCTGGTTCAGTCGAACTTTAGCGATGAGTGTGTTTCGAATTAAGCTCTTTATGTAAATTACCTACAATTGAAAACTTTTTTACTGTCTTCTCTTTATAGTGTTCTTGGCCGCCGCTCAGCTCTTCATCTGAGCGAAGAATGCTTTGTTCCATTTCACATTGGTTTTGCATTCCCTAAGAATTCTGTGTATGCTGAAAAAATCAATCTAGCCATTCTTCTAGCTCAAGAAAGTGGGCTCATTGCGAAAATTACCAACGAAGTTTCATGGGTCATGCAGAGAAGTGCAACTGGAAAACTTCTACAAGCTTCCTCATCTCATGCCCTAAGGGAAAGAATTCAAGACGAACGTCAACTTACCACTGCCGATACTGAGGGGATGTTCCTACTCATGGGTATTGGCTACGTTTTGGGAGGTATAGCTTTGGGTTCGGAAATCATTGGTGGTTTCACCAATAAATGTCGGGAAATTTTGAAAAGAGCCCGCAAATCGGTCTCGAGTGGAATTTCCTCAGCAAGAGCTTCAACTGATTTTACCAATAAAAGAGATTTAAATGATCATTTGCGCAGAAAAGCAATGCGACATGAAAGTCAAGAAGCTGCCACCGCGTCTTTCGGTTTCAATGAATTAAAACTTACTAAAGCTACTTTAAAAGAACTGTACGGATCCTATAACAAACCAGAACCAAATTTTATTTTTCAAAATGGACAACTTATTTTGGAAACTGATGCCAGATCGATAGAATCGTCAATGAGAACTACACCTTCTAGTATTGGAGATTTTCCTTTGCAGCAAGATCTTGAGGATGTTGTTCAGCATTTGGACGCTTGTGTTGATGTGCATGATGATGATCGTCATCATGAAGAAAATGATTATGGTTCAGTTGAAATTATTAAAGAAACTGCTGTCGAGGAAGTTGAAAATCCTTTTGGGAGTTTGGTGGATGATGTTAATTTGGTGACGAGATATGAAAATTTGAAACTTTTTGAAGAGAAAGAACAGTAAACAGAATGACAATTATTAAAAAAATATTTATAATTAATTTTGTTGTTTTAGATAAAAAGTTATAATAAGTACCTAATAATGCAAATAATAAATATTTTGTGCAATGCTGTAATTTTTTTGGATTTCAGAAATAAATGTTAGCTTCGCTGACATTAGTTGTTAAATCAAAAATGATCTATTTCTTTGTAAGCTCAGAACGCTCAGATTTTAAACAAAAATTTGATTTAATTGATTAAATTATTTTTTTTTTTAATTTAATACAAAAAACGCCGTAGTGTATCATTTTGTACAGTTCAACACGGATATAAGAAACTCTGAAAATCCGTGAAATTTCTTTCTTATATCCGAGTTTTTCTTATATGCAAACAACGGATAAAAGAAAAAAAAATTTTTTTATAAGAAACACAGATATAAGAAATAAAATTTGTTATACAGGCATAAAAACAGAAACAAAACCAAGCAAAAATACACAAAATCAAATTGTATTAGGCGCTGTTGCTGCAATTATATAGGAAAGTAAGATGATATTATTTGATATGCAAACAAATTCATGGATACAAACAAGTTTTGGCAACTGCGAATTAAAAATTACTGAATTAAATTTCTTATATGCGTACTGTTTTGTTCTTGAAACGTATATTTGTACAAAGAAAAGTGTTTCTTATAACCGTGTTTTTCTTATATATGTACGTTTAATATTAAAGGAAATTTTAAGAAAAATACGAGCGAGTTTTAATTTTCTTATATGAGTGTTTCTTATATCCGTAAAATACTGTATATATTATTTTCTAGAGAGAATGCAAAATTCAGTATGTTTACGGCATAATTGGTTTGTTCGTTCCTCTAGGGTAAATCTAATATTTATTCTGTAACAGACCCACGGACACAACAGTAAAGTTCGTACAAAAATATTCCTCGCTTAAAGCTGGAAATGTTTTATTTGCAAATTTTAGGTCTCTGTCAGGCCCACATTTACGATTTTTGAAATACGAACTTTCAAAGGTGTATATACAGGGTGCCCCGTAAAGAATGGATAACCCTGAAACGCCTCATAGAAGACTTTATGGCCGTCCTGAAAACTCATAAAAAAAAGTTCTATCCCAACCACAAGAAAAGATACATGCATTTTTTTGTTCAGTGCATTAATTTTTGCCTTACTTTACATTTTTGAATACCACGACTACAAGTGAATGAATTCCACCGTTTTTTGTCGTAGCAATATTTAACATTATTTGCGCCAGAACATTAGTAGAAAAAAATTATAATAACTGTTGGATTTCTTAGAGAAAAAGATTATTTAACTTTGATTTTTAATGTAAAATGTGAAATAAAATAATTTTTGAAAAAGTTAAAGCATCTCTGGTATACAAAATGCATGAATACCTAAGTCGCCAATTATTTTAGAAATATGCGCGTTAAATGCGGATTTCAAATTGGTATAGCTTGTTATTGTAACTAGAGTCAATAGCAAGTTATTAGTAAAAGTCTGCAATAACAGAGTCAATTTAACAAAAACAAAAGTTTTCAAAATCAGCACAGTAAAAGACTGTACACATGAGAGCGACCAACGACCGACGAATGAATGATTAAATGAGATTTTAAACATTAATAAACCTAAATTCTTTACAAAATCTACACAAAATGGAAGAAATATAATTGAGGATTATTTTAGGATACTAAAATTTTCATTTAAATCGCTAAAACAAGAGAATTTTAAGAAAACCATTTGTTCGTCGCGAAGAGCCGCAATTCGTTACGACCAATTTCTTTTCTCAAATTTATCATAATTAAGGAAATAAAAATTCAGATTTTATAATTTTAAAATTAATCTTAAATCGAATTCTACCATGTTGACTCGATTTTGTGAAATATTAAGGTTTATTAATTTTTTAATTCCCATATGTTTGTTGGGTGCTCTCATGTGAATGATCCTTAAACGTGAAAATAATGCCATGCGTTGAACACTTGTAGTCGTGGTATACAAAAATGTAAAGTAAGGCAAAAATTAATGCACTGAACAAAAAATGCATGTATCTTTTCTTGTGGTTGGGATAGAACTTTTTTTATCAGTTTTCAGGACGGCCATAAAGTCTACTATGAGGCATTTCAGGGTTATCCATTCTTTACGGGGCACCCTGTATATTAGGCGTGTTTTGTTTCAACTTAAAGCCAAGACTATACAGTCTTAAAAAATATTTTATTATAAACTTCAAAACAACAACAGTTTAGTGTGAATACAAAATATTTTATTGAAAAATAAAATAAAATGCTATAGCAACGAGGCTATAATAAGACTGGATATTCAGCCAGGCTTACGGTAGCCTACTCGTTGCTATTAGTCTAAAAGCCCACAGCAATTTTTGGGTGTGAACGATAGCAAAACTTCCTTTTGTCTTAAGATAGATCCATACTATTCATATGCAAATATGAAAGTCTGGCATTTCGGGGTTGGGGCGTTTTTATGCAATACTGCATTTATAATGCAGTGCATTGAAAATGCAGTGCAGGAACTTTAAAAATCATTTTTAATAAAAGGGCTGAGTGCCCACGAGATGGTTATGGAGTCCAAAATATTTTCTGAAGAGCCAAATGACTGCAAGACGCACTCAAAGCTTCAATCTTTGAGTGCATCTTACAGATATTTGGACCCACAGAAAAGGTCTTGAACCCCATATTCATATTTAGGGCGCTCAGCTCTTCAATTAAATACAATTTTGAAGTGCCTACCTTTGGTACCTAGGCTTTAAGAAAAAAATGCATTTTCAATGCAGCATTACGTAGAAAGGTCCCAACCCCGACATGCCAGACTTTCATATTTCCATTTGAATAGTATGGACCTATCTTAAAACAAAAGGAATTTTTGCTATCGTTTACACCCAAAAATTGCTGTGGGCTAGCGGTCTATATAGTATTTTGTTTTATTTTACACTAGAATTAATCGAATATTTTGTATTCAGAATAAATTGTTGTTGTTTCGTAGGTAATATTAAAATATTTTTTAAGACTGTATAGTCTTAACTTCAGGCCAAACAAAACACACCTATTACATAATTTATAAAATTATTTAATTTGGGTCTAAATTTACACATGACATTTTTAAAAGGTCATATTTAGAAAACTTTAACAGTAAGCAAAAAAATTTGCTTCGTACAAAATGTGGGCCTCAAATAGTCTAAGAGCCCACAGCATATTTGGCGTACGAAAATGAACCAAAAAAAAATTATATAGTCGAAAGGTGTATTAAGGCTGATAAAAGAAATGCAAGTCTTGCAGTCCCTGGTGGCGGCTGTTAGGTGGGTGGAAACAACGGTAACATGTACAAAGCCCTGTTATATTTTCATCAAAGGCCAGAAGTCCCTTCTTTCATTTCCTTTTTAAATAAAGTTCTTTCAATGAATAGTTTTTGAAATACTAATGTTTGAACTCAAAATTTTGAAACATACATTTTTGGAACTTGGTGGGAATATCGCATTAACCATAAGAATTAAGAAACAAAAGAGTCCATAAAAATATTTGTATCCCACGGTGTTTTTTGGAGGGGGAAAGGGGGAGGTATGACTTATTGATACAATTTGGATTGATACAATTTGATACAATTTGGACATTATGATACATGATACATTATGATAATGACATCAAAACTAAGGCGATACAATCATCCTAAAAAAAGTTATGGTCCATTTTATCCAGAGATGACAGTTTTTCAGTAAAACTGGTAAACTTTTAAAAAAATACCTTGAAAAGAATGGTACATTGATGAAAATTTATATAAATATTCAATTTGGCTATTGACAAATGAATCATTTTTAATAAATTTCTTCCCATTCTTGGGACAGGTGTAATGATCAAAATTTCATACCTTATCTTTCCCTTATAAAAAAACACCCTTTCGTCATAGATATTTTTATGAACTCTTTTGATCCCTTATTCTCATGTTGAATTAAATATTTATACAAATGTTCATCAATGTACCATTCTTTTCAAGGTATTTTTTAAAACAGTCATAAAAACATAAAAACAGTCAGAAAAACAGTCATCTCTAGATAAAATGGACCATAACTTTTTTAAGATGATTTTATCGCCTTAATTTTGATGTCATTAGATTCAGAATTGAAAAATACCTTAAAATCATGCATCATATGTCCAAATTGTATCAACATAATTTTTTAATTTTTATGGACTCTTTTGATTCATTATTCTTTTGGTTAATCCGACATTCCCACCAAGTTTCAAAAATGTAAGAATTTATTCCCCATGTTTGTCCTATTTTAACTGGTTGCTGAAACAATAATTTAGCCGGATTTGTCTTATGTTTCTGAAAAAGCTGATTTATTTACTTTTTAATATCTTAAAAAGTAAAAGTCCTAGAACCATCCGGTTTTCATTTTTGACTACAAATTGATAAGGGCATTGAATTTTGGAAACAAAAAAAGTACTTAATTACGTGAAATTTTGCGAAAAAAATATTTTTTACCATTTTTTTTTTTCAAAATTTTGAGTTCAAACAATAATATTTCAAAAACTATTCATTGAAAGAACTTTATTTAAAAAGGAAATGAAAGAAGGGACTTCTGGCCTTTTATGAAAATATAACAGGGCATTGTACATGTTACCGTTGTTTTTAAAAAAGTTTTTTTCTGTTTTAAGTAATTTTTTTAGAAAATGCCAGACTTTCATTTATTTTATCAGGAAGTTTCCAGAAAACACTTGGTACCCAGTTTAAAGGAAATCGGCCCATCCGTTTATGCTGAAGCTGCATAGACAAAGGGACGGACAGAAATACAACACCAACTTTTTTTTTTTTCATCTGCACTAACAAATAGAACAGAATTGAAAGCGGAGAGACTTGTCCTCAGCCCTAAGCCGACAATGTCTTTAAATGTTCATCAATATACGACTAGTGCGATTCGAAAAATATGCTTCCCTCCCTTCAATCTCTTATCTTAATCTTAATCATAATCTTACCACTATTTTGTTAGATTGTGAATAGAATATAATAGATACTCTTGGAATCGTTGATATGATTAATAAAAAATCTTGGCATAAATAAACCTATAAAATAACAACTGAGGAGTGAATTTTACAAAAGGGAATATTAATCACATTTAGCAAATTTGAAGAAAATCAAAAAATAAAATACAGAGTTTGGAAATGTCCATGTAATTTCATTTAACAAGCCTGTTTTAAAGAACAAAACTACATATTTATTTTGAAAAATAATAATTATATACCTTTTTGAAAAACTGAGCCTCAAATAAGCTTAATTTGTATAAACTTATATTTTTTTATTATAATAAATACAAAATATTGTTTAACAAAACATTTTTACGTAGAATTGTTTTGCTAAAATAAACATTAAACTAAAAAAAGGATTTTCATTTATTATAAAACATTGACAATATTATTTATATTATTTTTCACAAATTCAATCTCAACATATATAAATTATTGAAGGATGTATAGATTGTACAATTGATTGTACACATTTATAAATTAAACATAAAATGATTGACTTTTCGGGTAAAACATTTTATCGCACACACGATCCGAGACTTGAAATAATATTAAGAATGAGAAAAGATATGAAACAAGATATGAATGTGATGTTTTGGGATGAAATTTTAAGTAATATTTGCTTTGAGTAACATTTGTTTGTAGTTTTTTTCTAAATACATACACCGAGCATTTTTGGTAGGGCCCACAGACGATCAATGTTTATTGTCAATATTCGCTGAAAATGTCATTTTTCGCTGGGTATTGATCGTTTGTATGCTCTTCAATGTCATTGTCAATGAACACTGACGACATTGATGAGAAACAAAATTGATTTGGTTTTCACCAATGTAAGTGTCAATGGCAGGATGGGTTCTGAGGAGCATCAAGGTATTTATCGATGTTTAGGTTGTGTTGTGTAGTTGGAGGCAAACAAGAACAAATAAAAATGAAATTTGTGATTTTCGACTTAATTCTCGCGAATTTAAAAAACAATTTGTTGAATTATTGTGGTGGTTGCAACGTTTCATCAATTATTTTTGACAGAAAATATATTCAATACTTACTGTCAATAAAAATTGATCGTGGGTAGGACCCTTAAGTCTTAAGAGTCCTACACACGATCAACCACAATTGTTGGTGAGAAGGGCGTAAAAGGAAGACAAAAATCTCCCCTCACACCCTTCTCGCCTACAAACTAGCTAGTTTCTGGCAACTCAGTTTCCTTGTGTGGAAGAGGTCTAAGTGTTGATATTTGATAGCCATAATAGGGCTGTTAGTTTTTACATATTAAAGCCATCTTGCAGGAAATATTTTTTGCAACTATAAAGAAAAAGCCTCGAATGCAAATGATTTATCTTAACATTTTTTTTATTTTGGGCGCTGAAGAAATTTACTTTGAGGGTAAAAATCAAGCACTTGCTATGCCAATTGCAACACCACCAACAAAAGCAGTCAGGAAAATGTGCAGGTCGTTGAGTTTTGGTCCATTTTCATGACCAATCAAGTTCCTGTACCATTTCTTTCCTTTTTTGGCTTTGTTTTTGATTATTTCCTCAGCACGGTCCAATTTACGGTCAACAAAACGTTCGGCCTGAAAAATAAAAAATATTTTTTGGTTCCTTAATTTTATAAATATAAAACTGTTGTTTTTTTTTTATTATTAATTAAAAGATCACCTGCATTCAACTTAAATGTTAAATGTGTTGAAAAACTACATTTACCATATAAATGAAGAATTAAGAGTTATATAAAAAAATGTAGGGAAGGGAAAGGAGAGATTTTGTTGAACTTTCATTGAATTTCATTGAACGAAAAAAAAAAAAGTTGATGCAATCTATGCATATGGCATATGATTTCGAAGTTTATGTACTTTTAATGGAAAACAAAATAACATTAAAACTAAGACGATAGGACAGCCCACTTCAGAAGTTAACAAAGCATCCGACACACATATTACATTCATTAATCATTTCTCAAAAGTGAACTTAAATTCATTTAAATGCTTCCGCAGACTGTGCACACTACTGTGACAAACGGGAACACAATTATACCTTTTCCTATCCTTGTCCTTGTCCTATCCTTTACTTTGTGCACAGAAACCCAAAAAGTCTCCGCTTGCTCAGAGCAACGATGAAATAATTCTCAAAAATATCAAAACTGTCTAAGATTTACGGAAATTCACACAAATTCCGTATTACCTAACAAGCCGGACAAGTACGCCTCGATGTTTGGCTTTCATTCTGTTACTCTCAAAATGACATCATCACAAAATCACAGGGAATGGAAATTTATTACTCTCTCGTCTCATCTCTTATGTCAAAAATTTTAAATATGGAACGGCTTTGGACTGAAAATCACACAAATGCACAGAAATTTAAAGTAAGGGAACGGACCTATTGTATGTACACTTCGTCTCACTTGATTACGGACAAAATTTATCTTCTTTTAATTTTTAAATATTTTCCAAACCATTACCTAGTCCTTAGCATTTACAAAATGAAAGAGGGATATGTAGTGATCATGTTGTAAGATTGTTGGTATTATGTTGATACATTCGGACACAATCCCGAAATTCGAAAACCAGAAAACCCAACATCCAGGAATCCGAAAACCGAAAATCCCGAAAACCCAGAATCTCGGAAACCCAGAATCCCGAAAACCCAAAATCCCGGAATCCCGAAAACTCAAAATCCCGGAAATTCAAAATCCCGAAAACCCAGAAACCCGAAAACCCAAAATATAGAAAGGCCAAAATACAGAAAATAAAACAGAAAAAGTAAAAAACCCTTACATAAAGTGAAAAATTTGCGCAAATTTTTCATTTTGTATAATTTTTCGGGATTCCGATTTCGAGATTTCGGAATTTGTGTTTTCTGGATTTTGAGTTTTCAGGATTCTGGGTGTTCGTGATTTTGGGTTTTCGGGATTTTGGGTTTTCGGGATTCTGCCGTAAAATGTACCTTGTTTTTTTTGTTTCTCTTTATTACAGACAAAAGGTAAATCCACCTGTTATGATCGGAATTAAATAAAATTTTGGACGTAGAAAGGTTATTAATACTATGAAAAAATAGGAAAAGTTTGAGAATATAATAAAACTATCTGCTTTGTAACCCACAAAAAAAAACTACATTAAGTAAACTATGGATACAAAAAAAAAACGAAGAAGTCAGCGAGGCAACAGCATCTCAAGAACGCCAGCCGATTCTCAAAACTCCTTAAAGCAAATAAAATGATTTTTTACAGCGTTAAACGAAAATCATACAAAAATTAACAAAGAAACTTTCTCCAATATGGATTATTCGCGGTAATTGGTTAGCTTTCAAAAATGAGTTCTACTGCGATGTAAAGCTTATTGAACATCATACCGCCATACCACATACTGATTTTATTTGGGTGCCTTGTTTGAAAATAAATGTTATCTTTTTTGATTTATTTTCGATAATCAGAAGAAAATACAAACTGACTTTATGCGCAGTTTATTCGTAAAGTAGCAAAACTGTGTTTAATCACACCAAAAACCTAAATGTTAAAAAAGTAGTTCTTCTTTATACAAAAATTAAGTCAGCCGTAAAAAGAAAAGAAATCTAAAAGTACGCCAAATTCTAAGTTCATTAATGTTGAATATCAAATATTTAAAGTAGATTAATATGAAAGAACTTCAAAATTATCAGACTTACTTACTTTTGATGGCGCTCACAGCCCAGGGTGGGCTTCGGCCTCAATTAAATTATCAGAGAAATCTTTTATTTAATGATAACCGACTTAAATGGAGTGGGTTTACTAGTCAAGTTTTCATTTTAAAATTGAGTAATTAGGTAATAAAAGAAAACTTCCCAAGTAAACCAACTCAATTTAAGTCAGTTTTAATTAAACAACAGATTTCTCTGATAATTTTGAGGTTCTTCCATATAACTCTATTGAAAATATTTGATATTTAACATTATTAAACTTTGAACTTGGTGTACTTTTAGATCTCACTAATTTTTATGGCTGACTTATTACAAAAAGGGTTTTGTTATAAAGAAGAACTTGGCTACTTTTTTAACATTTATGTTTTTGGTGTGAGTTCACTACTTTTTGCAAAGATTCTTTTAATCAGGAAAATTGGGTGGAATAAACGCCCAATGAGAGTCTCATAAGGAAAAGGAAGTTTTTAATTTATGCCTTTTGTATGTATTACAAGTCCTATCCCTCTACCAATTTTCATAAATTCTAATAATTGATAAAAAGTGGGTGGATTAAACGCACGGTGAATGCACGAAATATTTCATGATTTCAAATATTTCTTTGTTTACAACTGAAAACTAACAGCTCTACCAAATTTCATAATCCTGCGCCAATCGGAAGGGCCCTCAATGTATTATAATTATATTAATTCTGGTGAAATGTGTGGTTGCCACTAGTGTTTGAAAGTATCCGAATATTTCGGATATCCGGATCGGATCCGAAAATGCGAATCAGATCCGGATCTAGGATCCGATATCCGAAATATCCGGATAGTGTCGGATCCTCGGATCTGATCTGATTCGCATTTTTGGATCCGATTCGGATATCCGGATAGTTTGAGGATCCGGAACTGATTTTAAGCTCTAGTTGCCACCCCCACTAAATGTAAATTCTCAAATTTTTAATTTTTCCTTTGCTTGCAAGTCAAGTTCCATCGCTCTACCCAATTTCATCATTCTACGACAATCAGAAGTTCTTTACTAGTTGATGTCAATTCTGAGAAAACGGGCGGGTGCCACGCCCCTGAATGGATAATTTAAAATTTTCGAATATATCCATTGTATTGACCACATGATCTACCAGTCTACCAAATTTTAGTATTCTAGAAAAATCCGAAGTGATCCAATGGGCGGATGCGACGCCCTATATGCATGTTAACACCTTCACTCCTTTACTGTCCCATGTACCATATTTGATACATATAATTTTGTTTTTCCCGTCTCTCCCACGTCCATGTATCATATTTGATACGTTTTGGAATTCGGCTTCACTGTCCCAATACAAAATGAAATAATAGACATATACAAATTAAAAACATAACAATTAAACAACAAAACATAACATTTAAACAACAATTAAAATTAAAAAGACTAAAAAATTTGTTTCTACAACAGTGTGTTGCACATTGAAGCATTTCAAGCAGATTGCTTTATTGCTGCATTGTTTGCACTCAGTCGAAACTTAATTTAAAAGAATGACTGCAGTACAGTTTCTCATTTTCTTATAGCACAAAACGCATCGCTTCCTTAAAACTTTACCATATTGACATGGTATTTCTGTATTCTGTTAAGTAAGCGTATTAGGGCTGCAGATGGCGGAATCCTTAAGAAACCTTTTGCAGACGAACCTAGCATCTCTCTCAAGAGCATTTCCTGCACTTGCAACATTGAGAGTGGGGGTTCGTTCGTTAGCTTGTTGTAAATGCATCATGCATTTACCACTGCAACCCCAAATATTAGGTCAATGTAACTCTTCGTCGATTTGATTTTGAATGAAGAATTCAAATGATTGACATCCTTGTTTTTCGCAGCCAAAATCGTGCGCTCAGCAAATTAGGGTCAGCATAATTCTAAGAGATATACTGTAAAAAATCGTTACTTCGGCAAAAATTTAGTGGAAATTCAATAACGCCGTGGACTAAGTCGACTGAAATCCTGGCCAAATCGTAAAGTACCTCGCGTGTTTGTTTTCAACTGCAATTTGTTCACACATCTGACAGCATAATAATTGCATTACCAAAACGTTCATCATTTCGTATATCTTTCAACGTGCGATTCAAAGCTTCTAATGCGTGTTTGTATGCCATTGTGCACTCGTCCTAGGTGATCTAGGTGATAATGTTTCATTTTTGCAATAATTTCGCCATTTCAGACTTCTTTGAAATGTGTTTCATGTAGGTTCTTCATCTACTTGCATATTCAATGGCAATTTCAATGCAGAATGGTTCGACCCCCTTATAACAACTTATCATCAATCCCCTAAGAGACCAAAACCAAAGGCGATCTCAGATCTCGTACGAATCGTAGCCATAAAACAGTGAAAACAGGAATGTCTTTTTTCCAATTCCACTGGGACGTATCAAGGAAAAGAAAATGCCACCATTTCCGTTTTCCATTTTAAGAACTCAATGGCACTAACTCTAAATCCATTTCTCGCCCCAATTCTCGATTAAATGCGAAGAAATATACTGAAACCCGGATCTTCCCGGATTTCCAATTTTCCTGGAAATTTCCAGGATTTGTCTTCTTCCATGGGCCAATACAAATCCATCAAACCTATAATAGTGAAAATTAAACGATCCATTCTCGAATTATGCTGCTAAAAAAAAACGAAATTTTCGCCTATACCGCCACCTGTTGAAAATTGTGCGGCTGTTCTGTTTTTCCTAAGCCTTCGCCTATTAATTTCAAACAAACCTGCAGAAAGAAGTTTCCAATTTGGTCCAGTCGTTTTCAAGTTTCAAGCATATAGATTATCATACTTTACAATGAATCATATATGATTCATTGGACGTATTGATATGAAATGAGCTATAGCATACGTCCATGAATCATATATGAGCACGAAACTAAATCCTTTTTTTTAACAGCAGTGAACAATTATTCACGCAACCAACCCATTCTGTTGCATCTTACTAAGTCCCGGTCTACATTGAACGATTTTTCCAGTGCCGATCTTTTGTTCGTAGGTGAAGGGAGTGAAAAGTGAGGGGTAGGGATCAAATCGTTTGTACCACAAAACTCAGACGATTTTTCCAGTCTGTTTATGTTCTCTTTCGCCCTCTTTCCAGTTTTTTGTGTGTGTTCGGTGTCAGTGTGCCATTGGGTTGATGGTGTGAGTGAATATCAATGAAAAATGAAGAGCACAGAAATAAAAAAATGAAGAAGACAAAGAAAAAATCTCATGGAAAAAATCGTTCTGTGTGTACATTTCACACGATTTCTGGAAAAATCTTCGTGGAAATATCGGGCAATGTAGATCGGGACTAAACAATAATGCTCTTTTCTGAAAAAAAGTATTGGACGTGGGGATGTTTTAAAATCAGTTTGTATGGGGACATTGAAGCCGATTTATGTTTATTGTTTATGAATCATATAATTATGATACATGGACTTAGGAGACTAAAAACAAACAAATTTTGTGTATCACATATGATTCATGGGACGTATGGTTGATGTTTTGAAAAATAATGGACGTATGGATGATTTTATATCAGTTTGTATGGGGACAGAGAAGGTGTTAAACTCCAAATTAAGAAGATTTTTGGACAATAATTTGTAAGTGGAAAGATTTGTAAGGAATGTTTATTAATAAGTTTAAAAAAAGATTTTTTCCACAAAAGTAAACAAAGAAAAATATTTTTTGATTAATGAGAACCGAAAAATGCATCATAATGTTTATTTTCAAAATGGTGGACAACGCATTAAAATTTTTTGTTCGAATCTTTGAATCCTCAGATGGTGGTACTCTTTATACGCAAAGTCAAAAATTTTCCTTACTAAATTGTGTAAAAATGTTAGCAAGTTTTACTTTTTTTGGACAAAAAAGTAATTTTTTTAGTTAATAAAAAATAAATAAATCGAACACAAATATTCACCCATATTATCGTATTTATGACTCGTATTCGACTACAACTACAGTCGTATGTTGGTATTCCAGAAGTCGTATATCCGACTTCACTTCTACAAATATTGAGAAACGGACAACATCGCATACGACTGTTCATATTTTATCATTATTCCGACTTTCCGAGTCTAGTATTATCGAATTAAAGTCGTATTGTGTTGTTTATTCGTCGTGTGAAATCTTTTAAAAGAGTTATATATTTTTTCGGATAAAAAAGGACAAAAACATAGTGCATGCAATATGCATATAATGAAGATATTTTTTTTTTTTTTTCAATATTCCTGCTATTTGTTTTATCAACCTGCGAGGGTCACCGCAGCTCTAAGACCTTCGAAATGCACTTTTAAAATGCAAATACAAAATTTAAGATGTAAAAGATATCTTCTCTGTGGAAACAATATGCAATCAACCTGGCAGTGATAGCGCGACTCTAAGAACATTAAAATGCAATATTAAAATGCAACACTGATAGATGCAAAACAGCTTTATACCGCTCCAAATTTCGTTTACTGATACTTTTATGTATTCGTGTTAACTACAAGAGCTTCGGAGCGGTGTAATACTACGTTTTCATTAGAGCCGAAATGAGTTAATTTCGAAATTTGGCAAAAAAGTGTTTTCATTATCAAATTAGGTAATTTGATTTGACATCTCATTTCATTTTGAATTTGGAATGGCAGTTAGCCGTTTAGTTTTGTTGTTTTCTCTTTCTGTTTTAGTGTATTGATATGTTTATACAAAAGCTTTTAAGAGCTTTTGAAACTGATTCCCGCTGGATGCATTCATCTACTTTCCAACCTAATTTCGTGCAAATGACGTTGAAATTACCTCATTTCGAAATGTGATTTTGTATGGGAAATGAGGTAATTTGGATCTCATTTGGAAATTTGCAACGAAATTTCCTCGTGAAAACGGCATATCCTTATATCTTTTACATCTATCATTTTTGTATTGCATATTAGTGGTCTTAGGTCCACGTAGTCGCTCTCAGAATAATAGCATGTGTTTTGTTCAGGTACATATGTGTTATAAAAATAAAATAAATACATACAATACAATAACATACATCAATTTTTTCATTTTGATTATCCGACATGATATTGCTTAAACTTGGAGCTGTATAAAATACTTATTTCTTTCCTCCTTTGTTTGCATTTCGAAAATGCATTTTGGTGGTCTTAGGTTCGCGGTATCGCTGCCAGGTTTATGCAGTCCTGTTTGCATTGATACAAATAGCATATCCACCAAATATGAAGCGGTATAAAAAACTTTTAGAAAATCTTTGAACAAATCTCGTACTAAAATAATTTGTTTTATGACATTTCAATGATTTTGACAAATATTATACAAGCAACGATATACGTTATTTTTTTAAGCTTCTCGTACACAAGAATAACGATTTTCATACGATACGAGTTCAAGTTCGAATACGAGTACGAGACAAAAAAATTTCATTACTTATTCTGTTTTTCGAAAAGTTTTATATTTTGTTTGTTGTTTCTTAGAGTAAGGGCGTTAAGGGCACATTTAAGGTCAACCCCTGCTCTTCATCCTGACGGGATGAGTTTTGGTACACTATTAGTCAACGTCCTAAGTTTACTTTTAAGAAGTGTTGATATGGTGGTAGCACTGGCAGATCGACGATATGAGGGTTGCCTCCTTTCCAGGTTTTTGTTTGTCAGAAAATAATGGTAATTATGTACAATTTTATAAAATGATAAGAAGAATGTCACACTCTATACAGCATATCCGATAATCCTACCTCTAAATCCATATTTGATTTGTTTTATGTTCAATCGATTTCAAAATGGTGGATAGGGGGAGGTGGGGGAGGTTCAATCTTATAAACCATAATATATACAATACAACATCCCTGGAAAAAATGTATGTTATTTTTATAAACTGATGACGTAACCGAGTTCCAACAGTATGATGATGACATTTAAAACACATGTTTCATTTGCCATAAGAAATAAGAATCAAAAGAGTCCATCAAAATATCTGGGGTGAAAAGGTGTTTTTTCAGTGAAAGAAAAAAGTGAAAAACTATGACCAGTAACCCCCCCCCCCCCCCCCGAACTAGTACGTTTGTACGTTGAAAGTTGGAAGGGATTACTAATTTTATGTTTTATTATTTACCAAGGATACAAAAGATAAATCAAATACCTATTGTTACAGGTTGGTTGTTTGAGGGAAAATGTTTTATCCAATCTTTTCAAAAAAGACAAATAATTAATAATAATAAAACTTAAATAAAATTTCCATTAAAACGACCATTACTTTCTTAATGGTGCTGTATCGTCTTAATTTTTGGGCACTAAATACTACTCTCAAGTCATGTATCATATGCTTAGATTATTCCAAAACAAATATACAGGGTGATTCACCTAAGGTGTTACAAAAAGCTTGAGCGTGTAGCGTTATTAATTAAAAGTAATTTAAAGTAATTAATTAAAAATCCTATGGGAAGGGTAATTTAGGTGGGAGGGTCAATTTTCTAAAAAAAAAAACAAACGGTTACAAATTGTTAGAAAACAACGGCAACACCAACAATGCCCTAATATACCTTTTTGGAAAGCCAGAAATCCCTTCTCTTATTTTTTTTTCTAATAAATTTGTTTTAATGAAAAATAAAAGTTCTAGAGAACCAGTCAGTTTTTAGTTTCATACAACAAACAATTTTTACAAAAATCACTTCTTTTTCAGATCAAATGTTTAAAATTTGATAAAAAATGAAATAAAAATTTGTAAGCAATAACGGTTTTTTTCCTTTAAGAAGGGTTGACAGGTGCCTACACCTTCCACATTTTAAAAGTGACAGCCCTATTTTTTTATTTTCAGTACCTACAGTCTTATCTTGAATTTGATACAAGTTTTATCTTCTTACTCGATGAGCTAAGTCATAGTCGAAAAAAAGTGCTTTTAAAAAAGGGTTGCCAACACCCCCTAACCATTTTAAACTAGGCAACCCTATATTTTTCGTTCTTTCTCGTCAAGGTCTATAATTTGGGCTTAGTTTTAAAATCTCTTATGTCGATTTCCTTTTTTGTTGTTGTAAGGAATTCGCAAAAAAAAATAAATTTGTATCTATGATTGTATGTGTGTGCAATTTGACAGGCCCGAACGCACAATTCTTTAATTTTTTTTTTTTTTTTTTTGCAAATGGGAAAATATTGTTATTCTATCTACATATGTACATATAGTAAATTTGAAAATAAGAAGATGAAGAAATTTAAATAATAAAATATTGAAATTACTTCTGTTTTAATTGAATTTTATAGTAAATTTTATTCATTTTATTTTATTTACTGAACAACGTGAACTTTAAACTTTTACACCACGGATATAATTCAGTTGAACAAATTGACTGAAAAGCCAAACGTAAACAAAAGCCAGAGAAATGTCAAATATTCCTACTGTGTGTGCAAGTCGGTGTAAATCTTTCTTAAATGAAAGATTTGATTTGTTTAGAAAATTTGATCTTTTCCTCTAAACAAATCAAATTTCCCCCTCACGGATTTGATTTTTTTGTTGAAAGCAAATCCACATTGCTCGATGGAGCTATGTAATGTCGATTTCTTTTCAACTGTTGGAGATCAAATCTTTTTTTTTGTTGTAAGGAACTCGCAAACAAAATAAATTTTTTTCTGTGATTGTATGTGTGTGCAATTTGACAGGCCCGAACGCACAATTCTTAATTTTTTTTTTGAAAATGGAAAATTGTAATTTTATGTACATATAGAAAATTTTATTTAATTTATTTTATTTTATTTACTGAAGAACCTGAACTTAATACTTTTACACCACGGAAATATTTTAATTGAACAAATTGACTGAAAAGCCAAACGTAAACAATAGCCAGAGAAATGTCAAATTTTCCTAGTGTGTGTTCAAGTCGGTGTAAATCTTTCTAAAATTATGTCGAATTCGAATTTTTCTGAACAAATCGAATTTTTTCTAAACAAAATCGACTTTTATGCTGTCAAACAAATCTTGCGTTTTTAGCTAGATTTCACATCAAATCGCACACACACTACCAAGATATGACATTTCTCATGCATCAAGATGGAATTAAATGTTCTCATTACAATTTTGTGACGAAGTTAAAAAAGAAAACAAATGTTTAAGTGTTCTTAATTGTTTAATATTTCAGTGATTGATGAAAAAAAGTAAAGATAATTGTGCGTATCTTCAAGAAACAAAAATCCCATTAAAATAACATACAATTCGCGAGGAAATCACGTTGCAAAATTATTTTTCTTCGTCCTCTAGTGAAATATTCAGAATAGGTCCTCGCTGCTGTGTGTGGATTAATTTTGGATTGTAATTTTTTTACTTAATTACGCGCACAATTGTTTTTGATGTTTTTCAATTATCAGACGAAATATATTTGTTTTTAAATTATCAAAACAACGCGAAAATAAAATACACTTTAATATTTGCTTTGCGCGCACTACTTCTTAGTTTTTGTGCGACAACAAAATTCCTGTCAAATTGCACTCACACAATCACAAAAAAAAATCGACTTTTTTATGAATTCCTTACAAAAAGAAAAACATTTTAATGAAATCGACTTCAAATGGTTGTAAGGAATTCGACATTAAAGATTTGATTTGTTTAGAAAATTTGATCTTTTCTTCTAAACAAATCAAATTTCCCCTTCACAGATTTGATTTTTTTGTTGAAAGGAAATCCACATGTCATGGTCAAAAACCAACCGGAAGTGGCCCGTCTTAGACGTCCCCTACCCAAATTTCGCTAGGCAACCCATGTGCGTTGAGTTTCTCTTGAATAGATCTGTCGATTAAGGGGTATTAGAACCTCTTACCTAATGAGCTAAGTGATCCTACGGTCGTCGACAATAATATGAAGGCAATTATTTAACAAAATATTCATCATTCCTTAAGCGTTCTCAAATTTTTTAATCTGACATAGAATGTGATGCGATTGTTGTTGATGTGGCACTGTCAGAGAAGCCTTGCTGGACATGCTTGCATATGCGTGACTAGGTGTGTCGGATTGGGGTGGTTCTTTTTTCCTGACAGCCCCTCGCATATAAAGAAAACTTTAATCATGCCAAGGTTTTGAAGTATATGGACTGTTTTTTATCAGGGTTACTTTCTCTTGCGAGGAATTGACAAACCCATAAATTAAAATGACTTCAAATTAGTTATTAATTAAGCCGATTCACAAGCTTCTATCAAAATTATAACTAAAAAAAAATGAATAAAACTGACTAAAACTATCTGTTAATTTGTATTGTTAAAAAAAATATTTATTTATTTAAACAATAGCTAATATTCTAATTAGAAATATTTTTTTTCATTTTTTACTTTGCGATATACTGGAGGCAACTTTTTCGTAAAAAACAGAAAATGTCTTTTTTGGGGGGCTCTGACTTGCCTGTGTTCATTCATAGATTTCTCGGCGTTTGGAGTCAAGAGCTCATTTTTTTTTAAATTGGAATAGCAACAGCTAGACAAAACACAAAAAAAAAACTAACTAAAATATAAGCTTTTTCGAAATAATAATGAAAAACCGTCTAAAAACCAAAAGAAAATTACTAAAACTAACGGTAACTTTTTACTTATTTGTTCAAACAAAAAAAACTTAACACTACTTGCTATATAATTTTATTACAAACAAAACGCATTTAAATTTTTTACTATGCAATGTCCTGGAGCCGAGATCGTTGCAAAACTCCAAAAAAAAGTCAAAAAGTACGTTTTTACGAACAACTTTGGTAAAAAAAGTTGTCAGGTGGTGCAAATCTAGGGTTAAGCTTTTCTTGTTAGCCCCTATCGATTCATGGAAAAAAAAACAGACCGTGCCGATCAACGCAAGGTCAAATGACGATTCGACTGGACTATATAAATTGGAAAGGTATTGAATTTAGAATGATGAACATGATAGCCAAGCAAATGGATTTTTCTTTCGATATGCATGCAACTTTGGGGTAGGTATAACTAAGATATTGAATTTTCGAAGTACCGTTTGAAAATCTAAGTTTACGATAATACCATCAATTTATCTGGAGAATCGATTATTAAGGAGGTGAGACTACAAAAGACCTTGGGATGGCTGGATTATTTTTAACCGAAGAAAGGCTTCAGAAAATTGATATATTGATATCATATGGACATTCACGCGACTGCGCAGCTTTCATAACTCTGGCATCCAAAGCCTTACCGAAGTAAGAAACATTTTGCAATTTCTCTTAACCACAGAATTACATTTTTTTATTTCTATAGAAACCGCGCTATATTGGGACCCTTTCAATGGCCCGTTTGGTTGGCCCTTACTTGTATTTATTTTGGAGGTATTGTCCCAATTGTTTTTACTGACCAATTGACCCTGCGACATTTAATCGGTAATTTAGGAGAAATTGAAAATATGTTTTGGTATGTTTTTGGAATGTTTACCAACAGTTTTACGTTCTCTGGGAAATACTCATGGAGCAATTCAAAACGAGTTTCAACTAGCCTTCTGATTGGATTCTATTGGCTCATTACGATTATCATAACTTCATGTTATACACAATCAATTATTGCTTTTATGACGTTGCCAGCTTTTCCTGCTACAGTCGATTCTGTTAACGATTTATTAGGATTATTTTTTCGAGTTGGAACTCTGGGTAATCGAAGAACATTTGATCCAGTTTTTCAGTACAGGGTTAAAGTTAAACCTGAGTTAACTCACCAAAATTGTACCCAGTTTAAAGGAAGTCGACGCATCCGTTTAGGCTGAAGCTGCGGACAGATTGACGGACAGAAATTCAATACCAACTTTTTTTTCAGTAACAAATAGAACCGAATTGAAATCAGAGCGACTTGTCCTAACTAAGCCCTTTTAATGTTCATCAATATACGACTAAAGCGATTCGAAAAATATGCTTCCCTCTCGACAATCTCTTATCCTGATCTAAACACCCTTTTGTTAGATAGTGAATAGAATATAATAGTAGTCGTGGAATCTTTGATATGATTGATACAAAATCTTGGCATAAATAAACAAATAAAATAACAACTGAGGAGTGAATTTTAAAAAGGGAATATAAATCACATTTAGCAAATTTGCAGAAAATCAAAAAATAAAATACAAAGTTATACATGTTATTTCATTTAAAAAGCCTGTTTTGAAACACAAAACTACATATTTATTTTGAAAAATAATAATTATACCCCTTTTTGAAAAACTGCTCCTCAAATAAGTTAAATTTTTATAGACTAATTTTTTTTTATTATAATAAATACAAAATATTGTTTAACACAACATTTTTACATAGAATTGTTTTGCTAAAATAAACACAAAACTAAAAAAAGGATTTTCATTAATTTTAAAACATTGACAATATTTTTTATACTATTTTTCACAAATTCAATCTCAACATATATAAATTATTGAAGGATGTATAGATTGTACAATTTATTGTACACATTTATAAATTAAACATAAAATGATTGACTTTTCGGGTAAAACATTTTATCGCACACACGATCCGAGACTTGAAATAATATTAAGAATGAGAAAAGATATGAAACAAGATATGAATGTGATGTTTTTTGATTAAATTTTAAGTAATATTTGCTTTGAGTAACATTCGTTTGTAGTTTTATTCCTAAATACATACATCGAGCATTATTGGTAAGACTTAAAATTGGGCATTGGATGAGTTTTTTTTTCTGAAAAAATCCTCGAATGCAAATGATTTATCTTAACATTTATTTTTTTTAACATTTTGGGTGCTGATGAAATTTACTTTGGCGGTAAAAATCAAGCACTTGCTATGCCAATTGCAACACCACCAACAAAAGCAGTCAGGAAAATGTGTAGATCGTTGAGTTTTGGTCCATTTTCATCTCCAATCAAGTTACTGTACCATTTCTTTCCTTTTTTGGCTTTGTTTTTGATAATTTCCTCAGCACGGTCTAATTTGCGGTCAACAAAACGTTCGGCCTGAGAAATAATAAATATTTTTTAGTTCTTTCATTTTATATATACGAAACTGTAATTTTTTGTTATGAATTAGAAGATCACCTACAAAAATAAGGCTTGACCTGGAGTTAAAGCAAACAACAAGACTTCACAGCGCTAAACGAAAATCATACAAAAATTAACAAAGAAACTCTCATCAGTGTGGAATTTAAGGTATTCGCGGTAATTGGTTAGCTTTCAAAATTGAGTTTTACTGCGATGTAAAGCTTTTTGCACCTCATACCGCCATACCACATACTGATTTTATATGGGTGCCTTGTTTGAAAATAAATCTCTCAAATATCTAACACCCCTATTATGGAAGACAACTCAACTATGTCATTTGTAAGAATTGGTATTATCGATAACAACTAGTTGACTATCAAAACACAACTAGTTGTCATTGAGCAGACAACTAAAAAACTGTCGACTTTTCAGTTGTCTCTTAGTATTATATAAGTGAGTTGAGTTGTGTTTGGGTTGTTGTAAGCGTCAAAATCAAACAACTGGTTTTAATCAGTTGTGTAGAACATTCTGCACAGATTTTAAATAAACAAATATGGATAAAAAACAGTAAGTAAAACAACACACCAGGGAATCCAGTTTTCTAGTAAAAGTAAATTTTGGATGCATTTTGTTCTGCAATCGTTAGCTGGGAATTAATCCATTTTCCACAAATGCGTTCCTCAATCACATCTACCACTTCCTGTACAACTGACACTGTTAGTTGGCCCGGCCCTAAATTAAACCGTTGCCACTACACTTTTGGTAACTTTCGTCGCCCATGAAATATGAACATAGAACAATTGTGTATATGTATATCTACATGACTATTCAAACAAATTAAATAAAAACAATACAATTAAAGGATTACATTTAAAAAAGAGATTTTTGTAAATAAAAACAAATCATTTAATTTAAAATTAAGTGAGAAAAAGATGAAAAGAGAAAGAAATATAATTGAAAAAAGACATTATTATAGGTTAAACAAGTTAGACTCTATATTCCCCATATCTGCATTCAAAGCTGCTGCATCTCTGTGGATATATAAGCTCTCGTACGCATCAAGTCTTCGGCTATCGTTCACACATTTCAAGAGCCGAACATTAGCAATTGTTGTTGATAAATGTTGTTCTTGTATTGCATGCATTGCAAAAGCTGACTTTCTTGGCTCGTTATTTCTAATGTCGTTGTTATGCTCTTTGAATCTCGGGTTTACACAGCTTTTGGTTTGACTTTGTAACACTTTTTTATTGTTCTTTTTTAAAATCACACTAGCGATTTGACATTTCAGATTGACAAATTGCTTCACGCACGTACTCTTTCTTTTTTTTAGAACATTCCACTTAAACAACTTCGGAAAATAACAAAAATGATTATTCTGATGGCGCCCTAGTGAATTGCCTTCAACGAGCACTCCGTCCCTGCTGTAATGTATTTGTGTTTGTGAGACCTCACACCATTTTTAAAACTGCTTCACTTTTTTCCAACAAGGGCAGTCCCTCTATTTCTTCTTCTAAGCGTTTACTCCAGAGATCACCAACTCTTTAAAAACATCATTTAATAAGAAGGATATGCAACTTACCTTCTCTAACCCATACAAATTAAAGAACATGCTACTCTCAACAAAAGACAAAAAAGAACAACTTGAAAAATCTACGCAATTTCTTGTAATGAATGCGACAGAAAATATTATGATCAAACCAAACGCTGTGTAAAAACGAGATTCAAAGATCATAACAACAACATTAGAAATAACGAGTAAAGAAAGTCAGCTTTTGCATTGCATGCAAAACAAGAATCCTTTAATTGTATTGTTTTTATTTAATTTGTTTGAATAGTCATGTAGATACACATATACACAATTGAAGCGCTTAGAAGATGAAGGACGTAAGCGACATTTTTGAACATTTGAGTTATAATCAATTAAAGTTTATTGCCTATAACTTTTTTTATGAAAATAATAAAAATACTGTATGGATAATTTAACTTCAATAAAACTCAAGTGAATTTAATTTAAGAAATCTTTTTTATTTAACGCAAATAGTTGTTGAGATATTTACACTTTTGTGCATTTAACATCTTTATCTAGGAATTTTTTTGTATATAATTTAATTTTGTTTTTATAAAGGTGTTAAGTGACTTTTTGATATGTTGTAATTAACTTATTTTTTGTTAGTTTTTTCTCTTTTACTTCTCCAGGATCTGCTGAAATGCATTTAAATAAAACCATTGATGAATTTTAGCCATCATGTTAAGCCACCTGCGCCGGAATATTCAAATTTGAAGTAGTGTGTGTTGACTGGTGCCTCTTGCCTGCACATGTACTGATTTTTGTGATGTTCACCTATAAAGTCTTATCTTAAAGTGCCTACTTAACACCTTTATACACGAAATGAAAAGTTCAGATAAAATTATTTTTGTATAAAAGACTTAATATAAAGGACTTAAGCGCATTTAACACATTCATCCACAAAGTTTATTATTAAAGTGATTGCATATAACACTTTCATCTTTGGCTAAATATGAATCTAGAGGCGATAGAAGAGTACAGACGAGTCAGAAATTTAAGTTTTCATATAACACTTCCATCTGTAGGTAAAAAGCCAAATTTCAAAAAATGTCACTTAACACCTTCATCTTCTAAGGGCTTCAATTGTTCTATGTTCATATTAGAGAAATGCTTTCAAGCTTTTGATTTTAATTTATTTATGTAAACAAATTTTATATAAAAAAGTTTTAATAAAGAAATTTAAAATCTGTGTATGTAATCTGAATATAATGGTGTTTTAGTTTCAAAAGAAGTTAGATACTTAGGCCCTTAGGCCTATTTCTTCAGTGTTGAGAAATAGTTTTTACTACAGTTAAGCCAAAGTAGTAGCCCGGAGCGTAATAGTTAGTGCGTTGGACTGTCACGCTGGAGGTCTGGGTTCAATGCGTATTTTTTGTATTTATTTATACAGTTAAGCCTTAAAAAACTAGGAAGATATAAGATCCGATTATGAGGATCAACTTCTCGATACTTAATTTTGTGTACATAAATTCACAAAAAAATACAGGATTACATCAAACAAAATTTAAATTTAGCAAAAGTAAGTGAATTCTCGTTCCGCAAATTAAATTCCATATAAGCTAATGCAAGGTACGATGTTTGGCTTTCATTATTTTACCTCCAAAATAAAATTTTTTTTTGTTTACTGTGAATATGTGTCCACATTTTCTTGGATAGAAAATCAATGATCAGGGAAATATTTTACTCTCTCTCGTTAGTGGTAAGCGCAAAATCTATTTGAAAACAGAACTACGATTTTTTCAGTAAAAGAAAAAATTTGGACTGAAATTTAAAAATGCCCAGGTGTTCAGTGTAATGGTACAAACCTATAGCCTATATATATGGTGGTTTCTTTTTTTTTTTAATAATGACAATTTTCGGTGTAATGGTGTGAGATTGAGAGGCACAGCAGAAATATTCCTTCCAATTTTATCTCTCAATCTTACACCATTACAACAACAAAAAGACAAATCGTTCAATGTTTTGAACTCATATTATAAATATGAGTAAGGGTAAGATAAGTAACTTTAAACTTCCTAACCTTTTTTTTTGAGAACAATTTTTTTGATTCAACATGCTCCTCAATTATAATTATTAAAAAAAAAAGTTTTTGTTAACTTTACGATTTGAAAATTTCAAAAATGTTTCTATTCCGTTAAAGTTTTTGTTTGAAGGAAGAGAATTAAGTGCAATCGATTAGTCAACCGCTGGGCTAATTTGGTATAAATTCATGGTTTTAGCAAGAAAAATTTTTTGTGAATGTTTCAAAACCCAGCGAAATTTGCGTTGAAAACAAGGAATGCGGCATTAATCTGAATCAATCCAAAAAAAAAAAAAAAAAGATATTAAAAAAACTGTGCTTTTTCTTTGTGAAAAATAATAAGCTATCGATAGTGCCTGTTTATTTCGATTAAATTTAGATTTCTTTTATAAGATATCTCGCTAGATCGCATAATTGAAACAATATTCGTATTTATTTTCAAAAAAAAAAAAAACGCAACAAATGCATTCAATTCTCTTACATTTTAAAAGTGTGTATTTTTTTCCACAAAATCTTAAAATAATATAAAAAATAATCATACAAAATAATTTAGTATTAACATTAAAACTTATCGAAATATTTATTAAAATGAAAATTCAAAAACTCGATCACACACAAATGGAAGCATTGTGGCGGAAGAACTTTTTATTGAAGTGTTTTTTAATGTGTAAGCAACTTGAGGAAGATGAGAAGAATCAATAGGGTGGCCAGTCAAAGCATCAAAATTATGCTGAAGCTAGTCCAAGGAATGCACCCCCAATAAAGGCAACGACAAATTTAGAATTCTTTCGTGCAAGTTCTTTGCCCTACAGACGAGAAAACAGAAAAAGTTTCATTCAGTGGGTAAATATAGAACAAAAAACAAACAAACGAACAAACACAAATTCAGCAAAGGTGGGTTGCAGTTTGATATGTGTGAGTAAAATTTTTGATGATAATCATAATGGAATGAATAAATTTCTTTTATTTTTTTTCAATACTTTAAAGCATTAATTTAAGTTGAAGACTTACCTTATCCGCCCAGCTTCGTTCTTGACCAGTAACTGCTTCTTCGACTTTATCAGTTACTTTGTCGATCTTCTTTGTTACTTTGGACCAATCGACTTTGATGTAACCCTCTTGGTGAGCAATTTCCATTACAATAATACCACCGCCAATAGCGAAGGCGGCAGCTTTGCCAAGTTTACCAGTGGCAAAGCCGGTGGCCCTAGAATTACAAAAATATATAAGTAAAATGTTTAGCATTTAAATACATTTATGTTAATAAAGATATTCTCGTGACTTATCATGAATAAAATATAAAATTTAAAGATACCATAACCTGGTCCAGAGCAGCCAATTAAGTGCTGTTATACGATAATAAAACATTACATCAAAGTATCAAAATCGTTCTTCTATTACGCACTGAAAATCAGATATAATCAGAAGGGACATAACGAATTCTTTTATTTTCTCGTGTCCTTTGAATCGTTTTTATTCGTTTTAAACAGAGATTTTTTGTTCACAAGAAAACGGTTACCGGTACTGTAGCTAAAACCCCTTCCCTAGCAACGTATTGTAATTTTCTGGGGCACTTTGAACTTCAGGATTTGATAGAAGAATCTGAGTGTATGTTTGCATGTATTTAATATCGAAGAAATTAATTTTCGTAGTTTTATTTTTGTTTTATTTTTATTTGAAAGCTCGGATAATAGAATATAAATTATCCACCGATTTCCAATATAAAACTTCAGACGTCTTTGGGGCCAGGTTAAGGGTAATATAAAGAGCTAACATTTTACAGGATTTTTTTTATTTATTTAGAACAAATTAGGGGGGTGTGTCATTCAAAATAAGAAAATGACCTTTATAAGGACCACCCTAATGTAGGTACATATATTCTTTACAACTCAATTTTGAACGGTTTTGTATCTTATACTAGAAAACGTCGGAACGCTAAGGAAACAAGTATGGATTATGAACATGGGCCGTACTTCGTAACTTTATTCTACTTTCGAATCCATTCGATAGTTGTTTTCAATGCTTATTTAAAGTGTTACTATGCAAGAACATAGGATATTAAAAAAACAACGGTAACACTTACAATGCCATGTTATACCTTTTTGTAAAGCCATAAATACATTCTTTTATTGTCTTTTTAAATAAAGTTATTTTGTCAACAGTTTTTTAAAAATTAATTTTCAAACTCATTCTTACCGTTGTTTTTTAATATTTTTTTTTCTTTTCTGTTTTTAGTCATTTTTTTATAAAATTTCTCATTCCGACTAAACGGGGGGAAATACTATTTTTTTTTGTCTTGACTCAACCTACATGCTCTATCTTTTTGTCACACCTTAAGTGAATCACCCTGTACACAAGGAGCGTGTAGGTTTAGTCGAGACAAGAAAAAAAATCGTAGCGGAGGGGGTGGGTCTGGGTGGTGGCAGTTTCAAAAAACAAAATGACTTAAAACAGAAAACAATTATTAAAAAAAAACGACAACAAATTCCTTTTTTTTATTATCTTCCTGACGAACAGTTTTTGAAAAATTAACTTTTAAACAATATTGAACAAAATAATTCAAACAATTTTTTCTCTACATTTTACGCTATTATGTACTATTTTTGTTTTCAAAATTTAAATTTAATGCGCTTATCAATTTTTAGTTGATTCCTGAAAACCAGATGGCTCTAGGACTTTCACTAAGAATCCGGCTTAATGATCAATTCAGCAACTAGTTGATTATCATCAACCTGTTTTCTTGTTTTTAAGTTGGTTTCTTTATTTTTAATTTCTTCAAAAGTAAATCCCCTAAAACCATCCGGTTTTTAGTGAAAAAAAAAATTGAAAATAAAAAAAAATAGTTTGAATAATTTTGTTTCACCTTTGTATCTCAAAATTTTGTGTGTTGAAAATTAATTTTTCAAAAACTGTCTATTAAAACAAATTTATTCAAAAAGGTTATAAAAAAATGGATTCCTGGCTTTGCTGTGGTCAAAATAATAGTAGTAGACCTTGTGGTACAACAAAAATCGAAAATAAATTATTAAACTAATTTTAAACAAATAAATGGTCATGATATTGTCAAAATAATAGTTTTAAGCCTTTATTTGAAGAAAAAAAAAGGATTTTTTAATTTAATATTTGGATTGGAAATTTCAAATTTTCTAAGGTGCTTCCCAAGAATAGGGGTAAACAAAATAGTAGTGCAATAAAGATTCATCTATAAATATAAAAAAAACGCAGTTGTTGAAAAATGAATTCCAAAAGAAATAGTTGCGCGTTTAAACCTTAAACTTATAATAACAGCAGGAAATAACAGCAGCACAACGACGTTGAAGGAAATTGATCAAATCTTCACACCTTTCTAAGGGTATCGACCTCCACGATTTCTGTATAGCTGCTCAAAGCGCATTTTTATTGGTTGGTTTACAACTAGCGATATATTTTTTACATCTCACCAAATATTCTGAATGGGGTTGAGTCCTGGAGACTGTGCGGGCCGTTCTATCAGATTAACTTTTTTGCTCGGAACCACTGCTTCGCAAGTTTACTAGTATGTTTGGGTCATTATCTTGCTGATAGACCCATTTCAGTGAAATTTCAGATTCAGCATATGGTAACATTATCTCTTCCATGATCTTGACATTAACATGCTGATCCATCATACCTTTGCTTTGATGTATGGGACCAACACCAAAAAAACGGAAGCCCAAACCATTATGATGGATACTTTATGTTTAATGGTCTTGGCTGTGAAACGAAGATTAAATTCCGTATTCGGTAGCCAGCAAATAAAACAATCTTAGACTTATCTTACCGCAGATTATTCCTCCATTTTGATGCAGGCCAGTCAAGGTGCTTTTTTTTTTGCAAAAACCATTCTCTTGTTCACATGTTGTTTACCTTTCGCGGGATGCTTGTCCATGTTCTCGTTAAAGTCTACGAACCGTTTCAATACTAGCGTCAACGCCAAAAATATCCTTTATTTCAGTCGATGGTGTAAAAGGATTCATTTTGGAATGCCTGACGACGCGTTTTATTAATTTCGATGACATTACCGGCTTTCACCCGTGAGTTTCTGTCTTTGGGAAGTATTTAATGGCATTTCTTACCGTTGTTGGTGAGCAGCCAACTAAATTTTTAACCTCCGAAAACATTTTGCATTCCAAAATCAGTCTATTAATGAGTTCACGCTGTGCAGGAGTGCAGTGCTTCCCTCTTCCCATTTCTGACGAATATCTTAAGAAATTTTCATGGATCTCTAAAAATCTTATAGAGAAACAAAAACTTACCTGTTTCAAAAGGTTTGATTCTAGAGAAGAAAGACTTACTTACTTACTTACTTTGATGGCGCTCACAGCCCAAGATGGGCTTCGGCCTCAACTAACAAGCCCCTCTAGCCAGCTCTGTCCCTAGCTAGCCGCTTCCAGTTGCGCACACCGAGTGCTTTTATGTCGTCATCCAATTGTTTGCGCCACCTGTTACGGGTTCTTCCTCTGCTGCGTACCCCATCGGGGTTGGATTCGATGACTCGTCGGGCAGGTGCGTTGCTGTCCATACGCTGCACGTGCCCCAGCCATCTCAGCCGCTGTATTTTCAGCTTTTTGACCATGTCAACGTCGCTGTATAGCCCGTATAGCTCGTCGTTGAATCTTCTCCTTCATACTCCTTCGATACACACCGGACCGAAAATCACACGAAGAATCTTGCTCTCGAAACACCCTAGCAGATTTTTATCCGAAACTTTCAGTGTCCATGCTTCAGACCCATAGAGCAGGACCGAGATGATTAGGGTCTTGTATAAAGTATCCTTAGTTCTCTGAGAGAGGGCCTTACTAAATAAATGGCTTCTTAGGCCGAAGAAACAGCGGTTGGCAAGAGCTATTCTTCGCTTGATCTCTGCACTGATGTCATTCTGCGATGTAATAGTGGAGCCCTGGTAGACAAAGTCCTTGACAACTTCGAAGTTATATCTGTCCATCGTGATATTTTCCCCGAGTCGACGATGTTAAGATTCCTCTCTCGATGACAGCATATACTTGGTCTTGTCCTTAACCGCCAATCCCATTTTAGCCGCCTCCAATTCAATGCTCGCAAATGCCCCTGCCACAGCTCGCTTCTTTCTGCCGACAATGTCTATGTCATCCGCATACGCAACCAATTGAACGGACTTTTGATAGATTGTACCGCTGGTGTTGACATGTGCGTTGCGTACAATGACTTCAAGGACGATGTTGAATAGGTTGCTTGATAACGCGTCGCCTTGCCTCAATGCTTTCTCATTATCAAAGGAATCGGTGGTGTTCTTACCAATTTTGACGGAGCAGCGAGATTTCTCCATCGTCATCCTGCACAGGCGGACGAGTTTGGCAGGGAAGCCGAGATTTGACATGGCTCTGTATAATTCTTCCCTTTTCACGCTATCATACGCGACTTTAAAATCGGTAAAAGGGTGGTGTGTATCGATTTGGAATTCCCGGGATTTTTCTAAAATCTGTCGGAGTGTGAATATTTGATCGACGGTTGACTTGCAGGGCCTGGCCGATCAGATCGTTGACAAAAGGTTTTAAGCGGTCACACAGGATAGCCGAAAAGATTTTATAAGCGACGTTTAGGAGACTAATTCCTCTGTAGTTGGTACATTTCAGAACATCTCCCTTTTTATGGATGGGGCACACTATACCGAGGTTCCATTCATCGGGCATACTTTCCTCCGACCAAATTTTGCAGATGAGCTGGTGTATGCTCCTAGCCAATTCATCTCCCGCTGATTTAAATAGTTCGGCTGGTAAGCCATCCGCACCAGCAGCCTTGTACGACTTAAGTTTGGATATCGCCAGCCGCACTTTGGTTAGGTCGTGTGGACAGAACTGTTGGCCATCATCCTCCAAGTTGAATGGAGTGTTCTGCCTACTAGCGGAATCTTGGCTGGCTTCGCCCTTAAACAGTCTAGAGAAGTGTTCTTACCAGATCCTCAGCACTGACTGTGTCTCATCTCGGCAGGCTTCCGTTCTAGCCTTGTATCCTTGGGTGGATCGCTTCACTATCTGATAAAATTTTCGAACATCTCCACTACCGCTACAACGCTCAATAGACTCTACCGCCCGCTTCTCGTTCTCTCTCTTTTTCCTCCTGAGAAGTCGGCGTTCCTCCTTTCGTTTCAGCCCGTAGAGCTCCCGGGCTACTCTCTCAGCATCTCTTGTTCGAGTCTGCAGCATTGCCTGGTAGGCCTCGTCCTTAGCTGCATGCACTAGCCGGCACTCTTCATCGAACCAGGCGTTTCGTTGTGTTCGCCTAGTGAAACCCAGCACATCAGAGGCGGCATTTCTAATGGGTTGTTGACAGTGTTTTCACTGGTGCTCTGCACTTGATGCTGGTGGCGGACCTCCTGAGAGATTTAAAGAATTACTTGGTCTGCAAAAGTTCTGGCGGTCTCTTGCGATTTAAGCTTCTCGACATCAAACCTTTTCCCAGCATCTGCTCTGCGTTATCGCGTCATGGATATCCGCATACGTAGTCTAGCTACCACCAGGTAGTGATCCGAGTCAATGTTGGCCCCTCTGAACGTTCGGACGTCCAAGATACTGGAAGCATGTTTCGCGTCTATCGGAACGTGGTCGATTTGGTTGACGGTTAGTTGATCACCCGACCGCCAAGTCCCCTTGTGTATATTGAGGTGTGGGAAGTAGGTGCTTGAGATGATGACATTTTGCCCCGCCGCAAAGTCTGCTAGCCTGTGTCCGTTGCCGGAAATTTCGTCGTGTAGGCTGTGTCCTCCGACTATCGAACCTAAGATGCCCTCCTTTCCGAATCGTGCGTTGAAGTCACCAAGAATGATCTTCACGTCGTACTTCGGGCACATATCATATGTTGTCTCCAGGAGATCGTAGAATGCTTCCTTGGTCGAGTCATCTCTCTTTTCATGGGGGGCGTGAACACAGATCAGCGTAATGTTCTTAAATTTGCCTTTGATGCGGATTGTTGTGACCAGGCGCTCGCTTCTTCTTGCCTAAGTCTTCCCCTTATCACAAAACCACAACCAAAGAGCCGCTGACCTGTTCCTTCAAGCACCCGCCGTAGTAGATGCCACACGATTTCAGTCTCCGTATGCCCACTCCATCCCATCGTACTTCCTGGATGGCTGTTATGTCAGCCTTTAGCCTGTCCAGGTTCTCCACTAATTGTTCCGCTGCACGTGTTCTGTATAAGGACAGGACGTTCCACGTGCAGATCCGAAATTCATTGTCCTTGTTTCATTTGCTGGGGTCAACTTTAAAATCATCCAAATCCGAGGCTTGTTGTTGTTTCGGAACAACCGGAACAATAATATTTATTACCTTTAACCTATGCACTACTATTATTTTGACTGGAGATATAATGGTTGTTGATAAAGCAATACATAGCTACATTATCGTTGAGAAATTGTAACAATTCTTTTCTTTTAAGGCAATTTTAAAAAGCAAAAAACAGGAGCTCAAAAATGTTCTTATTTGCACTACTATTATTTTGACCGCAACTGTATATCAGGCCATTGTAAGTGTTCCCATTTTTTTTTAAATATTAGTTAATCACCCTGTATATCAAAACTAAATAGGAAGATAATATTCTTGTAGTGTGTTAGATTTATGAAATCACCCATGAGAAATCGTCAGCCCAAATAGTAACCCACAATCTGTTGTGAAGACATGCATCACAATTGTTTGCGTCCGGATACGAATAAAGGTAGGTACACAATGACATAATGTAAATATTTACGCCAAAATCAGCGCACAACGCAATTTTTATTGATATTTCCCCGGATTTACTGAGCTTACGTGAGTTACCTGAACTGAAAGGGAAACAAAACTTTATTGTACCTATTTATTAAGAAATAAGGTAGGTGTCTATTAACTCAAATTCGACTGCAAATATATTCCAATAGCCTGCCAAACATAATAAATAAAAAACAAATTCTTTTCATGTTCATAATTTTGCATAAATACCAATACGTAATCAACTAAAAATAGACTCCGAACTAAGATTTATTAGAAAACAAATCACTGAATCTACGATGAGAATTTTTGTCTGTAGGAATTTTGAATACCTAATTTATAAGAAAAAAAAACTATTATTGTTGATTTAGTAATTTTTGCAAAACAAGCAACAAATACAAATTAATTATAAAAACTAGGAATGAGTCGGTGGGTGGGGGTTTGAGTTAGTCTGACCTTGAGATGAGTGCAGTCATCTCGGCGGCGTCATCATGTAAATTTATTGATTAGACCGCTTTCACACAAGGAAACTGAGTTGCCAGAAACTAGCTAGTTTGTAGACCAGAACGGTGTGAGGGGAGATTTTTTTGGTCTTACATCGGATAATGGAATCAAAGTGCATGGATTTCTTATCATGAATCATCACAACCGATTAAAAACAAGAAAACTTTCCAAAGTCTCCCTCTACAGTTTCACCGGCGCGGCGACAGAAAAGACAACATCGCCTTACGTCACTCGAATACCTACCCAAACGAAAAAAAAACATAAAATACTAATGTTTCTACTCCGGGGAAAGGACGGTCTGGATGAAGCGCACCCAAGGTAACCTAAAAGAACAAAAATAATACAAATCGGTGTACTTACCATCCAGATGCGACTCCAATGAACAATTGGGAGTAGGCAGACCGAGAACTGATGTCTCCTAGGACTCCGCCGAGGAATTTCGAAGCGCTTTCTGACATTTTTTCGATTTCTTTGTTGTTGCTTTGTTCTTTCTTTGATTTCGTCCAATCGCTCATGCCTAGGTATAATATAAGAAAAGTGAATTAATTAATTAAGCTAATAAAATAAATTAAACCACAGTTAAATTTAGGATATATTTTTTTGCACGGAAAATTTTGTGTAACCCAAATGTTTTATATTCTTTTTTTGTTTTTGCTCACATGACTGAAGTGGCAAAGTTTTCTTGGTTTTACTTACTTCAATATTACTTCTGAGAATTTTTCAGTTGATTTAACTTTAGTTTCTTTTAATTTTTTTTTAATTGAATAGAAAAACGAATTTGCGTATTTTATATCGAAAAAGAAAATTGCTTGCAATTGCAACAACAACTGACAGATGATTAAACTTTTTTTTTTGCAAAATTTATAAAACGGCCATTTTTTATTTTCATGGAATTTAGTTGGTTTGAGTATAGAATATGGAAAATTAAACCTTCCAGGTACAGTACGCAATGAGAATTTGAATGGGAGTGGTGAATAAATTATAACACCCTGTCTACACTAGGTACAATGGGCAGCTGAAAAACTAAAGTCGCACCTACACTTGAGTTTTTTTTTGGTGTATTGTGTACATTATAAAGGCTCTCCCAAACCAATGCGACATATTCGTTGCAGCGAAGAAACATTCGTCAGTCAAAATTAATTCATATGTTTCTCCGCCGCGTTGGTGTGGGCACTCTCATATATCACCATGTAAATAAATTTTGACATGCGAATGCTAGCTCAGAGCTTGATCGATTAGCTCAGAATAAAATGACCGAGCAAATCGAGCGGAACGCTGAGCGAAGCCAACTTCACTTTTTTCAGTGATTTGACAGACGAAAGACATACAAAAAATTAAAAATGGATTCTCAGGACAGTCGCCCGTCTAAATCAGGTAAACAAAAATGTATTTTAGTAACACACCTATGAAATGACAGTTCAGTGCTCAAATGTGTTTCATAAATAAGTCTGAGGGCTCTGATCATAATCTGCTCAGAGCTCTGCTCTGATCGCTCAGCCTCTGCTCAGAGGTTTATTTAGAGCCAAAAAAGAAAAACGCCATTTGTCAAGAATGGCATAATTTGGAAAATGGCGCCAGTAAAGTGCTTACACATAAGCAATCTTAATGCCAAATTCTCTCTGCCATTTTTGTTTTGGCAAAAATATTGCCAGTAGGTATTTAGAGCGTTTACACGATGAAAAGAAAAATTGCTACAATTTGACAGATATAATGGCATTTGCAAAATGCGGCATAAGAAACCATATAATTTTATACAAAAGCCTGCTACAAATCAAATTAAACGTCACAAACGAGTTATCCCAGTTTATCAGGTTTATTTCTGCACTTTCCGCAACAAATACGTGAGATAAAATTATTTGTTTTGCAGAATATTTTTCCCATACAAATTTTGACAATTAATTTTTACCGAGATAAAATTATCTGGTTAAACAGGTTTATTTTACTTAGCCAGTCCAAAAACCACGAACACGAACCTCCGAACCTTTGTTCGGCTCTATCGTGAGTCTTCACTCACGATAGAGCCGAACAAAGGTTGGAGCTTATCCCACAAACGTCAGTGGCAAACGGAGATACATTAAGAAAAAAAACAACAACAAAAAAACAGCAAAAAATCAGCTTTGACTCGGGGGAAAACAAATAATTTCGTATACGTGTACAGAGAATGCATTTGTAGTTGTGTATTTACATTTGTTTGTATTGCATTGTTTTCCCTCGAATAAGGTTTTTTTATGCATTTTTTTTTAAAGATATATGTATAGATATCAGTTTCGCGAGAAGCCCAATTAGCAAGCCAAGATAGTTCTGTTTGCTTCCAACTTTCCAATCACTCCACCGTCACTTGAAGCCCTTCCACATTACCCCACTGTGTATTAATACATGTCAAATTGTGTGATAAAGAATTCCACTTTTCATATTTTGCTTCCACACTTGCTTGTATTAATACATTACCTTAACCTAAAAAAAAGTTAATTTATCAATTCCTAAAATTATTCATGTATTAACACATGTCAAATCGTGTGGGATAGAATGTCGGGTTGTGTAGGCTGGGTTTTCATATTTTGTTTCCACATCACTGTTCTACATGATTTGTTTTTAACTTTTTTGACATGTATTATTACACAGTGGGCTAGTGTGGAAGGCCTTTTAATAATATGGGTATTCATGCAAACGCATAAAGGCTCTCCCAAACCAATGCGGAACATTCGTTGCGGCGAAGAAACATTCGCATGTCAAAATTTATTTACATGGTGATATATGAAAGTGCCGACACCAACGCGGTGGAGAAACATATGAATTAATTTTGACTGGCGAATGTTTCTTCGCCGCAACGAATGTTTCGCATTGGTTTGGGAGAGCCTGAAAGCTGGCCATACACGACCGAACCAACGAGCCGAACGGCCTGGAGCCAACCCAACGGCCTGGAGCCAACTGGCCTTCAGCCAGTCCAAAAACCACGAACACGCAGCCTCCGAACCTATGTTCGGCTCTATCGTGTGTGGGGAATCAGCAAGCCGAGCAGTTCTATTTGCTTCCAACTTTTCAATAGCTCCACCATCACTAAATAACAAAATCCCACTTTTTTACTCTATCTTGTAGAACAATTTTCACCAAAAACATCTAACCGTCTCATTCTATTTTTTATCAAGTTTTGTCATGTTCAATACAAAAATTCAGATTTTTAGAATTTTCTTGGTTTCTGATTGGTTAACTGTCATAAGTAGTTCAGTTCAGTCAACTTGTGCTTTCTGCATTGAACGGACCGCTGACGCTGTTTTTTATTTGGACAAGAACCAAACTCCCAAACTTGGTTCGGATCGACCGTGTATTGCTTATCGTCAGTATTGATATACGTCAAAACGTCAGTCGTCCGTTCAATGAAAATGCACAAGTCGACTGAACTGAACTTCTTATGCCAGAGTTGCCCAATCAGAAACCAAGAAAATTCTAAAAATCTGAATTTTTTGTTTTGTATTGAACATAACAAAACTTGACAAAAAAGAGAATGAGACATTTTTATATCCGTGACACACTTTTGGTTCGGATACTATGGAATTCGCTTATGCCACTAGTGTGTCATGTTATACTGTCCTTATATCACGAGTAGTGGTGAGACAGCTATTGCGATAGCTCCTATTAATCACTCTGCTATTTAACTGAGCAGAGAGCAGAAGCGATTGCTCTTCAATGTAACTGTTCATTGCTCACTGCTCTTTGAACTGTTCAATGAAAACAGCTTCCACTGAGCAGTTTAAAGAGCACTGAGAAGCAACCAGTTACTTTGAAATTGAAAAGCAATCGCTTTGGCTTCTGCTCTCTAGTGATGAGTGATTTTCCTCATAAATCCTAATAATGCATGCTCGCTGCTTTTTTGACCATCATATTCTTTATAGCTGAGTAGATGCAGAATTCAAAAAAAGAGCTAATAGCGAACAGTGATCAGTTAATTTATATAACGCTGTAGAAAAAAAATATATTTTGTGAGCAGGCTAAAATCGCTTTTGGTGAGAAATAAAATTAAGAAAAAAATAATGGTAGCAAAAATTGAATTTATTGGTATTGGAGAGGAGTTTGAATCCATCGATAACGTAGACATCCTTCATTGGAATTTGATAGATTATGGCTTGATAGATGGGCAACCAACTATATTTTGACGTCTAATATATATTTCGTTTCAAATGTCACCCTAAAGCCTTCAAATCGCTTGTTTAACAAAAAATCGAAATTTCATAGGAAAAAATCTGAATTTTCAGAGGATTTTTAATCCATCAAAATCGTAGCCATCCTTCAATGGAATTTGACAGTTTATGGCTTGACAGATGGGCAACAAACTATTTGTTAACGTGTTTTTAACAGCCCAATTAAGAAACTCCGTTTTGGAGTGAACAAAAATCAATTTTCAAAATCTATAATAGCAACATTTTACAACATTATCTGCACTCTTAAGAGTGATTAAATAGCTGCTAATTAAAGCTGCTCTTTTTGTTAACTGCTCACTGCGATCGCTGCTCATTTGAAATCGCTCTTTAGCACATCCCTAATCACGAGAGCAAACTGGTATCAGTATGGTATCAAAACTTTTTTACCGTAGTATACGTTGCCTTTTATACCGATACTAGCGCGTTTCTCCAAAAGTGACGAGTACGTGAACAAGAATTTTGACAAGGAAAATAATTTTTGTTTGTGTTTCATAAATTTTAAAATCGAATTCAAAATATAAAAGTCAGAACTTTGAAAAAAAGAATGAAACAAAACCAAAATGAATAACAAAAAAAGAAAAATATTCAGTTCTTCAGAAAAAAAATTTGTAAGTATAATTAATTATTGACAGCAAACATGTTGACAAATATCAAAAATGTAGATCTGCCAATTGAAACAATACAAGGATGTGTGTTACCCGTCGTGGTATCGTCAATACTAAAGTATCTGAACTATAGTATGTAAACCCCATGTGTGTCTTTACACTCCGACTCCACAGGCCATGAACCTTAAAGCTGGCCATACACGACCGAACCAACGAGCCGAACGAACCGTAGCCGAACCAATATTGCCCGTGAGTGGGAAAACTCAGATGGCTTCGGCCGAACAATTGGTTCGGCCTCCATGAGATTTTTTTTAGACATGTTCCATATTCCGGCCATCGTTCATGGCCTGTGGAGTAGGGGTGTTAGTATAAGATGTTTTGAAAATTGTTTTCTACAGTTTAATGAGATAGAGTGAGAAAGTGTGATTTTATTATTCAGTGATGGTGGAGCGATTGGAAAGTTGGAAGCAAACAGAACCGCTCAGCTTGCTGATTCCCCACACACGATAGAGCCGAAGATTGGCTCGGAGGTTCGTTTTCGTGGATTTTGGACTGGCTGAATATCCAAATTGTTCGGCCAAACTGTTCTAACCAAACGAAGCCATTTGAGTTTTCCCACTCACGGGCAATTTTTGTTCGGCTCCGGGCCGTTCGATTTGTTGGTTCGGTCGTGTATGGCCAGCTTTACATTTAACTTATTTCGCAACCGAACCAGCTCAGGTAGTAGAAAGGATGCGCGACCCTACGTCGCAGCAGTAAAATTTTTTTTTTTTTTGCAGCAACCCATCAGCTATTTATTTGACGTTTAATTGAGCGCTGAATGATTCACAAGGTTCGAGGTTATTTCATCTGGCAAATCCAACATGTTTTATTTAAAACTTGTGGATTATCAAAACTCCTGGTTAAGCGAAAATGTATGGGAAAACTTGTGTTTTCGATTTAGGTTTTCAGCCAAAACCGATATTTTCGCGAAAACCGGGTTTTGGGGTTGGTGTGAAAAGGGAGGTTCGCAATCATCGACAAGTCGATCGACCTGAATTTTGTTGTAGCGTTCACATTTGACGGCCTCATCAACTTCATTTATAAATAAATTTAAAAAATGCAAACACGGCGTAGATTAAACTTTTTGCACCAGTTTAAGCGAAGGAAATTCATATTTTCTCCCTTAATTTTTAGGTTTTACTTCTATTTCAACCTATTGTTCACATTAAAAATTATGTGAAATTTCGACACGAGTTGATGAACTTGTCGATGAGTGTGAACCCCCTAAAAGGCTATAATTGAAGACCCTAGGCCCTGTTTAGATTGTGACTGCTCCCCACGTAGTGAGCAGTAACTGCGTGTCTACATTCTTGTAGTTTTCACTCATCCGTATCATAGAATATATGGGAGTTATAAGCTATAATTGGAACAAAATGCAACATTTTGGAAATGAAACATGATTGCTCTCACTACAATCTTTATGTTTTCTTTTCAAACTGCAGTCACTGCGCACTCAGCAGTCACAGTCTGAACAGGGTCCTACGGACGATCAATACTCACCACAAAATGGCTTTTTCAGCGACTATATGTTTTTTTATGTTTTCTTTTCAAACTGCAGTCACTGCGCACTCAGCAGTCACAGTCTGAACAGGGTCCTACGGACGATCAATACTCACCACAAAATGGCTTTTTCAGCGACTATAGGGGTATTCATGCAGCGTCGGAAAACCATTGTCAATGTCGGAAAGTTTACGACGTCGTAAACGAACTGTCACATTTTGTAAGGGTATTCATGCAACGTTGGAAAACCAACGTAAACGTCGGAAATATTACGACGTCTTAAACGAACTGCCATAATAAGGGTATTCATGCAACGTCGGAAAACCATCGTAAACATCGTAGGCGTCGGAAAGTTTACGACGTCGTAAACGAACTGTATGAAAATTCTTTTACGATAAATCGTAAACTTGCCCAAACGAATTTGTGTCGTAAACGTCGTAAATGAAAGTATAGTAACGTGAAAAACTTTTTATAAACGTTTTATTATCAAAACTTGACAACAACAAAAATTGCAGTAACACAGCGCATTAATTATTTTTTTCAAACGCTTTAACAAAATAAATTAAATCCACCGAATTTGTTCACCGCATCATAATGCAATTAGATAAAGGGGGGTTTATGAAACGTTTGTCGGAAACTTTATGATTTTACGACGTCGGAAAGTTTCCGACGTTGAATAAAACAAAAAAAATCGGGTGGCACAACGGCTCATGAAGAACCACGGCCTAGTGACTAACAACTCGCAACCATTCCTGTTTGCGCCTTTCGACAGGAATGGAAGGGACCTACAATTTTATGCCGAATCCGAACAGCTAGACGAGAAGCACTTATTCGTGACAAGTGATACTCTTGGAGGATTTGTCAATTCCTCGCAAGAGGCAGTAGCCCTGAAAAAAAACTTTTTAGTGTTTTAGGTGGACGAGGCTGGGAAGCGATCCCAGACCTCCAGCGTGACAGTCGAAAGCACTAACCATTACGCTACGGGCTACTACGACGTTGCATGAATATCCTTAATAATTTGTATGACAATTCTTTTACGATAAATCGTAAACTTTCCCAAACGAATTCGTGGAAAGTATTATGACATTTATGTCATACATCATTTTAAGGGGCGTTCGTGAAACGTGCGTCGAAAACTACGATTTTACGACGACGTCCGCAAGTTACCGATGTTGCATGAACCCTAAGGGCCACCGCCCACTAGGCAACTTAAAGTTGCTCGCCCCGGCAACTTTTTGTCATACATTGAATGCCATTTTCATCATCTTTATCATTGTTTTCGGCCATTGTGAGTTCTGGGTTGTTATTGTTCTCAAAATGCTGTGAGTATTTTTTTTTAATTACAAAATTATAATAAAAAATATATTTTTCGCATTCAGCCCACAAATAGAAATCATGCCCTTCACGGACGAGGAGGAATTGCTGCAATGACATAATGAGCCAATGCTGTGACCGAAAAAAATAAAATAAAAGAGTTTTGAGTGTTAAGTCAATTATTTTCCTTAATAATTTTCATTATTAGCACCATTGCTTTCCACAGAGTGGAACTTTGTATTTTTTCGACACAGATTCTTGTCCAACACAAATACTTCCAATGTTTGCTGATCTGATTTATCTATGAAAAGAAATGTGCAAAAAAAAACAGCAGAATAAAATGAGAAGCTGAAAACGTGTTTTAAGGAATAGGCCGCTGCCTTGCAACTGTGAAAACGAACAAGGCTGTGCTCGTTGCAAAATTTTATACACATTGAGTAAAAATAAAACTTGAATTTCTGTTGACAATCCAGATCACCAAACGAAAAACAAAATGGCGAAAAAAGTCAATACTACAAATAAAAACAACAACAAAAAGTTGCTCGGGAGTTGCTCAGAAGTTGCCTAGTGGGCGGTGGTGTAACATTCATGTGAATTCATCCAACTTAAAGCATACATGTAAGCTAACCATTAACAGCCTTATGCATAAACGAATTATAGCGAGTGCATAGCGCTATGCACTCTAATGCCTCTGAACGCAAAAACTTTATTCATAAACTTATGCAACGTTGAATAGAAGCAACATAAGCTAAACGCGTTTGGAGGTTGTATAGAGCCAACTTAAGGGTTGTTTAGTATCGGAATGTCACTTTGACTCAAACATAGCAATAATGTAGATAGATGTTTGGGGGGCGCTTATTTTTGCAATCTTTGAGGTGTTGATATCTCACTTTCAAAATATTTTATAATATTTAATACAACAATTAATAATGTTGGTTTTGTTAATTTACTGTACATTTTTGTTGGGATATTGTTTAAAAAAATAAAGAATATTTGTTTGTACACTTTATTTTATAGAAGCTGCTTAATAAATGTGCAAAATTTAAAGATTTTCCATCAAATCTTACAACTTTTGCAAATGCTCGACGGCATGCGTGATTTAAATAAAATTATACAATGATTCACCTTCATCACTTTCATGGGAAAATACAAATGAATTTTAAGCATTACAAAATAAGCACCACCCTTTTATTTTCTCCTCAACAAAAACATCACGATGTCAGTGAATGGAACAATTCATGAAATAAATCAAAAACGACGTATTTGCGAACACATAAAAACAACAAAGTAACTGGATAATTATAATAATATTAAAAGAAATTGATAAGAAACCAAAAAGAATCCAATCGCCAGCAGAATTACTTCTATTGATTTTTCACACGGCACACACACAGCTGGGTCTCCTTTGTCAGTTTTGAAAGTAAAACGTACTAGATTCCTTCTTTATGGTACTAATTTTGACACAAGCTCATTATAACTATAATGGGTTGAAAAATATTTTATGCATAACAATGTATGCAACGTTGTATAGTGGCTACATAAATCCTTATGCAGTGCATAACTATTCATTTGTACAGCGGATTCTAATGAATACGGCTGTAAATGCTTAAGTTGGGTGAGGTTTAAGGTATGGTGGATTTACATGTATCTTCGTCTGACTTCTGCAAAAAAAAGGCGATGCAAAATTAAAATGTACATTTGTTGAATAGAGAGGGAATACCAAAATGCAGAAGATCTTCGTGCATGAAGATTATACGAAGTGCCATAATGCTGATATGAAGACGAACATGACCATCTTCTTGATGGTTCTCTTTCACACGCCCGGAGTTTTGGCAAAAAATTTGTCCCGCTCTACTTTTCTTTATATTTGCAGACGAAGATACATGTAAATCCAGCATTAAGATACAATACACATAGATATAAGATTAGCTAGAAAGAGAGAAGGCAGATTTGAAAGGGCAGCCAACACGGAAAAAACTACTTTATTGTAACGTGCTAAGAAAATAAATCTATATTTTTTAATTAAACTAAAATAACACTATGTGCATTATTTTATTTAGCTCGGCTACATTTTACATGGTGTCAGGTGTAAAACTGACAAAGAAAATAAACTGATATATAAAATAGAACGTGCAAAAGCAAAAGAACAAAAGTACCTAACTTTATTGTTTTATTGTGTGAAAAATCAAAATGGCGATTGATGAGCCAAATGCGAATGTTGCGATGGCGATTGCCCGATCGAACAATTTACAAGGTCCCTCGCCAATGAATTTTTCTGATGCTGGGAAAGAATGGCCATTGTGGAAACAAAAGTTTAACATTTTTATGCTCGCGTCTGGTCGTAATGGTGACCCTGACAATATTAAGATTGCAACATTCCTGCATCTCATTGGAGAGAAAGGAATAGAGGTTTATTGCACTCTTTTTTCAGATTCGGCAATTAAAATGGTCAATGTGCTGAAAATCTTTGAGGAGTTCTGTATACCACAGAAGAATATTGGTGGATTTACATGTATCTGCGTTTGCATTATGCAGAAAAGTAGAGCAGGACAGATGTAGGTATACAAAATATCCGAGCGAATGAAAGAGAACCATCAAGAAGATGAGCACGTTCGTCTTCATTTCTGCATTATGGCACTTTCCTATAATGCAGAAACGAAGTTCTTCTGCATTTTGATCTTTTCTCTCTATATAACAAATATTCATTTTGTATTTGGCATCCCCTTTTTTGTGCAGAAACCAAATGCAGATACATGTAAATCCACCATATTGTGATGGAATCCTTCAAATTTAACTCGATTGCGCAAAAAGAACATCAGCCGTTTTGTGAGTTTCAGACGGAGCTTCGTCTTCAGATGCAAACACTGCAGTTTTGTATGCGGTGATTGTAGTAAGTCATATGCAGAACGTATGTTGCGTGATCGCATTGTCCTGGGTGTGGCTGACAAACTCCTCCAAATCAAGTTGCTTGAAAATTGTGACGACACGTTGAAGCAAACGATCGATAAATGCAAGGCATCTGAGTTGGCAGCAGCTAAGAAACAATTGCTTGATGTGCCACAAACGAAGTTGCAGGATTTGGTCCAGAAGAAGCGCCCTACCATAATGAAAAGCGGGTTTGAGAAGCAGTGTCCTCGCTGTGGTGGAAATTCGAATGGGAACCACGACAAATTTTGCCCAGCACTTAGAGAAGGAGCAAAGTGCTACAGGTGTCAGCGTTTGGGCCATTTTGCAAATTTTTGCCGATCCACAGACAATCCGGAGAGTCAACTAGTGCGGTATAAATCAGGAAAGAGTGACAAAGGTAATTCGAAAATTTGTTATTGGCTGCATAGGGACTCTAGTTTAGTGGTAAGCAATGTAGTAAATGTTCATTTCTTTAATAGCATAAGTAAACCGTGGTGTCAAGATCTCGTATTTAATGATGTTAAGGTCAACTTCAAACTGGACACGGGGGCAGACGCTAATTGCATTCCATTATTTTTTATTAAAAAAATGAAACTTGATCATTTGATTGGCTGTTCTAACACGCAACTATTAAGTTATAATAATTCAAAAATAAACACAGTCGGTCAAATAACTTTGTCTTGTTTTGATTCGGCTGAAAAGAGAAAACAAAATAATTACTACCTACCCTCATAGATACAATCCTCACTGAAGCCGAGTTGCGGCAAACGACCAAGCACATGCATTTTGTTCGTTTTTCCTTGTATTTTTAACTGTTTTTTTATTAGAGCTAAGAGTAAATCGTGGGAGTTTAAAAAATACGTGTTATACATAGAAATGATCGCACTTATTTTTTGATGCGATAAATAAAAAAACCAAAGACAAGGATTCATAACGAAAAAAGTTATTAGCTGTTTTGCAAAAGCTTACTTTCTCCAGTTAACGGTGCACTAAAAAAAAAATATTGGTATCAATAAATCAGAAATATAAATAGTAATATTTTGCAACCATATATAATTCAAATTTTTAGCGGACATCTCTCCTCTCTCTCTGATCTTAATTCAATTTTTTGAAATTTGACCATTTTGAGATAAAATTTTTAAAATAATTTATATCTCCATACCAGTAGGAGATAGACAAAAATCTTAAACTAGTAAGATTCTTAGTAAGAATATCTATCCACCAAAAAAAATTCAAAACTCTAACATTCTAATTAACGAAATTAGAAACAAGACATAAAAGGGCCCTTTTATCTGCTACATTAATATAAATTTTCAAAAAATCCAAACTTATTGGAATATAAAATATATTAGACTATTAATAAAAATGCTTACTTTTACTCTACCTCCCATGCCTTAGCTAATCAATGATCTCAGCGTTGCACATGTGGCGTTACATTAAAATAATTTATATCTCCATACCAGTAGGAGATAGACAAAAATCTTAAACTAGTAAGATTCTTAGTAAGAATATCTATCCACCAAAAAAATTCAAAACTCTAACATTCTAATTAACGAAATTAGAAACAAGACATAAAAGGGCCCTTTTATCTGCTACATTAATATAAATTTTCAAAAAATCCAAACTTATTGGAATATAAAATATATTAGACTATTAATAAAAATGCTTACTTTTACTCTACCTCCCACCACTTAGCTAATCAATGATCTCAGCTTGGCACATGTGGCGTTACATTAAAATAATTTATATCTCCATACCAGTAGGAGATAGACAAAAATCTTAAACTAGTAAGATTCTTAGTAAGAATATCTATCCACCAAAAAAAATTCAAAACTCTAACATTCTAATTAACGAAATTAGAAACAAGACATAAAAGGGCCCTTTTATCTGCTACATTAATATAAATTTTCAAAAAATCCAAACTTATTGGAATATAAAATATATTAGACTATTAATAAAAATGCTTACTTTTACTCTACCTCCCACCACTTAGCTAATCAATGATCTCAGCGTTGCACATGTGGCGTTACATTTTTTCGTTTCACAAAAATTTAACCTTGAAACCCAAAGAAGTTTCACTTCAAAAAAATAACATTAAGTAAAAAAAAAACTCGCTTGAAAACAACAGACGAATGGTCACCTGTAATTTTTAAATTAGGTTAATTCATCAGGAAGCCCCAAGGAAGTTTTTAGGAAGCTAATTTCGGTTTCGAGTGGCACTTGATTTTCCAATTCCAATTCCAATTCCAATTTGGCACTCAATTTTTACATGCCAGGCTAGCTCGATACCTAAGGTGCCCGACTCTCAACCCAACCATCCTCGCTTCAATTCCCGCAAAATTCATCAAGTAAGTAAGGCGAAAATATAGAAATGAAAATAAAAAAAATAATCTTTATTTTGTTTTGCATTGTGCTTCGAAAAAGCTTCTCCTACCCTTTACAAGCCTTTCGTAAGGATTTTTAGATGTGTCTATCGAAACACCTGAACAAAACTACAATACTACATTTGCAATGTTTGAGTAAAGTTTTTTTCTATAAGGCCTTAGCGAAATAAATTGAGTACATCCAATAAACCTGTAAATGATTGCTTAAAAGCCATTCGAGCTTCTCAATGTGGGCCAAATGTGTTTCTCTAAGGCCTTATAGAGTCAAATTTGCTAATTAGGAAATAACTTCGATAGATTCTTACAGAAGTTAAATTGTTAGTTGGGAAGTAGCTCGATTTCTCGGAATGTTGAAATATTTAAGTCAGTACATCCCAAATCTTTCTCAACGAACAGCGAAACTCAGAGAACAAACGCGAATGGATGTTGAATGGCATTGAAGCAAGGATCATGGTGTTGAGGTGCAGGAATTAAAAGAAGATTTGACCAAAGGCCCCGTACTAAACATTTTTGATCCTAATATGCCAATTGTGATTCAGACTGCCCAACTAACATTTCAGCTTCGGTTCGGCTTAATAGAATAGGCTTTAGAAGTTCCATAAGACATTTGTAAAGTTTACTTAAGCATAAAAAGGAGAATTTTATAGAAGCTAATATAGCTTGTATACGTTATTTCGGAAAATCTGCTTATAAACTTATTCGCAAATCTTTTAGAAGTACCAGATTGCATAAAATCCTAAAGAAGCCGATACGAAGTTTAAACGAGCGATATTGCAAATTTGAATGACACTTCAACTTGACAGATAGCTTCGGACATGGTTGTATAAAAGTAAAATACAAGTCTTATAGAAGGTGAACAAAAATAAATAAAAAAAAAGAAATACAAATTTTTATTTTTATTTTTTAATGTGATTTTTACTGCATTTTATCTGAAATCAAGTATCAAATTCAATTATTTATAAATTATAGTATTGAAAACAATTATAAAAACATAAATTATATTTTTACCCCACTAGGGATCGAACTCGGGAACTCCAACGTGACAGTCCATCACTTTAACCGCTCAGCTATTTTAGATATAATTTGGAAGATGCAAAAACTTAATCAGCCTTTTCCTTTTTTAAAACTTTAAATTTTCCTTTAAATAAATCCGAGCTTCTTTACAAATTTTCACACATGAACATGAAATATAAACGATTTGTTTAGTAGTTCCTTTGCTCCATTTTCATTTCAATAGTCTTAAATTAATTTCAATAGTCTTAAAATAAACTAATAAAAAGTACAAGTGACCTCAACTAAGTAATAATGCATATTTTTAATAATTTCAAGCCTAAAAAATACACGGCCACTGAAGCAGGATAAACAGAAACAAGGTATGCTCATAAGGTGTGTGACGTCACAATCATCTGCTTATGTTCGGAGAAAAAAAATAATCCTTCTTTACTTGATTGTTATTATAAATTTTTATACTGCTTATTAAGAATTTAAAAACAATTTATTTAAATACTTAAATTTGTAATTATGGTCTTCACTTTAAGTTGAACAAAAACATAAATGCTGACCGTGACAACACATAAATACCCAGATATACGAAAATGCTGAATGTAATGTCTAATGAGCATAAACTTTGTAACTGTTTATCGTGCATTGAAGCCTATGTCTTAAACCAACGAAAAGTAGCTTTCCGAATGCTCAAAAAGACAAAAATCAAGTGAAATGAAGTATCTTTCTCTCCACGAGTTCAATTTATTCAATATATATAATTACCAGTGTTGCCGCAAGCTAAAATGAAAAGTCGCTAGAACAACCTCCAAAAGTCGCTTGATTGGCTGAAATTCTGGAACCCAAATGTCGCTAGAAGTCACTAGACAAAAATTGGAAAACAAAGCTTACAATCATTTTTCTCTGAATCACAATAAATAATTTCACTATCGATTTCTTCAATTTCCTCAGTTTCAATTACTTCAACAGAATTTTTAAATATATATTTCTTCAGTACAATTTCTGGTAGTTATAAACACAACAATTTTTTTAAGTAACTAATCTAATTCAAAGTTTTTGTTGGCACCTTATTTCTGACTTTACTTTTGACAAGGTTCATCATGCTAAAAATGCACTCTATATTCAGCCCTTTAAAAGTCGCTAGAAAAGTTGCTAGAAATAATCTAGCGACATCAAAATATTTTTTGTCGCGGAAGAAGTTGAAATGTCACCAGATCTAGCGACAAAGTCGCTAGAACGGCAACCCTTATAATTACAAGTGTCAATAGAGTTTTTTAAAAAGCTTCTTTAAAATGGATTTTACAAATTCGAGCTTCTTTATTATAGATTGACATATTAGGCGCGTTCGGGTACGTCGCCAATGGTATCTAGATGTGTTCGTGATGTGTTAGCTTAGCTCGAATTTAGGATAAATTCGACTCAAAATTCTTTTATTACTAAGGGCCATTGTAATGCCTAAGAAAAAACCAGCCGACGAACAAACAGCTGATATCAAAAAGAAATCTAAGGCTATCCCAAAAATGTTCGGATGTGTTTGGATTAAGGCCCTCCCAAACCAACGCGAAACATTCGCTATGCAGGGCGAATCATTCTCAATCATAAAAACAAAATGACAAATAAATAATGCTAAACAACAACTAAAACTGCTATCGGCGAATGTTCCGTGCCGCGTGCGCGTTGGTTTCGGAGAGACTTTATACTAACAGCTGCCATCTCATCTGTTCATTTTCTTGGTTTTCGTTTGCCATTTGGTTTGGTTAAGTACACGGTTTTGGTCGTTCGAAAACGTATCAGATGCTAAAGTATCGCAGATATCATCCCAACTAACAAACTCTCCAGAGCTAAACTCTTGAAATTTGAAAAAAAAAAAACTCCCATAAGACTCTGTTTTATCCCATGTCTATACTTAAGAATTAACATCTTGTTACCCCATCTGTTTTATCCCATATCTATACTTAAGAATTAACATCTTGTTAGGAAATCAAATTGGTCTCATAACCTCTTTATTTTAAGAGTTGAACACTTTTGCAGCAGAGAAATACTAAAATCTTATAGCTAAACCAATTATCTTCTTGGAATAAGATTATATAAACTTGAAGTCTTATAAGAATCCTTTGGTGAAAATTCAACTCTTAACGTAGTTTTGTAGTTTTCTAATCTCATAACAACACATATTTAAGAGTTTTAATCATTTTACACTTCTATATAAAAACTCTTACGAGATCTAAGTTCAATACCTCCTATAACAAGAAACTATCTGGATTTCAAATAACAAAAGTTTTGCAATAGGATGCTAATAAGATCCTTAATGTTTGAAATCATGTTAGAGGACTTGTTCTTTATTATGGTCCAAAATTACTTTTTTTGTTGCAAAAATCATATTTCTTGAACGTGTTTACGTACTTTAAGAATAAGAAAAATAGTGATTTAGGGCCAATTTTTCAATAATCAGTTAAAGCTCAGATAGTTTTTATTCTTCAGATACAACAAAAATTTATTCGTGTTGGTATAGTATTTATTCCTTTAATAGTTTAATTGATGATTGAAAAATTGACTCTTTCAATAATTTAAGTAACTCGAAGAAACACAGTTACAGCAAACCTCAAAAAACCTTTTGGTTTAAGAGGAATTAATTCAAAATGGGTCGTTCAAATGGGCGGATCACAAAAATTGAATGTTCAATACAATAATAGTTAATAGTTTGCTTACAATTTTTTATAATTTGTTTTGTAAAAATTGGCATTCGTATAAAAAGTGTCGTGGAAGTCGGCGAATTTTTTTGAGAATCAAGATAATAACAGAACAATTTTTTAATTGATATAAGAAGAAAATTTCACGAGTTCAACTATTGCAATTAATAAAATTATTTAAATATTCGATAAGGAAATTTGCTTTTAACACCAAAATTTCAGCACTGGAAACACGACTTTTTTTTAAACAAATTAAAAATTACAATCTCTCCGAACATTCAAACCAAAAAAAGCTGCTAAAACTAACTTTGAAAAGCTTTATAAGTCAATCTTGTAAGCGGAAAATTATTTTGTTTGCTGTTTTTGAAGCTTTAAAAATAAAACATCGAAATTAGTATTTTTGCCACGAAATTTGTCTTTTTGGACCACAGTGCACCGTTTATGGCTTGATTACAATTCTGTCAAATCTAAGTCGTAAAAAACATTTGAGATCTCATAAGAAGTTTTTTAAGTATCATAAATAAATTTTAATTCTTCGCTTATAAAATATATTCTTTTAGCAATCTTATTCAAAGCGTTCAAATAATTAAATTCTCATAAGGATGTTAATAGAAGAGCCAGTGTCTCATAAGCAGCAGCCATATTTAAATATACAAACAAAGTTTTCTGAATGTTTTAAGGGTTACCATAATTTAAAAAAATATAGTTTCAAAACTGATTAAAAATCAATTTTTCAAGGCGCAAAATAGAAATCTATTTTTCAAACATCAAAATAGCGTTTCCATTTCTCAACTAAATAAGAATTTACGCAATAGATGGCTACGATGTCAATGGAAATTTACATTTTAGATTAGAAATGATTTTAAAATAAATTTGTTCACATTCCCGGTTTCATATAAAATTCCTTTTTAATTTAAAAAAATAAAATTGTGATCAAATTCATCCCGATTTATAAGCAATGGCTCATTGCCTGAATTTGAATTTTATTTTGTTCCAAAATATTTCCATGGTAACCATTCTCCTTATTAAAATTATAAATTAAATAATTTAAATATGCATTATTTTGAAGGCGCTTTTTTCAACCGCATATATTTTTTTGATTCCATACCTGTGGAAAACAATATAATATATCGCCTTTATGAGTATAATTAATTGACTTACGAATTAAATACAACACAAGTTCATTATTTTTTTGACATAATAGGTTATGTATACACACAAAAACTTAAAAGCATTTTGTTTGTTCTTTTTAAAAATGCTTAATGAGAAAGACGAGATAAGAGCACCTCCCATTGGAAGAGACGCATTCTCAAAGCAAGATTTAGCCGAGCTTTACAAGATTTTCTCGAGAGGCAATCGATAATACAAATGTCATCTCATAAGAAGAATGCAACTCGGATAATTAGATCACAAGTATTTCAAAGAATCATATGTTATTGTTATGAGTAGGCAAGAGCCTCCCATAACTAGGCCATTTAACGCTTCTAACTGTCTTAAAGAAATCTAGAAGTGTTCTTCAAGATTACTTTTAGATCCCTTAAATTAGTCTAGTTAAGCTCTTGGAGCATCTTATAAGAGGCAAAATGTTACTTGGGATATATCTGTCTACCACCCGAACGTGGCCATTTGTTTATGATTCTTTAATAAAACCTAACTAGCCATCTCGAAGTATTCAATAAAGCTTATTGAAAATGGTCACAGAAAACTTTTAAAGGCATCAACTTATATAGAAATTTTATGCATGGCGATGGCGATGGCGACCCAACTAACATTTCATATATCATATATCTGCCTACCACCCGAACGTGATCATTCTTATAATTCTTTAGTAAAACCTAACAAGCTGTATAGAAGTATTCAATAAAGCTTATTGAAAATGGTTACAGAAAACTTTTAAAGGCAGCAACTTATATGCAACTTTATGCAGCCTTTTAAAGTGACACCTACAATCATCTTCAAAAAATAAATAAATCGGGTGGCACAACGGCTCATAAAAAACCAGGGCCTAGTGACTAACAACTCACAACCATTCCTGTGTGCGCCTTTCTACAGGAATGGAAGGGACCTACAATTTTATGCCAAATCCGAACGGCTAGACGAGAAGCACTTATTCGTGACAAGTGATGCTCTTGGAGGATTTGTCAATTCTTCGCAAGAGGCAGTAGCCCTGAAAAAAAAACTGTTTTAGTTTTTAGGTGGACGAGGCTGGGAAGCGATCCCAGACCTCCAGCGTGAAAGTCGAACGCACTAACCATTACGCTACGGGCTACTACAATCATCTTCTGTAATATCAATTTTAGAAGCTTATTAGAGTGACAGCTCGCAAACTCGGTAAGTCTTCTTTTTCTTATTTCTATTCGGCTTTAAAAAAGCAGTTATCCAGCTCGTTACATGTATAAGAAATTTAATTCCACCGAAGGCCCTACCGAGGCTTTATATAAAGTGAAACCTGCGGCACATCAATATTTTTAAGCTAAAAGAAGCTGAATTGTTAGTTGGGTGACGCCTAAAAGGATGGATTGGGATCGGTACTGTTGCAAGATAACCAACCAGTAGCGTATGGGTCTCGAAGCTTGACCAGAACTGAACAAAAATGAGCGCAAATAGAAAAGGAGCTTTTGGCAGTGAAGTTCGCATGTGAAAGGTTCCACTATTTCATTTATGGTCGTGAGGTTGAAGTACAATCCGATCATAAACCATTGGAGGCACTGATGAAAAGAGAGATTGATGACGTATCTATGCGTCTACAACGACTGTTCCAAGTACGTAATCAAGTACGTGCCTGGGAAAAATATACCTGTTTGCTGATTGTTTATCGAGGGCGGTGCTAAAGCAAGAGGAAGAAGATGATCAGGAGTTACAAGCAGTTATTCATGTAGTTGGGAAACGAATGTGTTTGTCAGAACAAAATCATTTAATTTATGCACAAGCAACCCAGAATGATTCAATCTTAAAGTCAAACATTAAGTATTTAGAAAATGGTTGGCCGGAGTTCAAAAAGCTAAGTGGTGAAGGCAAGCAGTACCATAAGATAAAGGATGAGCTAAAGTTCGAAGAAGATTTACTGTTGTTTGGGGACAAATTAGTTGTGCCACAATGACTGAGAAAAGAGGTACTTAAAATGACTCATGAGCCACACTTGGGTATTCAAAAAATCGCTGTTAAGAGCTCGGCCACTATTTTACTGGCCAGGAATGGCGGGAGACATTGAACGAGAAGTAAAAACATGCACCATTTGTGAAAAATACACCCGTGAAAATCCAAAGGAACCACTTACACAGTATGAGATTCCGAAATATCCATGGCAGTCTATCGGAATCGACATATTCAAGTTGGGTGGAAAAGATTATTTGGCAATTTTTGATGCATAAATTCGAACTTTTTAATGGCTGAGTATGGTCATTGAATATTTAGAAAGTATATTTAACAAATATGGCTACCCATCGGAGATCAAGTTCGGCAACAGTCCGTTTAACAGTCGACAAATGCACCAATATGCTGAAAAGGCCAATATAATCAGATATCTAGCGGAGAAAGGTGTTGCTATTGCGAATTCTGCTTAAAAAATGTTTTGATGAAGGTAACCCACACAAGTTTGAAAGTCGTTTACTTGAGTATAATGCGTCTCCATTGGCATCTATGACAGCACAATTGTTTTTTGGGCGTAGAATCAAAACAAAGGCACCAATTAATAAAAGACTTTTATTGCGTGAAGAGTTGCCAGAACAAGTGATCAAGGAAAAATTAATTCAAAAACGTGAAAGACAAAAGTTGTATTATGATAAGAAAAATTCAAAATGGTGTTACGGCAAAATAGTTGGCCAAGTTAATGATAATTCATTTTTAGTTCTAGATATATCAACAGGTCAGATATTAAGACGAAACCGTCGATATTTAGCGGTCACTTTGAATAGTAAACAAGAATTTTTAAATGACAATGGTGTCAAAAGTAGTAAGGCTTTAGATGATGAAATTAATGCTTTAAACGGTAGAACTAATGTCGAAGAATGTAATGATTCCTTCGTGACCACATGTCCCTTCTCTGAATCATTTGCTGAATCCACAGATGATGCTGAGGATTATAGAAATAGCTTCTCTATTGGAGAACCTGCACCAAGTGTGGAACCAGCTGCAGGAGATAGAGCTGTCGGTTGCCAACTGTTCATAGCTCACGTTCTTCACTCCCACCGAATCGTTACGGAGACTGGGAATATTATGACTAGACTATTTTATTATTTGATAAAAGAAAGAGCGTGTAACATACATGTGAACTCATCCAACTTAAAGCATACATGTAAGCTAACCATTAAATGCTTAAGTTGGGTGAGGTTTAAGTTAAGATACAATATACATAGATATAAGGTTAGCTAGAAAGAGAGAAGGCAGATTTGAAAGGGCAGCCAACGCGGAAAGAACTACTTTATTGTAACGTGCTAAGAAAATAACTATCTTTTTTAATTAAACTTAAAATAACACTTTGTGCATTATTTTATTTCGCTCGGCTACATTTTACAGGTGGCGAGCAACTTTAGCTGCTCTGTGTTGCCGGCAACTTCCAGCAAATAAAAGTTGCCGGCAACTTAGTTGCCTAGTGGGCGGCAAGCCTATCACCCCGACACCACAGGCCATGAACGATAGCCCGACTATTAACATGTCTAACAAAAAATCCCATGGAGTCGCAAAAATCCATGTCCAAGCAATGACATATCCATACAAATCAGATTGTGGATTGGATTGTAGATTGGATTATGGACATCGTTCATGGCCTGTGGAGTCGGGGGGTTAAGTCAGAACCATACCCGTGTCGTGAGTTGTGTTGTGTTGCGGAGTCGTGTGTCCCTATCGCTACAATGTATTTCTTATGCATATTTGTCATGTGTGTTGTGTTGCAGTGTGACGAATAACATATATGGAATGACAGCGACACACGACTCCACAACACAACACAGCCCACAGATGTGGATCCGGCTTTAATTTGGATAAAAAAATTTTTACGATAAATCATAAACTTTCCCACATGAATTTGTGTTGCAAACGTCGTAAATAAAGTATAGTAAATGTTGAAAACTTTTTATGAAGTATTATGACATTTTATGTATCAAAATTTGACAACAACAAATATTTCAGTAACACAGAGCATTTTTAATTATTTTTTTCAAACGCTTAAACAAAATAAATTAAGTCCGCTAAATGTGTTCACCGCATAATAATGCAATTAGATAAAGGGGCGTTCATGAAACGTGTGTCGGAAATTTTACGACATCGGAAAGCGTCCATGTCGGAAAGTTTCCGTCGTTGCATGAATACCCTTAATAAATATTGATCGTGTGTAGGGCGCTTAATTAAATAATTCAACTCTATTCTCTGAACATATCCCAAACAAATTTCACAGCATTCCCACCACATAGTGCTACCAACTCACCGCCATCAAAATCCAACACAAAAAAAGTTCACTCGAAATTCAATATGGCGGGACGTGTCATTTAAAATGTGAAAAGTTGTGTTGTTTATCTATCTGAATATAAAATTCTTATGTAAAATTAAACAAATTAAAATATATTTTTCTAAAATCATTTATAAGTAAAGATATTAAATATTATTCATATAACGCCTTCCGAATAAAATTCACAAGTGCAATGGACGCTGATAGCGACGAAATAGGCTTAACCATCGAGGACCTTATGTTTCTGTCAGAATTGGACAGGTTTGACATTTCTCCTTCTTTTCACACACAACCAAGTTTATTCATTTTTTGTTCAACATTTTTTTTTTTTATTAAGCATTCGCTTTTTCGCGCGGATTTTCCATATATTTTTAAATAATCTTTTTCAAAATTACTTATAACTAAATAGGTTTCACAATCCACCATCAAAATATTTGCTGCAAATTAATTTGATATCGTATGACCACTGGGGGAGATTGAGATTTGTTCTGGGGAGCAGGTCGCCGTCGCCTCTATCTCAATTCGATCTAGAAGAGAAAGAAAGAAAATTTCCAGTAGGAGTCTCTGCTGGGCACACACACTTTTTATATATATATTTTATTTTTTTTTTTGGTTCATGAGCTGAACTAAAGTTTTTTCGCCTGGACGAGTGTGCAGGTACTTGAAAAGTATGCACACATCGCCGGGCCACCTCAACTCACTTACTTGTCTTGCAAATGGGGTGGGTCTAGTAGCGGCACTAGAGAGAATGATAGCCAAACATTTGGGGGTTCATTCAGTAGAATCTCGAGCAGATAAATCTCTCCCGATATCACTTTGCCAAAGTGCAAATGGAAAAAGACTATAGGAAGAGTATTTTCTATAATACTGAAGATGAACATGGAATTGATAAAACATCGGAAATTTAATGAGATTTCTTATCTCGATTAATTAGGGTGTTGAAAAAAATCTCCTCGGGTAGTAAGGGCTTTTAATTGGTTTTCTGGTTGACCCTTTAATCAATCATTCATCTGTCAACTTTGTTGTTGGTTTTTTATTTAGGTATTTTGTTGGCCTATAGCCCAGTCAACGAAGACTCAAAATTATAAAATAAATGCAAAAAAGAAGGCCCTCTGGATTATTTTTTTATATGGTAGGGGCTACCCACAGGTATAACATACCAAAAGTCCCCAGGCCAGGGCCGCGAGCTAAACTGAAGAGGGTGGTTTAAAGGTACCCCACTTTAGAATTTCGTGAATATTGGCACAACCTAGCATGGTAGATGAAAAGAAATTGTCTATAAAATGATATATTCATATTTTTTCTAGTGTCAATAATAAAGGAGTTGCGGGGGGTAGAAAAGTCAACAAATCTGAAAAACCTGTTATTGTGTTAGATATTATTTCTATGATATGTTTTCTGACCAATTTACATGAAAAAAAAAAACAGAAAAGATAAATACACATTCATTCATTGTTATTTCATCATGTCGTGAAGTTAAAAAAGGGGTTTTAATTTCCTTTTTTTCTATATATCCGAAACTATACGAAAAAGTTAATGTATACTAAATTAATCAAAATTTAATAAGCAAGAGTTGTTTTTATATGGCGCCAACAAATGATTACGTTTTTTTTTTAAAGGAACACAATACAAAATTTGTTTGCCATAGAGGGGGTTCTTTCTTTCCCCCTTAAGAGAGGAGGGGCATTTTTTAAAAAATAATATTAAAAAACAACACGAAGATGACCATAGTTTTTGTAAAAATAACTTTCAAACTCAAAATTATTAAAAAGAAAATTGAAAATTTTGTTTTTGATTTTTCTTTTTAAATTGGGAAATAAAATGGTGAATGGTCTTTTATAATTCACTACCCCTTATAACTCCTAATTGAAAACTGAAAACTAAATGGTTCTATGTCTCTTAGTTTTTGAGAAAATTCAAAGTTGCGACGACAATTTTGTTGATGTTTTTTTTAATAATTTGTATTATTATTGTAGTAGTATGTGATAGTAGTGTTTTCTTGAGGTCAAAGAATGAATAAATTCTTTGACCCTGCGAAACAAAAGCCACCCACCGTACTGTGTGAGTGGAAGCGCTGACCCTATATATGTAGATATGAACATATCTTTTATTTGTAGGGAATTTAATTTTCTTTCACTTTGTCATATTGACTTTGCCTTTATTAGGCTTAGTTTTCGAAATATTGAAGAAAAACTACAAAAGGGGACATTTACCCCCCTCTCCTGCCTAAAGCTTGTGGCCATGGGCTGGGGACTTTTAGTATGATGTACCTAAGGGTCAGATCTACCACTCACATAGTACCGTGGGTGGCTTGCTTCGCAGGTTCAAAGAATTTATTCATTCTTTGACCTCAAGCTCAAGGAAATACTACTATCACATACTACTACAATAATAATAAAAATTATACAAAAAAACATCGAAAAAATTGTCGTCGCAACTTTGAATTTTCTCAAAAACTAAGAGACATAGAACCATTTAGTTTTCAGTTTTCAATTAGGAGTTATAAGGGGTAGTGAATAATAAAAGACCATTCAGCATTTTATTTCCCAATTTAAAAAGAAAAATCAAAAACACAATTTTCAATTTTCTTTTTAATAATTTTGAGTTTGAAAGTTATTTTTACAAAAACTATGGACATCAATAACTTGATTTGAAAATAAAATAAAAGAACGGAGTTTTGGCTTTCAAAAAAGGTAAATTATTTTGTTGTAAGTGTTCCGTTGTTTTTTAATATTATTTTTTAAAAAATGCCCCTCCTCTCTAAATGGGGGAGAAAGAATACTATGGCAAATAAATTTTGTATTGTGTTCCTTTAAAAAAAACGTTATCATTTTTTGGCGCCATTGAAAACAACTCTTGCTAATTAAATTTTGCCTAATTAAGTATACATTAACTTTTTCGTATAGTTTCGGACATATAGAAAAAAAAAAAAAAGGAAATTCAAACCCCTATTTTAGCCTCACGACGTGATGAAATAACAGTGAATGAATGTGTATTTATCTTTTTTGTTTTTTTTTTCAGGTAAATTGGTCAGAAAATATTCAATATCTAAGACAATAAAAGGGTTTTTCAGATTTGTTGACTTTTCTATATGAATATATCATTTTATAGACAATTTAATTGTCTATAATTAAGTAGTATAGACTTTTCATCTAACATGCTAGGTTGTGCCAATATTCACAAAAATCCAATGTGGGGTACCTTTACCCCCCTCCTCAGTTTAGCTCGCGGCCCTGAGCTGGGGACATTGGGTATGTTATACCTGTGGGTAAACCCTACCATATAAAAAAATAATCCAGAGGGCCTTATTTTTTGCAAGCAAAATTCCTTCGTTGACTATACTACTAGGTATAATACCTGAGTAATTTCATGATTGGAAATGTTTCGAAATATGTAAGTATGTTAATATGTATAGGTATGTAATGCATGGATAATGGAATCGAAGGGCTGGTTTTTGTTATTTTTACGTCTGCCCATCATTTTTTTTTTGTGCATTTATCTACAATGTACTTTATATTCCTTTTTTGAAAACCTGACATTTGCATGAATTATAAATTTAAATTTAAAAACAACAACTAATTAATGCAGATAAAGTAAAGAACTTTTAATTTTTACTTGTTCTCGTATTTGAAACTTGCGGATGGGTAAACTAATGATTTATCTAGACACGAAGGGCTATGGCTCTTAAGGCTAGTGTTGACCATGTACATTTTACATCTATGGCTAAAATAATAGCAACGCTCATTACTTTTAAACTTGACTGTCCCTCGTTCTAAGATTAGCCGATCACGTGAAGAAAAAGTGGTAATGGGCTAACGGTTTTTCAGTAACCTGTTTATCTAATGTAAAATTTTGTGCATTTCTCTCAATGTCTTGCTATAATCTGCACTCAATTCTTTTAATAACTTTAAGAAGCTGGCCAACAAAATAGCAACACGCAGATAGAAAAATTAAAAAATAACTACTTTTATTTTGGACTGTGATTAATTGGGGTAAAATTTTAAATTTACGATATCATTTATAATTCCTGTACTTTTTTTGGGTATGTTTTACATTATTTATTGCTAGTAATGGGAAGTGCCGAACACTGTAGAGTGGAAAGTCGATACGAGAAATCGCGAAAGCTGTCGGACGCTCTTCAAGAATGGTTTTTAATGCCACCAAGCTGAAAAAATTCGCGGAAACCAGACGGCGGCCAACAAAAATGACCAGAAAATACAAAAGTGGCTTGCGCTTGTCAACAAGATATGATATTTTTATGACATTCTTTAAGGTCAAAAGAATCTTGTGCTCCTCTTAGCCGGGGAGTGGTTCCAAATATTCTATAGAAGCAAGATACTTTTTGGAACTACGTAGTTTGCATTTTTTCAACCCATTCAAGTTCTTTGTTCTAACACAAAAGGGAAAGTAGATGACGGGTCATCCTGGTGAGGAATCCCTTTGCCTGTCATTTTCGTTTTCGAATTCGAACGATTTGACTTTAGAATCGAATTACAGGGTAAGGCACCAGGAATACTAAATGCAATCATGAAATGTTGTTTTGATATACTTTGTTCGGCATCTGACATTGAGAGTTAAGTCTTGGGAAAATTTGTCTTTCTAACACTTTCAGGACTCGTGATAAGATTTTGGACACTGTGCTTCGGCTCATAGCAATATCAACATCTTTTCCAACCGATCGTTGGAACTTCCCTTCTGCAACAGTTTCCAAAAACATTTTTAAGGCGCTCATTTTTTTAAATTTTATTAGAAGAAAAAAAAAATAATATTGAAATTGAAGAATGAATACCAATCAACAACAAATTAGATTGTCCCACATGACAGATGTGAGGCTGTTTTTGATTTCACGAGAAGTGATTTCGAAAAGCTTTCGAAATTATGAAATCGATTGAAATGTGGAACATGAAAAATAAATTCACTCGTTTTCTGACAGCTTTTTTTTCGGCTTCAAAAAATAAAAATTAAAAGTAATTTCAAACTACACTGTGACCACAGTAAACATATCTAAGGTATTATCCGGTGCAACTTGTCAAATTTCCACATGGCTGCCCCTTGTGTAAGTACACAACGCCATCACGATGAATCAGTCATAACATCCGGTGGCACACAGATCCTGGCCTTTACACTAACCTACGAGTTTGTCTAAACCTTCCATAGATCTTTGATATGCAAAATTGGCTAAGACCGAGCTGACGGGACAGAGTACATTGATTTATTCCTTGTTGCAGTAGTGTGACAACTTGACTAACTTCTACAGGCGTGGTTTCCATTGTTTTCTAAGATAAGGAGGCCTAATAAGCCAAGATATTTTGAAATTCACGTTTAACAGCACAATCAACACCAAAGACCAACTATGGGCGCATTTATTGCGTATCAATGTTTCAAAGTCTTGCCAAATTTAACAAGTATAATTTGTTATTTTTGTTATTATGGCGGATAGCGCGAAAACTAAATAATAGATTTTTATGATTACCCTTAATTTAAAGTTTTAAGTTCAAGCTTTAAAACGAGCCTATTAACTATAAATTGTATCCATCGCGATTGTTGTTTTTAGAAGGCAAACTTGAGTGATTCCTTTTTTTTTTGCTCGCGAGTGTGGTTGTGCCGCTAGGAATAACCTACTGGTGGGCATTTCGATTGACACTTCCATTTACACTTTCAGACGCACAATCAAGTACAGAGGTTCTTTCTTTAGCCTTACGACTCGAATGTGAAATCCCTTAACCGACTATTTTACCTTCCCATTTCAATATCCAGCCATTTAAGACGAATGTACATCGTTATCTCCTGCTCATCCCTCTTACTATATCCTAAACACTCGCACTGTGTTAAATTAACATTTAAAGGGTCAAGTCAAAATCTCTTGAGTGCGCATTAGTTATAAAAAAAAATTAAAAAACAGGTTAAACCCAAGTTAACTCACAAAATTTGTCGAGTTAACTCTGGATTAACTCAAAAAATACTTTTGATATTTTATTTTCCTTGATTTTAAGACTACATTTACCCTCAACTTAAAAACTGCTTCTTGGCGTAACTGTCTACTACTGAAAAACTGGGCCTTAGAGAGAAATTGAATTGTGTAAAAGTCTAGGCCTGAGCTAAGTTTTTTGTGGACGAATACAATAGACGAATTTATTAGATTTTCTAAGATGGTTGACAGTATTTTTATAGTTCTAAATACTACTAGAGATATGCAAACAAAAAAGATTTATTTAAACGAAAATAAGGTGTTTTTAAAAGCACTGTAAGATATAATTGATAGAATTGAACAGTACAACTCAGAACTTAAACAACGGAGTTAAGTGAGTGGGACAGATTATAAAGGCGTGTCAAAATCCTTGGGACATGTGAAGCGAGCTACCCAAGGGACTGCTGCCCCCAAAAAGCTGATGAAAAAAATGCGGAATAAATTATAAAAAACAACATTTCGAACTTTTGCCAATGTCGCCCAAAAATTCTAAGTCTTTTCGGTAATTTTTTATTTATTTTTAGGCTTGTATTTCATTTATGTATAATGGTCGTTAAGGTGTGGGGTCCAGTTATATCTGGCAAAACAAGTCAAAGCAAAATAATAACGACGATCTTAAGTTCTTCAATTATAGCAGTCAAGTTGTGGCTGTACCCATTTTTTTACAGAACAAACCTCATGCAATTTTTTCCAAAAATAAAATAAATCGGGTGGCACAACGGCTTATGAAGAATCATGGCCTAGTGACTAACAACTCGCAACCATTGCTGTGTGCGCCTATCGAAGGAATGGAAGGGACCTACAATTTTATGCCGAATCCGAACGGCTAGACGAGAAGCACTTATTCGTGACAAGTGATACTCTTGAAGGATGAGGCAGTAGCCCTGGAAAAAACTTTTTAGTTTTTAGGTGGACGAGGCTGGGAAGCAAACCCAGACCTCCAGCGTGACAGTCGAACGCACTAACCACCACGCACTAACAAAACCCTCTATATTCAGTACTAATAATAAAGTCAAAAACTTCAGTATCTGCTAAGTTCTTCAAACCTAGTCTCTTGGACAGACTCTTGAATAAAGTCAAAAACTTCAGTATCTGCTACTTGCTTGAACAGACTCTTGAATAAAGTCAAAAACTGCAGTATCTGCTAATCTCTTCAAACACAGACTCTTGAACATACATAAGTAGTTCCTCAGATACAGGACAACAAAAATCCCAATAACCGTAACTGACTCATTCACCCACTCATTCACTACACCGTAGAATCTTGTAATTTCGCAAAACGGTAGATACATAGGTACTACAATTGTTAGAGGTCAAAGAAAAAAAAATTGAATAATTGAGTTTTTCCATTCAGGGGCGCCCATTTTTGAAGTGAAACTTCTTTATTCAGGGTGCAATTTGAAACTTGGTAGCAGAAAGAAATGACAAAAAAGGGGAAATCGAACATTGGCAAAGTTAGATGTTCAGAAAACTTTTATCATGGTGCATTCACAATTAAATGATTGGTTTACATGGCGCATGTTTGACGATTACACTGCGCAAATGTTTTTAGTTTACACAGCGACTGCATATAAGGTAGACCCCTTTCACACAAGGAAAGTGAGTTGATGGCAACTGGAAGTTTGAAGGCGAGAAGGGCGTAAGAGGAAGAAAAAAATCTCCCCTCTCACCCTTCTCTCCTACAAACTAGCTAGTTTCTGGCAACTCAGTTTCCTTGTGTGAAAGCGGTCGTAGTTAACTTTTTTTTTTTAATCACATTAATGCGTTGCAATAAGTGCACGTGCACACGATAATAATAATAACTATGCAACCTACTTTCTTAGGCCAGCACTTTAGCACCAACAGAAACCAAGAAATTTCACTTTTTTATTTGACAGGTGTCGAAATGTAAAAATCTGAGAGTGCCAATCAATTAAGCAGGGTGGAATTAGCTACTGTTTCGGCCAGCACTCTAAAGGCTTAACTTCATAGGCCTACTTTTGTACAAAAGTGAGAAATAAATATCTATTCTGAAGACACCCACACCTGCTTGCAAAAAAACAATGGAAAATTGTGCATATTGGTTTAATTTATGTATAAGAACAATTTTCGTATGTTTTTTTACAAGTATGTTTCTTTAGTGAGCATTTTAATTTCTCACTTTTGTACTTTTGCACAAAAGTAGGTCTATGTAGTTAAGGCTTAAGTACAGCGAAAACTGAAAAAATCGCACTTGACAGTTGACAGTGGTGGTGAAATGTCAAAAATCCGAAAACTCACATCATAAAAAACTTTTTTTCTTTCACAGTTTACAGATGATGGCGAATAGTGTCCGCGCTCTAACTCCAAAAAGAAAATGAGCAAATTCTATCGAGCAAGGACTATCTTGAATGGACGGTGTTCACATTGAACTGACTCCTCCGACTAAATTTGACTTAACAAAAGAAGATGTCAAAAAAAATCTATGTACATTTTAAATTTTTTAAAAATGTTTGGATTTTACGTTTTCCTTTGAAAATTCGGAGGAGTCAGTCCAATGTGAACCAACTTGACATGAACAAAATTAAATTATAAATTTATTTCGTTTTCGTTTGATAGTCCGTAGTCCTTTTTTTATTGTTTTTTTCTTTATGATTACGGGTGTTTATGTATGTATATTTGAGAAAACAGTGATTAAAAAACATTAATACTGATTACACAAAATAACCCCAAATTCCATAAACGTAAAAATAATGTAAAAAGTTCATAAAGACAAAATGTACCGTGTAAATAGGCTCTGTATAACAATTGACACTAGAGGGGTATTTCAATTAGCGGGGGTTATTCGATTTCGTACGATTACAAATAGCTGTTCGGAAAATCTTTCCAATATTTACTTACGCAAATCGTATTTACCTCAGCCAGCGTCTTCCTCCCTTTGTAAACCTGTATTGAGTTGAAATGAGATTCAACCAACTCGACTCCACTTCAGGAGCGTAGTCTAGTCTAAAGGCTCTTCCAAACCAACGCGGAACATTCGCTATGCAGGGCGACTCTTTCACAATGGTAACAAAAATGAGAAATAAACAAGGCTAAACAACAACAAAAACTGCCGTCGGCGAATGTTCCACGCCGCTTTCGCGTTGGTTTGGAAGAGCCTAAAAAAAATTGGATTTAAAATCACACCTTAATTTCTTGTTAACGGCGTGTGTAAGCAAATTAATGTATTTATAATCTGACTCACAATATTGTGTATATTGGTTGACAATAATTTGACATCAAGCACAATTGATAATGTGAACCCCGCTTCAGAAATGCGTTCATTTCAAATAGTGACTTCACCTCTTTTTCTGTATTAGACGGTGTTCACATTGGACTAAATCTTCCGAATATTTTTGACTTCTCTAAAATTTATTTCTCTCCCACTTCACGGTTATAAAGAGAGAAAAGTAGTACATTTTTATAAAATTTAAAAATTTGTGGATTTTTTGACCTTCTCTTTTGTAAATTCGGAGGAGTCAGTCCAATGTGAACACCGTCCTAGATTTTTTGATATTGTGATCTATTTTTTTAAGCAAACAGCAAACAAATTTCTGTCTCGCTCGCTAGCACACTCTTCGAGTTTGAGGTATATTTGGAATCTTTAACCAGTGTTTTATTTTTGTGTGAACAAAAAAAATTATAATTTCAACTGCAAATGGCTCAAAATCACGATTGAAAATGGGCATAAATCCATTTTCGTATGGTTTTCAAAGAAACCAAAAACATTAAAACGCATTTATCTCAAAACTACAAAAATGGAGATGTGCCCTTTTTACTTAGGACGGCAGTATATATCCATCTCGTTTAATCACACATGAAAAAGATCAACGAAAAAGAAGTTTCACTTCATACGCGTGTATCCAGTGATACACACACTCTTTTTTTAAGTTTTGATATCAGTTATATGTAGCACTTTTGAATATTATTGAATGATTAAATTTGGTAGAGCGGTAAGTCTTGTTTTGCATTCAAGGGGCGTGACATCCGTCCACTATTGAAAAATCATTATCATTTGATTTGTTTATAAAAATTGTTAGAGGCCAGGTAGAGGTCATGCAGTGTTCATCAAAGGTACAAATTGAATACTTGATCAAAAAAAAAAGACAATATATTTGCAAAAAGAAGTGAAACCACACTAGATTCTTAAAAAGTTCTTCTGTATACAAAAACTTGTGGATACAAAATCAGCCGTGAAAAGTTGTTTGACCTAAAAGTACGCCAAGTTCTTAGTTTAAACATCAACTATTTTAAGTAGAGTAGGTGATATCAGATACTATTATAACAGAACATTGTTATTTAATGATAAATGACTAACATATAATAGGTTTACTTGCCAGGTTTTCTTTTATTACCCAACACCCGACTCAGTTTTGAAATGATAACTTGCCAAGCAAAGCTACCAAATAAGTCAGTTATCATTAAATAACAGGAGAATGGAAAAATATATGGAACCTGGTCTACCTAGTGCCCAGAAACGAGACCTATGAGAATGATTGGGTACTATGGAGTGTACCAATGTACGAGTATTTTTTGTTGTCATTAACAATGGGAGTTGGCTAAAATAAGCGACCAAAAAAATAAGAAAAACACTTTGCAAATTCGAATTAACATAGATGAATTGTTTTATATTTTGTAATAATATACTGCCTAAACCCCATGGTTTACAGCTCTGTGTCTATATACAAAAATGATGCTCTTGAACTAAGCTTCCCAATGTTGTATACCTAAAATGTGGGCACTAGACGGACAATTATTCCCATTCATTAATTTCGCTAAATCGAATAAAAAAAAGTAGAATTTTAATACTGTAAAGTGAATTGTTCGCCAACCATGACATTATTCGCTATTATTAGCTATTGCAATGGTATAAAAGTTCCTTTATTTTGGGGTCCATTCAGTTCATCGAAAGTGACCAATACTGTCATTTCAATGGAACACTATTGCAATTAATGTTTGCTCTAATTGCAGTCTTTGTTGCCATATACTGCCTAAACCCCATGGTTTACAGCTTTGTGTCTATACAAAAAAATTATGTACTAGGACTAAGCTTTCCAACGATATATATCTCATTCGTGGGCAATAAGTACACCGAAATGCCCATTCTCCTTTATCTTACAATTTTGATATTTTTCAATATTGTGTATTTTTTATCGCTTTAACTTGTGTATGCCAAATAACGCTCAAACGTAACTACCTATCGAATAATAAAATGAAGAACACCCAATAACCGTTTCAACGAGGTAGTTCACATTACTGTTAAATATACCAGCTCTTGTACATTTTTAACCAATCTCATTTCAATCAGTATTTTCGAAATTTAGCTCAAAATCAGGAGTACAAAAATTTAAATTAAAAGTATGATTTGAAGCTGAACTTAAGAAAACCGCGTTAGCATCGCCTGTTGGTTGTCATACTTAACTCAAAAATGCCATTTTCTGAGTTGTCGCTGTATTTTACTAAGGGTGCGATATGTATGCATGTTGGTGTCTTCTGAAATGTACCAACTTAAAAATACATTTTTAAAAGCACTGGTAGTTACCGTTAAAGCAAAACTATCTTGGCATCAATAATTATTTTATTACCAGAATGCGTGCATTAGCAAATCATAAACGATTTTGTACCAACTGCCAACAAAAAAATTCTATAGTCTCTTCGAATATGTAGTCGTAAATGTATGTATAAAAGTAAAAGTTAGATCTTAAAATAAAGCGTTTGCTAAAACCAGAGAAAGATCTGATAAATTAACTAATAAGAGGGAAACTTAATGTTCAAGAAAATCGAAAAATTTATCTGGAAATTGAAAACTTGTTTTATAGATTCTCCAATATGTTTCTGATTTTCACAGAAAAGATTAGAAAAGCACAGTTCCCCAAAAGATTAAGAGCAGCAAAGTTTTTAGTTTTTTTAGATCAAAAAATTCAACCATAGTCCCTTATACATAAAACGAAGAAATATCTTTATTTATGACTAGCTGACCCGGCGAACTTCGTTTCGCATACAAAATGATGGATTTCTTACTGCGATACTAATGGTATAATAATTAATAATTAAAAATAAATATTAAAAATAATAATTAATATGAGTCAGTTCACAATATGCTGAAATAGATAAACTAAAAATGTTGATGGTACTGTAGGTTTGCCGACACGTGAGCATGCTACATACAGTTGACCTCTTGAAACATGGCAATTCGATATTTATGCCACAAACATCCAGCGATTGTCTTTGCGACTTATTAAGTGTAATTCCGTAGGATAGTTGGTGGCTTCGTTTTCATCCATAACGGAGTCGACTGATTTCAAAGAATAAATTTCACCGGCGCCGATTTGATTTCAAATAATTGACATCCTTGTACTTCGCAACCAAAATCGCTCGTGCACGCAGCCAACATGGTCCGCATAATTCTGAGCGATATTCGGGAGCTCTTCCGGTGTTGTTGTAAAGTGACAAAAATTCGGTGGAAATTCAGTGAGGCAAGTGACTAATTCCACTGGAATTACAACATTGCCCATCGCCAAAAAATTGCCTGGAGAACTGCAGCGAACTGGTTATTTCGTTAAACAACTCGCATGTTTGTTTTCAATTATAATTTTTCACGTAGTGGCACAAGGCCGATGTCTTCAGGTAAGCATTCAACTCATCATTAGAGTTGATCTTGGAATGACAGATATCGTTTGACAAAAACCTCCTGACAGCAATCATTGCACCACCGAAACTAAGTCCATTATCACTTTATAAATTTTTCAACGTGCGATTCAGGGCTAACAATGCGCGTTTCTGAGCCATTATGCACACGTTCCAGATGATAATTTCACATTGCTGCAATACTTTCGTCATCGCAGAGTTTTTTTTAAGTAGAGCGCGCACTAAACGGATTTCGGTTGCCCTTAAAATGTATAAACACAGTGCGAGCGTTAGGAAGGATGCATGTTGGTTGTTCAGCCACTTGCAGGTTCAATGGCAATTTAAATGCAGAATTAGTTGTTCGTCAACAACCTAGCCGCTATCCCAAATACTTTGAACACAATGAAAATTAAAACAAAATTGATTAAATTTTATCTTATCTGACCGCACGCAATAGCAAGTCCAATTCAATTTGAATGACGAAACGATAATGACATTCCTTCCTTGGCCAAACACGAACCCATCAATTCAAAAATCGTGAAAATCGAACGATCTTTTCTGGTATTATGTACTTAAAACCGGATCTTCTCGTTCCAGTTTTCCTGGAAATTTGCCAAGATTTTCCTGCATAATCCTTTGTCCTTTCTTGGGCCAATACAAATTCATCAAGCCCAGAATCGTGAAAATCGAAGTATCAGTTATCGAGTTATGCACTTAAAACAGGATATTTCCGGATTTCTAACTTTCCTGGAAATTATCCGGAATTTTCCTCCAGTGTCCTATGTTTTTGGGCCAATACGAATTCATCAAACCCAAAATCGTGAAAATCGAACGATCGGTTCTTGAGTTATGCGTGCACACACAGACGACATTTCTCTTTTATATTTATAAGACAAAGACAGCTTTTGTCAATAAATAATAAGGTCCCTGATTTTTGAAAACTTTCTTCCATTCTGTCTTTTTAGGCACAAACAAACAATAGAGAGTATAACCTTAAGACAAGAAATACGTATAGATTGGTTAAAGTCGTTCTCCATTTCGTGGAATTGTATACTGAGGCACTTCTACTCATTCAACCCCCTTGTTGTAAATTAGCATACAATTTATTCTTTTTTTTTTATTTCAATTAATTTTTCTTCAGTGGACATACAGTATCAATTTTTGCAATTGAATACAATTAGATTTGACATGAATACAAAAATAAAGTTTTATTGAAAGTTTTTTAAACAGAAAATTAATTTGATTTGTGTTTGTTTCTAGTCGGGAATTCGGTTTCTTGCGGCTGGGTGAGCCAGAACATGGCAGAAAGAGAAAGCTCGTTAATAAAGTAATTGGAGTCCTCCAAGATGTACTTATTCTTGCGCAGTGCCAGCAAGACGAACGCAAATCAACCAAGAAGCGCGAATCGAATAACGATGATGACAGTGATGATGAAGCTGCTGGTACTGCTAAATCTGCTGTATCCGCACTACAAGAAATAACCGTTAGTGATACGAAATTAGAAATCCCAGATGAATTGCAACAACAATTACTCCAACCACCACCACAACCGCCTTCGCCACCACCGCCTTCTCAATTTTCATCCCGCAAAGAAATCAAACTTGAATTAGACGACTATGACTCACAGACACAGAATTCCCAACTTACAGATAAAACTTCTCTTGATTTGGCAATAAATATAGAAAACAAATCTATAAAGCCAGAACCAGAAGATTTGGAAGTCGAAGAAATATCAAAAGCTGCTACTGAACAAGATCAAGGTGGCGATGGAAAACAAGATGAGAAAGATAACAAAGAACTTGTTGCTAAAGAATATAAGGAGGGTGATGTTGAATTGAATCCGTTGACATTTTGTAAATTAGGACATTTACATCTTTTACTGGAGGAATATGAAAAAGGTATGAACTAATTGTTTCCAAAAATGAAAGCATTTGATATTATAATTTTTATTTTTGTTCACTTTGCAGCACTATCAGCATACCAGAGATATTTTTCAGCATGCGAATCAGATTACTGGCAGAATCATGAATTTCTATACGGATTGGGCATGGTTTATTTTCATTTTAACGTCTACAAAAAGTGAGTTATAATTTTAAGATTGACAAAATCTCCTTAATTTACCTAGGCTTTAAGCTTTGTTCGCTTTATATCTACAGTTTCCATGTGCCAATATTATGTCTACAGTATCCATGTGTCAATTAAATATCCTATCCTATTTTTCTATGTTATTTCATAAGACCTCTTGTTAAAAAAAAACTCCATAAAAAAACGTTTGTCAAAATATGAAATTAGGATTTTTTGAGGAACTTTAACTGACCACTATGCTTACCCGATAGTAACTTAGACTCCAGTGCAAATATGATCACAAATTTAAGTCTGTGTAATGAGAAATTGAATCCCGATCAGGGTAAAATCTATCAAACCTAAATAAACTCATGGTTTGATTTGAGCTGAAGAGATGTTATTAAGGTCAGAGAAGTAAATGTCTGTAGTTACAAAGTCAATCCTACTGAGGTAAACCAAAAGAAGTGTAAATAAGCCAGAAGGACATGTAACAGTCATATCGACGAACCTAATTTTTGTATAGTCGAAAAATAAGACAATAATACTACAATAGTAATAATATTTTTTGTCATTTGTAAAAATCTTTCGAAATGCTACTGCGTCATCGGTTCTCAGGATCGTATTCAACGACACATCTGCTGTAAGCTCATGAGGTCTAGCATCAGATGTGCATTAAATTCATATGTTCCAAAGCTCAAACGTGAAAATGTTTACAAAGCAGCAAGTTTCTAAACGCCTCCGATACGTAGTCGATGCCCACTAACTGAACTAACTGCGCATCAATAATTTTTTGAATGCTTTTATTTGACATTTATTAAAAAAAAAAAAATGTTAATAATTCTTTAGATTTACTAAAATTGTAGTATTTTTAAGTGAAGAAAAGTTAAAAGGATAGTGCCGCATATATGCTATAAAAGTTTAGAGAACTTATCTTTCTTCGATAAATTTGGAAAACTTTTGCGTACATATGTATATGTACGTTTGCTTGTGCTTCAAATACGTGAATATTTGACACATACATTTTGTTTAATGTCTGCTCTCCGAAAAATGTGTGTTCCGAATTTCCAAACTAATATAAATGTCGTTTTCGATTGGATTTCGGAACAGTACTACTCCTTTTTGATTCCAATCGAATTATTTTTCAGTTGTTCGAACCTGATTTGCAAAATACTTTATGCATGTGTGAGTAAATTGTCTGATATTATGTATATTTTGCACATTCAGTCGAGTAGAATTAATTTGACAAATAATCCGATGAAAGGGTTTATATGTATATATGAGTCCCGAGACTACTCCTTTATTAATTTAGGAACTCAAAAATACTCCGAAAACATTACTCGGAACAGCCAATCGAATTATTTGGGAATAAGCGGAGTCAAAAAGTAGTAACTCCGATCCTCCGACCGAAAACGACAAAAGTAAAATGATTACAAAGCAGCATGTTTGCGTAGCTGATGCGTATCAATAGAGTATTGCTGCCGCATCAAAATTTTAGAACTCAGCCATACTTTTAATACAGCAGCATAAAAACAACATTTTTCATAAATGGGCAAGTAATATGTACATTCTTTTAACAAACAAACCTTAACATGAAATTAATTCGTACAAATCTTAGCAAGCTACATACACAGGTTATTCAATATTTGAAATGATATAATACAACGCTATTTTTTGTAAGGAACTTTTTTTAGTTCAGGCAGACATCATATCTCATTAGTGTACCTACAAATATAGGTACACATCTTAATAATATTATAAATGTGAAAGAATGTTTGTATGTCTGTTTGTTCCACTTTATCTAAGAAAATACTGAAATGATTGGAATGAAAATTCGTGGATAGAGAGCTTTGATGTAGGGAATGAACATAGGCTAATTATTTATTTTCAAAAATTGTAAAAAGTGTAACAAAAAACAATTAAAATGCAAAAAATAGGGTTTTTATGAAAATGTTGGAGCTATACCCAATAGTTAAGACTATGAGATGGACATTATTTAATGAACATTAAATGTATCGTATTCATGATTCATTTTAGACGTTTTTCAACAGTTTTTGTTGGACACCAGTGCATTAAGTAACACGCTTCGTGGGTTCTGAGACTCTTAACTCTTTTTTTGCTTAGAGTATGTTTAATCGTCAGGAAGGTGCCAATGTCAACATTTTCTTAAAATTTTTAAAAGTCCAACAAAAAACAATTAAAATTGCAAAAAATAGGGTTTTTATGAAAATGTTGGACATTAGTTAATGAACATTAAAATTTCGTATTCATGATTCATTTTAGACGTTTTTCAACAGTTTTTGTTGGACACCAGTACATAAAGTGAACCGCGTTGTGCGTTCTAAGACTCTTAACTAAAGGCACTGTTATCCAAGAAGTTGATGATGATTTTTCATCAGAAAAAATAAATTGGTAAAATGAAACAATTTCACGATCAACAACGTTAAAAATATTATTGCATAATATTACAAACCGTTTTTATTTAACATATGAATTCTTTTTTCAATAATTTTATTTTATTTTGAGTGAATTTTTTTTTATTTTTGAGATGCCTGATCTTTAATATTTTTTTCTCAATTCAAAGTAGTAAGAATGAAACTCACAATAGTGCTGATAAAATAAAACTTTTAAATACAATTGGCATTACCAATAGTATAATTTGGAGATGGCTATAACTTGGCTATAATATGGAGTATAATTTGGAGATGGCTTTAAATAATGAACCAACACATGAAAAAAAAAAAAGAATCTCTATTCATCAAAAGTCCAATTTCTAGTCTTTACTTAAATATTTAGGTCATACCATGTACGATTTACTATTTAAATGGTCAAATGCACCATATGTACTGGTACACCATCTTCGTCCAATTTATCATGTTCGGCTTCACCGTAAAATTTTATGTATGTATGTATCATACAAAAAGTATCTGAAGCGTACATTCTTCTAGATAATAATTGTTAAATTATATATTTTCAATATAGGGTGCCTCTCAGGAAAGCCATTTACGTAAACATAAACCATATTATTGAAAACATTGACTTATATTCTCCAACAGATATATAAGTGTATTTCAAAAAGAATCATTTGTTCAATTTAAGGTAAAATTTTCATTCTCCAACAGATATATAAGGGTTTTTCAAAAAGAAGTATTTCTTCAGTTTAATGTAATTTAATTTAATTCATACAAAAAGTATCTGTCTCTTAAAAATGTCATTATCCACGCTCGCGAAAAGAGTTGAACAAAATTAGCACTTCACTAATATAAATATAAGTTAATCAAAAAAACGGTAGGTAAAATAATTTTATGCATCAAATTTTCAAGTATCAATTTTATTAGTGTATTAATTAATTCTTTTTTCAGATTAAAAGTAAATTAAGTCATTTGTTTAACTTGGTAACAGTGCATAGTAGCCTCTGAAAAATGCTTTCCTCTATATTATTTTATTTGAGTTAAATTCGAACTGATAAATTTTTAAACAGAATAATTACAGAACAATTTATTATTTGCCAAGGCTGTTGAAAAAAGAAGTATTTGATCAGTTCTCTATGGTAAATCTTTATTTCAATCATACAAAAAGTATCTGAAGCGTGCATTCTTCTAGAACAAAATTAAATATTAATTATTAACAGGATTCTGTCCTCCAGCTGAAATATGCTTTGCGCTTTAAGATTAAAATAAAAAAATCGGTATAGCCAATATTTAAATCAAATTATTAAAGAACAAATTATTTTTAATAAGGGTGTTTCAAGCTAAGTTTTTCCTTAGTTTTAAGGAAACAAAAAATTTTATACAAATCATTCAAAAAGCGTGTACTTCAAGAAAAACCTGTTAACTAAATGTTTTCAATATTGAAAAAACAAATTTGCAAGCTTAATTCATGCGTATTATAAGTGATGTCAAAATAGGCACCCAATTAACAACGTTTTGTATCCGGAAGCTTTAAAAAAACATCGGAAAATCTATTTTTAAAAACATTGTCGATGAGTTAGTCTTATTGAGCCCCGGTTTGTATCCCAACAGTAAACTAATTTTCATTCTTAAAACTGCGAAGCAACGCGAGCACGGGTCCGCTAGTATATACATAATAGTCTTAGACAGAGATCAGAAATAAATCTCAACCTTTTGAAAGGTTCTTTAATAACTGTTATTTGTTGTTATTTTCAATAAAGGTCACACTATAACCTTTTTTCCCAACAAACAAAAATATCTGTTAAGTCTGAGAGAAACCTTTATTTTGCTTTTTTTATGTTAGGTCAACCAGTAAGATTTATCTCTGAGAGAAAAAAATAAATCTCATCTGCAATTTTATCAATCAGAATGCCCGTTAGTATTTTGTAAGCACTGATGCATGCGGAAATGCAGGTTATTGAGCTTTTTGGAAATTGAATTGGTTTTGCTTGGCGTCCCAGTAACTCAAGTCACAGTTTTTGCATTTTATTTTAAGCGATTATTAGTAAGACTTAATACCTAAAATAAGAAAAAATAATACCTACAATTTGAAGAATTCGGCAAATTCCAAATTTGTCTGCATTAACCATTTTTGATTTATTTTCAGCGAAATAGGTTATAGGTTGACCTTTTGCATTCATTTTTTTGTAAAAATCTCAACCATTGAGAGATATTTTTGAAAATAAAAAATAAATCTTAACCGATAACCTAAATTTATTTTGTTTTTTTAATAAATCTCAACTCGAAACCAAAATATTTCTTAAGTTATGTAGTAAGTCTCTGAGTGAAACCAATTGAAAATAAAGGTTGACAGTTATTCCTGATCTCTGGTCATAGATCAAAATAATGACGGTAAATTTTGCATTCAAGAATGAAAACAAAAAAAAAAAAAAAAAAATTTATAATACCAAGAAAGAAATGCTTTTTGGTATTATAAAATTTCAATTTTAAAATTTCATAATGCTTTTTCATCCTCTGTAATGCTAGATCTAGCAAATAATTTTATTCGACAAATATTCTTTCGCATTCGTGTAGTAGTATGTTCTCAAGAACTGATCTTTGAAGTTGGCAAAACCACAGCGTTAGCTTTTCTATCTGTCCTATATACTACTGATCTATTTCCGAGAGGATGGAAAACATTCCCTAAAAAAGGCGCCACACTAAAACTATAGATCAATTGCACTTATGTCCCTTATTTGAGAGGGCATGGATTGTTTTTATCCTTCGGCATCTCCTGCTGTAATGGTTTTGGTTGTTGACAGACTTCGTCGGTTTGGAACCTCAAGAGGAGGTGAAGTGTTTATACCGAAATCCAAACTGTATATCCGGGATGATGTTGTTAGTGGTGAAGAACACCTTCAACATCCGAAAATTAAGTCTTCTTATTTTGCTAGTGTTTTTAAGAATGTATGTGTGACGATATCCAGATATAGTTGTCCTGTCGACTTTCTAGCTATCTGTACTATTTTCGCTGTTTTTCGTCTTATCGGAAAATAACAATTGTTGACGGAGTTGTTGAAGAAGACCGTAAGGAAAAGCACCATGACTTTGGCAAATTTCCTTAGGATGGCGATGGAAATCATGTCTTGTCCGGATGATTTCTTGGTCGTCCACTATAAACATACAGTGTCGGACAAAACAAAAGGACAACATTTCACTCGGTTACATTTTGTTTAAGTAACTTTCTAAACTTGAATATATTTAAATGAATTTTATTTGGTTAATGAAGGTATACATTAGCTCTTCAATCGCAAAGAAAAAAAAAAAATATATGAGTTACACAATAAAGGAAAAAAACAAAAGTTTTAAAAAATTGTTGAAAGCAGTTGCGACAAAACTAAAGCACATAATTAAATCCTGTAGTTTTTTTTCAATATTTTGTGGTCAAGCCATTATGGTTGATAACTGACGCTTGACATCTACGCGGCATTGGCTCTATCAAGTTCTTTATGATTTCCTGGGGGATACTTTTCCAAGCAATTTCTGTAAGAACAACAAGAAAAACCTTGTTTTTGCAGATATCACGTTGAATCTGGCGAACTGCAATCTTCCAAAGATTTCGGCCACTTCAAAACGTTGATTTTATTTTCCAAAAACCAATTGTGCCCTATTTTAGCGTTAGGTTTTGGATCGATGTCATATTGGAATGTCCATTTTAAGGCATGATGTTTTGAAGGACGTCATTATACTCAAAACGATCCATTATAACATCTATATTATGAATTGGACCGATTCCTTGACTAGAAAAACATTCCCAAGCCAAAACATTTCGTCGTCCGTGTTTTATCGTGCCCATTGTGAGACGTGGGGTTAGCCTTTTGCGTCATTCCACCGGAACCCTGCATCCAAAAATAACATTGCTTTCTATTTGGCAGAAGTCCAGTCAATGTTTCCGACGGAATGAAGCAGGTCTCCAGTCCGAAAGGCAAAAAGCTAAACCCACAAAAATAAAAGTGAAATGAAGTGATATCGTTTTGTCCGACACTGTAAATGTTTAGCTACTTCGCCGGTGCTGGTGAAGCTACCAGTCAGCGTTAAAATTTTCCTTTTTTTAAATAATTTTCATATCGGACCTCTTAAAAATTTAAAATCAAAAATTTATTAGCTACTTTTTATGTGTTCTCTTTAAGACTACAACCTCAATCTTTTACTGGAGAACCATTGCCGTTGAGTTCTTCAACGCTTAGTCGAATTTATTCAGGCACTTCGAAAAAAAACTATGTGCACCCTTTTTCAATCAGCGCCACATGCGTCTGGAATTGTATTTATTTTGTTGGTAAATGTGAGTATATCAACAAAAACTTTTTATGTATTAAATTTTGACAATGATACTTGTAGTTATTGGCCTTCCATTTTCGTGTCACGACAAATATGGTCGTTTTTTACATTAGTCGTTAGTCGTGTTTTTTGAAAGAGTGACTAGCAACTCAGCAAAATGTTTACACGCAAAACAATAACAAAACAAATTATTATAGAGAATTTTGTTTGTTTTCCGTGTAAAACTTACTGAGTTGCTAGTCACTCTTTCAAAAAAACACGGCTGTTGTTTCTTTTCGTTCAACGACGTCAGACTTTTACATTCAAATATCAAATAAAGTATTTCAAAATTATTAAATAAAAACTTGCGTTTCATATATGTACATAGCTAATGAATTGAACATGTTATGAAGAGCCGATTTTTCAATCATCAGTTAAACTTAACTTGCTTATTGTGGTCAACAAACATATTGCATTTAAAATTTGTAGAAATAATTTTTGTACCTACAAATAAAATTAAAACAAAAAAATTTTTTTTTTTATTTTGACTTTTTTCCCATTTTCTTGTTTTTTTTTTTTTTGTATTGAAAAAAAATCAAAATTGTCTTCTAAAACCTTGTTAAAATGAACAGTTACTTTTTACTAACAAAAGGAAAATACCAGATTTTGTCCTACCATCAATAGAAGGAACCCAACTTAGTCTTTCAGAACATGCCAAATATCTGTGCGTAATTCTTGACAAAAAGCTAAACTGGGGTTTGAACATTAAAGAAAGAGCCAAGAATGATCGCTTTTTACTCCTGCAACAGGATCTTTGGTAAGATCTGGGGTCCAAATAATAAGATCATAATTTGGATGTTTGGTGGAGCGCTATGGACAAAGAAACTAATTATAAAATGCTTAATAAAGTTCAAAGACTGGCGTGTATAGGAATTACAGGGGCAATGAGATCCACACCCACTGCGGGAATGTAAACGATACTCAACCTAAAGCCCCTAGATCTTCTTGTACAAGAAACTGCAGCCTACAGTGCCCTAAGCCAAAGCCAAACCAATAGCTGGAAAAGGAACTATGTAGGTCACGCACAAATTATCAATACATTTACGGAGGGGTATGTATGCACAGACTACATAACACCCCGTACAGATATGGAAAAATCGTTTTCTGTCTCCAACCCCACAAGAGAGGAATGGGATGCTGGTTTACAACAATCAGTTAGACCGGCGGTAGAAATATACAACGACGGATCGAAGATGGATACGGGTGTAGGTGCGGGATTCTTCTCAGAAACCCTCAATTTAGCTAAATTGACTCCCCGATTACAGCATTGTCTTCCAAGCGGAGGTTCTCGCAGTGATTAAGGGTGCCGAACAAATGTTAATGATGGCGATACCACCTGCTGATATCACTTTTTACATTGACAGCCAGGCAGTGATCAAGGCCATCTCTGCCACAGAAATCAAATCCAAACTGGTTTCATGCTGTCGTGAAGACCTTAGAGTTCTTGCCACAGAGTACAACATCAGACTATGTTGGGTCCCTGGAAACTGTGGAATTGAAGGTAATGAAAAAGCAGACGAACTGACAAGGACTGGTTCAGCGTTAGATCTAAGCCTAACAGACTCCAGTGTTAAAATTCCACCCTGTTCCATTAAACAGGCGATTAATAAGAAAATATTGGAACGTACCAATGACAGCTGGAACTCACTTGTAACTTGTACCACTACAAAGAATCTGTGGCTCAGCTACAATAAGAAAAAAAAAAAAACAGACAAAGAGAACAGAAAAAGAAAAACAGAAAAAGAGATCCCTGCATCTCCTGATTGGAATTATCACAGGACGTAATATCTTACACAATCTACCACCATACAATCAATGCTGGCTTTAATTAATTTACCATCACTAACGAATAGAAGAACATTTTTTAGAATATTATTTATGGTGCAGGAAAATAATTCCACGGGCATCTGCTCCACATGAGCTTTTATTTCACTCTTAGTGGTGTGGAGTTGATTCCTACTGAGAGAGAGAATTTATTACACTTTTTACTGAGAATGAATTTCACTCTGAAATGTGGAGTTTCTGCCCACTTAGTTTGAGAAATAGTTACATTTCTTTTCCTATGACTGTTGAATAGTGCACACCTATGAAGTGTTAAATCTTTTTAAATTAGAGATTTTGAAAATTGGAGCATAATGCAAAAAAAATTAAAAATAGCGAGATTTTTGATATTTTTTAATTATAGGTACTCCAATTTTCAAAATCTTGTCCTTTAACTGCATGCCTAGTTTTCAATATTTTTTAATCAGGTTTATGGTTCGAGATTTTGAAAAAGGCGTTATGCAATAACACCCAAGGAAAAAAACGCCCACATCGATTTGGAAATATCGTCCAAGAAAACTCTGAACACCTCTGAGGGTATGGTCAGTCGCCAGGCAGGCGCTTTTAATGTCAGATGGTGTACTTTAAGTTTATGTGTAATAAAGGTTACCGTGGGTGGCCCGCTTCGCGGGTTCAAGTATTTTAGCTCCCCTTTTGGGTCCTCTGTCCCGCTCACGCGACTCCGTCGCTCCGCTTAGGGTATGCTTAGTCGCCAGGCGCTTCATATGGCTTCAAGCATTCTTAATCCAATGAGACATTCCACGTCATCGTCCAATGTCTGGTTCTCGATTTATAGGTCATTTATGTGGAATTTCGTTGTTATAACCTAGTAAGAAGGCAACCCTTATATTTCCGGTCTGCCAGTGTTGCCACGTGGCAACACTTCTTAAAAGTAAATCTAGGACGTAGACTATTAGTGTACCAAAGACCCTGTTTAGATTGGGAAGATTGAGTACGGACTGGTGAGTACCATCGTGTTTACATTACAAACTGTGCCTCCAAATGCATTGAAACAACAACAACTTCCACATTGAAAGAACAACAAAGCAGACTCATGAGTCCGGTGTTTATATTTTCTACATGACTCATCAGACCTCTAACCCCGCACTTCTCTTTCCTACAAACTGGCGTGAGTCCGTACACAAACTTCCCAATCTAAATAGGGTCAAAGCTCATCATCCCGTCACTGAAACGCAAAGTTGATGGCCTAAACGCCCTAACTATTATAGGTATTACCATTAAACACAAACAGTTTTTAACATTTATTCATTCCTATAACAAGGTACCTACCTAGTTACATTTTTTGAAAAATCTATCTTAAAAGCCTTAAGTCAAAACGTAAGTCTACAACAAAATCCAGCTTTGTAGCACTTTCTTTCAAAGTGTAATTTTACTGGACATTGTGTTTTAAAATAGATTGTTTTTTTTTTAACTTTTACACGAAAAATGAGTCGGAAACAATTTCTCAAGTTTTTCTCAATAATTTCCGACACCAAAGAATTCCGATTTTGTGCGTATGGACTTGTTTATGTAATTAAACATTCCACATCAAATCACCAACGGCAAACAGCTCGATTCCTGCTGGTCCTTAACTTACATACATACTAAGTCGATAAAAAAGTATAGTGGCAACCTTTTTCAAGCCGAGCCTCCTTCATTCTCATTTTTGGATTTGGCTTCTGTTTTCGGTGGGCCTTTGATATTGTTTCGATGTGTTTGTCTAAAGTTTATGTTTATCCCAACCCCGACCCCTTTTAGCAACCGTCCCAGCAAACTTAACGAACAAATACCAACAAAACAATGGTAAAAGCACTTTACCAAAACAGAGCAGTAAAATGAAAAATCCAATTGGAATTAATTTGTGTGAGTGTTTAATGTGGGTGTGTGCTTGCTTTGGGACGATTCGATTATTTTGCTTCTCTTCGTTTATAAAAACTCTTGAATTTTCAGTTTACAGAATTCGGCCACATAAAGTGGACGTGTGTCGCCCGGTTCCGGAGATAAATCTCCCATTAAAACAAAAAAAAAAAAAAAATAAACAAATCACTGCCTTTTTTCTAAGGACTTAATTTATTATAAAAATATACAAATATATACCGTAGTACTCCTTATATTATAACCTCAACACTGTCTACATGTTAATATATACATTTTAAACCGTTACAACACAAAAAATAATAAAATCTAACAACAATTTAATACAAATATTTATAACCAATTACAATATACATATATAACAACAACAAAAAAGATCCATATAACATCGTATCGTAATAATAAATAAGCAATTTTTCATCTCAATATCGTAAATATCGAATATTTAATACAAAAAATTAATCAAAAATCTCGTATTTTTCGTATGTCTGCCTGCCAACAAAAATAAATTGTGTTCAATCAAAATAAATTAAAAAATCGATGTTAGTCGAAATCGAATTTAAGAAAAAAGAAAATTAATTTTGTATATGAACTAGATACACACACTTAAAATCTTTATAAAACAAAACATATTCAAGTTGCACTTTACATGCGTATATCGTTTACGTTATTCTGTTTACAATTTCTTACCGACCCCACTTGTGTAACTGTATTGTTAATAATCATTAAAAAGTGTTAGTGCATTTGCATACAAATTGTGCTCTTCCAATTGGGAAAAGAGATATTAGATTTTGTGTTAGAAAAAAGAAACAACTTTAAAAGAGTGTTTCTCCTGTTTTTTGTTTGCTAGGAATAAAGAGAAACTAAATGTACACACAAGTGCAATCTCATTACGTTTCTGTCGGTATACGGTTTCGTTAAGTGTTTATAATTTATTATTTATTGAGTTTGAGTGTATTTGTGTCGATTTTTTTGTATCAAACAAACGTACATCTATAAATTATTCTTTTACGGTATTCTTTTGTGTTTCTGCGTGTGTTCTTTGTGTATTTTGTGTGCTTTGCGTTTGCCTATGCGCATCGCGATATAGAGCTATCAACTCGAACTATCAAGGTGCATGATTTATCGTCATGCTGGCTATGGTCTCGTTGTCGATGTCGCTATCATGCTGTTTAGCGGGGTTTATGTAATACAAAAAAATAATGGATATATAATGCAATAAGCAGAACGTCAAAAGAAGTATGCAAAGAAAATAGTTTAAGCAAAGACAAAGAGTATTTTTATTTTATTTTGTGGAGTGTGGTAGTTGAATACCTACTTATGGATGTGTGTGTATTCTGATGGGAAGGAAAGAGAAAATCAACAAACTATCTTCAGCTTCACTTTACTACACTACTGGATTTGAAATTGGATTGGTTTTTATATTCAACAATAAATAATAAATAATTTTATTTATTGCACGTGCGGATTTTATTTTTCTTTATGAAGGTTTGTACCTATTTTAAAATTACATTACATAAATGCGAGGGTATCTTATATTTTTAAGGAATAATTTAATTTGTTTTAGGGTAATAGGGAAATACAAGTACCTACATCCATACATACTTAATAAGGGATAATAATTCACTTCGTTTCCTTGTTGTTTCGAATGAAACAAATACCTCTTGGTAAATACGGACCCTAAAACAACTGCCACAAGGCAACACATAGAAACAGGCCCGTAAATATTTTCGAGGAACGTAGATTAGAGGCAAGAAATAACTTGGTAGGTAGTTGGTTCAAACCTAAAGACTTAAAAATGGAAACTGAAATGTTCATGTATTTTCTTGGCTTTATTTTCTGATTTTACATGTTCTATCCTTGTTAGCCCTTGTCACAACATCGAGACTATCGCTCATGATATTAAAAACGTTGCATTTAAAAGTCTGCCTATATTTACTGCTTAGACAAAAAGTTAGACAAATATTTGCTTAGGTACCTACCTACCTTCCCACATTGTCATCATTTCAGCAAGGGTAGAGGTTTGGTCTCCGAAACATTACTTATGAAACAAAAAAACGTCAGTCTAACAATTCGGTTCGCTCGATGAGGTCCTTATTTACTAAAAAAAAAGTCTTCCCAAATTAAAGGTTATTATTATTTAAAGGCCATATAGGTACCTAGATTGTTATTTGTCACCTTGACACGAAATGTGATGCCTGTTTGATGCATTTTATGAATTTTTTTACGAAAGTGATTGCGCTTCGTTTACGCAGAAAATTGGGAACGTAAATGATGGTCGAATGATTTCCTCGGACATTTTCAAATATAATAATAATAATAATAATTTTAACTACATATATGCCTGTAATACCTCAGGTCTTTTAAAAGCAATGTACGGTATTAGTTACAAGGAATAGAAGAAAAGGAAAGACATTGTTATCGGAATGCAATTTTCAAGGGAATTAAGCTGTCATTTCCATAGGCCACTATAGGACTATAGGTACATGACCATCTAGGCATTTAGGGTAGGTCTACCCACTTTTTACTTGCGATAAAGGTACCTACCTGCTATAGGGCAAGTTTTGGATTCGTAAATAAAATCGAACTTGAGATAATCAGCCCTGTCACGGATTTCATCGTAATCGGAAACTTGTTACGAAACCCTAAAAAACGGATCACAGATTCTATCGTAGTGAAAAATTCCATAAAAATTACCACTACGAACGGATTCGATGATATTTTTTTCGGGATTCGTAAAAAGTTTCCGATTACGATGGAATTTGTGATAGAGCTGAATAATTTTGTCTAACATTACGATGATGGAGAACGCGAAAAAAGTGGGCCGGCAATTATGTCTGTCCGTCTGCTGTTTTTACCTCGACCTGAAACTACTGAACGATTTTCTTCAAACTTTGGAATTAAGGTTCTTAGGTAGGTATTCCCTAGAGCTAAAATTTTTTTTAACTCAAAAAATAACATGTACATTATATTTACGTTCCTACTTAGGTACATAGGTATGTACATACGTCATTTTATTCTCTTAGAAATTGGGGTGATTGTCCATTGAAATGTAACAAAACTTTAACCGACCCTTGCAGTTTATTTTGTTTTATTTTTTTTATGTGCATACGTGTTCAGTGTGAGTATAAAAAACGCGCTTGAAAGCCCCACCCTCCCACTTGATCACGTTCTTTAAAAAAAACTGATGGTTTTAGAGAAATTTTCAAAAATACTGGACTTTTCCTCTTTCACCCTACAAAATGTATTTTTTTCCTTGCCGAAATTTAAGGTTTTTATTTTAAAAATGCGTTAGACATCAAAATGAAGCTCTCCACCAAAATTCAGTTTTGTCGGAGTTATAGGTATTTGAAAAGATATTTTAATTTTATCGATATAGGTACTTGAACAAAAATGTTTTATTTTTGTTTTATTTTTAACCTGTTTTATTGGATTCAAACGGTTATAACTTTCTATCTGAGCACCACTTTACCAAGTTTTATACCTTTTTAAAAAAGCGGGATATTTTTGAAAGAAAAAACCTGTATTGTGTCATACGAATTTTATTCATGGAGCTCTTAAGATTGAGGTCAAAAATTAAGTTTGGTCAAAGTTCAAGTTTATCTTTTAGTTTGTAGGCAAATGGTGATGTAAATGAACATTTTTTTTATTTAGTAAAATAAGTCAAACTATTAGCCAAAGTTTTAGTGTAAAAATTGTTAAAAAACAAAACTTAATTATTGACAGGGTGAGTAAAAAACTGGTTCAAAGTAAAGTTTTTTTTAAATTTCGATAAATAGCCGTTACTCGAAAACCGTTATGATTCGCTATGAACAAGTTAACAAATTCTGAAAGGTCAAGATCTGGCCTATCACCATATTTGTTTTGGACCATCCTTTACTGGACACCCTGTATATAGGTACGACATGTCCAAAAAAAAAAGAGATTTTAAAGCAAATTTACGATCAATTTATTTAGTTGACAGAATATGAAGTCCCTTATGTCTCCTGAATACCCAATATCATCAGCATTTTTGTTCAGTTCTGCGCATGTTGTCAAAATCAAATAAAATTTGTGGGTCCTGTTCGGTATATTTCTCTCTGTTTAGTTCAAAAACACAGACAATGCCATTTTTAATTTCTGACAAACCTGCGCAGTATAAAACATTAGATACATACATAACATACATTATGTGTACTGTGGGCTGTTGGTACCTATCAAGATACAATCATCCCATGGAACTTAGGTCTAAGATATAAGCATCTTTTTATACACAAAGGTTAACCTACGTAAGTGCAGGAGTGACAGAAAACAAATCCTTCAAATGTCAAAAAAACTGATACGTTTGCGCTTGATACAACTTGATAGCTAGTTACATAATGTCGTCACGAAATATAGACTTTTCTCATAGCCATCCCCTAAAAGAAAATATTCGTATCTATGATACCTATCTGTTTCAAATACTATTTTACATAACTCAAGTTTTGTTTGCCCTTCAAAGTTTTATGGTTCATTTAATGTGACCATAATGGAAAAATGCCTAAATAATCTACATACATAAGACCTGTTAGCTAAGATACAGTGAAACCTCCCATTTCGGACAGCTTCTTTAAACGGACGTAGGTAAGTAAAGGCGGGTGGCAATGGCACAGTGGATATAGTGTTTGACTGCTGACCTGGACGTGTGGGTTCGAGCCCTAGTCTAGGTAGCATTATTTTCTACATTCCCCAGTTTAAACTGGATGCCACCCGTGGAATTTCATGAGATAATTTATATCGTTCATTTCCTTCTTACATAAGTTATCATCGTATCGTAAGGCCGTGGCGAGTTGTCCACACCACTTGTCATGAACAAAATGAATGCAGCTTTGTTTGGTTCTCTAAGTTTAATCTTATTATTATCACCTGAAACATCCGGGTGAAAATATTTGACTAGATAAGTAAAAACAAAGTTACATCTATTTTTCTTGTTCAAAATTCACTTTTTATTCGCATTTTTAATTCGATTTTGTTTTCAAGGACGCATTTTAAACTCATTTTAATCTCAAACCACAAAAAAAAAAAAACAAAAAAACTCCCCTAAATCCCTAATATTTTTGTTTTATATAAAGTAAAGTTTCTCACGAACTTAGTGAGTTTCCTTGGGTTAAGAACAATGTTGCGTGACGAACGATTAAATCAACCACAAGCTTCCTGCTAAGCGCGGGAAACATATTATAAACATACAAATTAAGACCACTAACCTAGTTTATTTATACCTACCTACCAACAACCACCACCACCACACCGCACTGCATGCACTTTGCCATTGATAAAATTCGCCGTTACGTGTAGGTATATTCATGACTTTGATGTACATAAATGTAAGCAGTGGCGCTATGTCGACGTTTTAATACTACACCTCTTACTGCACCGCAAATTTTGATGAAAACATAATAAGTTCACAGTCGATAACGATTAAAGCTTCCTTCAATCCTCGCATATCTGCCCCTTTTACGATGGAAACAACAATAATAGAAATAGAAATCCTTTATATTATGTACCAACATATGGAAACAACCTAAACTTGCCCTGTATACCTATATAGGCTTTTAAAAGCATGTACGAGTATGTAAATATGTAAATTTTTCAAAACGCATTACGAGTACATAGGCATGCAACAAACATTGCATTGGAAAAAAAGCAAGTACCTACAATGTTTTGAAATTTTTGTTTGCTTCGTTTTATCTGTGTGGTTGTGTTTACTTATTAAGATGAAAAACTGGGTCAACCGCATACATACCTACAATATATAACAAACTTATCGTCCAATGAGTTGGGTTGGGAACTATAGGAAAGGTATATAGGTGGGTACATCTCCATGGTGGTGGTGAATGAGCTTATCATTTGATTCACCCCTCCCCCTCTTTTAGAACTCAATCCACCCACTTTGTAGAAAACCCAAACTATGATTGTGAATGAATGCAACAACAACAAGAAACCATCACATCGACCGACGGAGGCCGACCACGACCTGCAAGCAAACTACTTTGTTTTTAATGATTTTTCTTTTCAATGTTTTTTTCATCTTTTTTTTCTGTTTGTGTTTTCCAATTCAACTTTTTTGAAAATTGGAACGCAGCAGCAGAAGCAACCAGCCTCAAGAACAGTGAATCGCAATAATTGTGCCCATAGAGAGCGAGCGAGAGAGAGAGGAAGCAAAAACAACGAACAAAAATTGTTTTTAATTGCAAGTGACCTACTTTTTCAAATGGTTGCCTTCGACTTGTCGCTAGCTAGCTAGCGTTAGCGTTTCTAGTGAGTCGTCATCGTTGTGTGTTTGTTTTGGTTTTTATACTCCAACAGGGTGTCTCGTAATCTCCTTTTGTTTAAATTTACAAGCCAAACTATTTTGTGTCAAACTACTTGTAAGTCTGGTAACGAATTAGATATATGAGCATCGAAAACGATCGGGTGACATATCTTTTGGGATTGATATTTCTCTAAAATTTTAGATAGAAATGGCTCACTCGGTTGTTTTATGATGCATTGTTTTATAAAAAGAAAAACATTTTGACCATTAAAAGAATGCCTCATTTACACGAATTACAAAATTTCAATATTTCTGTTAAATTATGACATTTTATCACTTTCAAATTTTATCAATGTCAGTTTAAATGTGACAGATAAACATGACTGACATCTATTCAAAAGTCAATTAGGTACTTTATTCGTTTTGGAACATCCTTTGTAAAAATTAGACATTAATGTCGAAACAGTGAGTTATTCATAAACAAAATAAAGGTACGTAAGCAAAATTGTGTGTGCATGTTAGTGTTTCCTCTCTAATTTTACTCGCATGAAAAACAAGTAGGTAATTCAACTTGGAGGGTGTTGCCGGTGCGTACATCAGAAGAAAAAAAACCAAACCCCTCTTATGCAACTACCTACTCGTACAACTGTCAACTAGAACTGTCAACAAAAAAATAAATAGTTTTTAAACCTTGAACAGTATTTTTGTATGTATGTTATGTTTTTGGCGTTCCCGGTTGTTTTTTTTTTTTTTTTTTTCTATTTATATATTTTAGCCGTGTTGTATGAATGTGAATGGAGTGGCGTCACATACCAGCAAAAATGGTGTACGTGACCAACTGCAATATACTAACTATACCTATCCTATGTTTATCTACTAGGTACAGTATATTTTACTATTCGTACTGTCAGAGTTGGGTAGTTAGCATGTGGAATTTGATTTAATTCATGTTGATGTCCATTTAATTGTGCATTAAGAAGAATAAATTGTTTTATTCAATTGAAAATAGAAAGGTAATATGAAATAAAATACCACCCGTTTGAGCAAGATATATGTAGGTATGTAATTCGAAAGTTAAGTTAAGTTCAACTTGAAAGAACTAAGACTTTAATTTAATGGATTGAAGTCTAGTGTGCATAGCTGTTCTCTAACTAGCTTTAAAATAAAAGGCAGATGAGAGATGAGGTACCTAGGTACATTCTTATTTATAGAATTGAAATCCTTGGTACCATGAGACACGTTGCAAAGTGGCATCAGTTCAATAAAATCTTATTCACTCTTAATGTTCACATCTAAAAAAATAAAATATAGAATATAAAAATAACTGCAATACTAGTAAGCCGCTCCAACTGTCAAATCCACTTAAATTAAGGTCACATTTAGTCTTCACGAAATTTATGAATACAAATTATGTTCTATTTCATAATTCACCCATACACATTTTATCACACCTACTTTCTGTAGGCAGAACTTACTGGCTGAACAATATGGTGTAGCTGTAGATGCGGCGTGTAGAAATGTCAAAGTAAAAAGGTACAAAGGTACAACTCAATTCAAAGTTTGCTGCACATTGCAGCTACAATCATTGTATTCAAGGGGTTAATCTTACTAAAGAATACAAAAATCTCCCCAAAAAGAGAACCAATTAGATTAACTTTGTTTACTGATAGATTTTTTTTTACAAACAAAATGACGGCCAATAGTGCTTGGCGACTCAGACATTAAAATTATTTGAAAAAGGGCCTCTTTGGTCATAGCACTGTTATGAACTTCACTTAAATAGACATTCAAACGTACTTTATGATACCACACATTGATTTTAATCCGCTGGTGTTAATAGATTTCCCTAAAAGGGATTTCTGGGCGAAAAACCGGGCCATAAATACAAATCAACACAAAGGGACAGGGGCATTTTTACAGAAAACCCCTATTTTTAATATGTATATCAATAAAGCTTCCCAACTTCTGCAGTTTTTTTTTTCTTTCAAGCGGAGATATATATTAACAGTTTGCGAGGCCGCAAAAATTCTTGCCACATGTGAACTAGTTAAGAACATTGATAATTGGCGGCCATCAACGCCATCTCCTCAGTTGTCACAAAATCAATACTGGTGGATTGTTGTCGCATTGAGTGGAGATTACCTAGCACAACAAACACAGTTACCCTACGATGGGTTCCAGGACACCGAAATACATATGGAAATGAAATGGCCGACGAATTGGTGAAAAACGGATCATACATGGATCCGAGACAAACCGAATCGTCAATACTTAGCCCCTGGTGCTACAAAAGAGCAGAATTCCCCAGAGCTTCATCGAAGCCCCAAACTATAAGTGGTCTCTAATTGAAATATGTCTAGTTTCGAGAAATCTTTGGCCGGATATTTCAAAGACAAAAGAAAAGGAATACTTGCTCACGCTTAGCTGGCCGCAACTATTCCTCTTGTTTGGAATCTTAAGGTGTCACAACTCAATAGGAACCCACCTAAACAGAATGGACATAAGCTATTCTGTCTTATGTAGAGGGTGTCAAGATGAAGAGGCAGAGGCGGGCTCATCTTACTTTCTTTGTGCATGACCAAGCCTAGCTAGAACCAGAAAGACATCCCTCGGAGAATACTTTTTCGAAAAACTGGGTGACTTCTCGTTTCGGCCACTACGGATCATCCTGAAATTCATTCAGAATTCGGGATGGTTCAGGGAGACTCCCCTTACCTAAACTTCCACTTCGTTTCCCTTCACTATTTTTTTTTTTATTTGAATACGCACTAGGGATTTTGCTACTCTTAAAATGTTTTTTAAACACATTGCGAGTGTTACAAAAATAAGGAAGGATTTGAGAGGAGATACCCATGCACATTGGTTTTGAACCTCTGAATATCAAAATGGCAGGGAAAAATAGTGCTGGGTAAAGCATTTCACATTCGGGTAGAGCGGCTAAAAAAAAAATCTATACTTCACAGTACATCGGAAATTGGGCTTAACTGCCCGAGCAGAATGGAGTCGCTGTAGCGGCCGCTTGTCGCACTGTCAAAGTAAAAATATACGAAAACAGTACACAGCGCCACAATGAGAAGCTATAGCTGCAGGGATCGCTGTCGCCAAAGTTGAATAATTTTTCAACTTTCTGCTTTTAGTCGCGCTACTTTTTGACATATCTGTGGGTCTGTTCAAAACACTGTATGTAAACTAGACATTGGGTTCGTTCAACACATTGAGTTATTTTTTCATGTTTATTATGAACTGAACTTTGGGAAAAAATTGGTTTCGATAGCAATGATTGTAGAAAAAAAGCATTTGAATAAAGTCTTATTATTAATAATTTGAGTATGTTGTCACTGACTCCAAAACTGCACAACATTGAGAACTCAATTTTAAAATTGCGCAATGTTTACGCTAGAAGTGAGACCATTTTGTATGAAAGCTCCAATGGGCTTGGATGAAAAAAAAAAACAAATAAACAAATTCTTCACATTTATAAAACTGATGGAATTTTTCTAGATACTGTTGTCCTTTTCTCCTTCCAATTTTGTATCTGTCAAGGGCAAGGTTTAACTACATAGACCTACTTTTTCCAAAAAGTTCCAAAGTGAGAAATAAAAATGTATGCTAAAGACGACTGTTTGCGAAAAAAAACATGCGAAAATTGTTCTGACAGATAATTTTAGTCACCATACACGATTTTCAATTTTTTTTTGGCAAGCAAGTGTCTTTATAATAGATATTTGTTTCCACGTTTGCACTTTTTGCAAAATGAACACAAAAGAGTGCAGCAACTGGAACTGAGGTCATAGCTGTAATAGCTATCAAATAAAATCGTACGTGCTATTTTTCATGTGCCCAAAATGCGGCTGCACAAAATATTATTTCTTTTTAAAAGTTCAATAAAATATTCTGTGTTCTGCTCTGCCATGTTGAATTTTGTTTGTTTGTTTTCTGTTGTGTCAAATACCGGCATACTTTGTGTTTTATTTATTAAAAGAGAAACATGATAGTCTCGCATTTGTAATAGAAATGAAAACAACATGCAACATATGGAACACGCCTTGTAAAAATTAGAATTCCAAACATCTTAACGAACCCAAACAAATTAAATGTCAAAAAAACGTTCTTTCTGCGCTACACCATTGTGGACGACCTTTGCGACCTAGTGAGCGATTTTAATGACAACTTGTGCTACGGCGATTTTTACCGCCACCAGCGACTTGCATTGTGTTCAAGGGGTAAGGGTAAACTGATGTGCATTCTTAGATGTACGAGTATTACCAATAGAATATTGTTTATTAAAACAACAAACATTGAGATTCGAGTAAACCTACCAACCTAACCTAAGATACTTTTTATCAGCAATTGTCAAATATTTCATTTTAGGTCTGTTCATTAACCTACTCCCCAAAACTACCAATTGCCGGTTTCATTAAAGTGAACAATTTGACTTTTGTTGTGAGTGATTGATATGTTACTATTTGATGATAAAAAATCTATTTTCGAAAGAATAGTTAAATTTTTGCTACAGCTTCAGCTTCACATTGTGTAACAGGTAACAATATTGTTTAAACAATTCTTATGTATCATAAAAATAAATAAATTGGGTGGCGCAACGGCTCATGAAGAACCAGGGCCTAGTGACTAGCAACTCGCAACCATTCCTCTGCGCGCGTATCGACAGGAATGGAAGGGACCTACAATATTATCATGCCGGATCCGAACGGCTAGACGAGAAGCACTTATTAATGACAAGTGATCCTCTTGGAGGATTTGTCAATTCCTCGCAAGAGGCAGTAGCCCTGAAAAAAAAAAACTTTAGTTTTTAGGTGGACGAGACTGAAAAGTGAACCCAGACCTCCAGCGTGACAGTCCATCGCACTAACCATTACGCTACGGGCTACTACATTTTTATGTATCATGACCTTTGAAATAAATCCTACTGAATAAATACATCCTTCCTTATCACACGGTGTCAGAAGTGGGATTTGAACCATTTCTTCCTGTTCTAATTTGACAGTACAAGGGGCTTTACCTTCCTGTTCGGCCAGTTCGTCGAATGAAGATTTAACAAAATTAATTTATAATTAACTAAATTAACGATAAATGTTTTTAAAATAGAGTTTTGGAGAAGATCGTGTATTTATAAGAAAAAGATTATTTTTAGATTGCAAAGTAAAGTAATAAAGATACGACTATACATCCTGGATCTTTAATCAAATATTGCTGGCGTTTAAAAAATGTGATCAGTAGTGTTTTTTTCTTGCAATAAATTAGTCAGGTTTCAAGATTTCAACTCACTGATTTCAACGGATTAACTAAGGCTAAGCCAAGGTTAAGTTTTGGGTTCAAGATCTTAAACCGCTGATTTCAGCGGATTAACTAAAGTTCAACCAAGGTTCAGTATTAGGTTTAAGAATTGTAACCCAATGATTTCGAAGGTTTAACTGCGGTTTAACCAAGGTTCGAGCATGTAATTAGATATTATCATATACTTGAAACCTTAACCATGGTTGCACTTAAGTTATTCTGCCAAAATCAGGAGATTTTTTTTTGAGAGGCTAATGAGAGTAGTTGTGAAAGGGCCATGCCTCACAATCCTTCCACCACCGAACGCTGACTTCGAATTTCAGGAAGGTTGACTCTTATTAGCGGGTGTGGTGCCATGTCTCACAATCCCATCACCACTGGTGGAGGTCGCCAGGTATCCGGATACTCAGTTATTGAGCCCTATTGTGAGTTTCACCCGGAAAACATTTCGACCGAAAATGTTTTGTTCGCTCGGATTTTTAAAAGCTATTGTGAGTTTCACCCTTCGTTTACAACAAGTGTGTCTCGTTCGCCACCAAAAATTAAATGGAAATCTTTTCGCCCGAAACTCACAATAAGGGAAGAGTGAAACGTAATTTTTCTTGGCGGATTTTCTTTCACGCGGAACTCACAATAAGGCTGAATGACTGAGCTATAGAATTTTAAATTGGGCCCCCAGCCAGGCTGATAATCAGCAATGGTCGTAACCTAAATTGATACGGCTTGGGTTAGTTGGGTAAGGAAGAATAGATGGAATGGGAAGGGTTGGGGAACAAAAATGGGATAGGGACTCATCACTCGAGACTCATTGACCCTACTCAGCTTCTACAACTCGACAAGTTCGACGCTCAGGTAGAAGTGCATTTCGAGCTGTACACATGTGTCCGGAAATTGATTTTATTTTTTCATCGTTTGACACAAATGAGACTTTATATTATTGAAGTGAAACTTCTTTGGACGTGTTGAGAGTGAAATTTCAAGGTTGAATTTTTGTTAAACGAAAAAAATGTAACGCCAGATGTGCAACGCTGAGATCATTGATTAGCTAAGTGGTGGGAGGTAGAGTAAAAGTAAACATTTGTATTGAAAGGCTAATATATTTTATATTGCAATAAGTTTGGATTTTTTGATAATCTATATTATTGTAGCAGATAAAAGGGAAAATGTCCTTTTATGTCTTTTTTCTAATTTCGTTAATTAGAATGCTAGAGTTTTGAATTTTGTTTGGTGGATAGATAATGAAATTCTAAGAATCTTACTTGTTTAAGATTTTTGTCTATCTCCTACTGGTATGGAGATATAAATTATTTTAAAAATTTTATCTCAAAATAGGCTAATTTCAAAAAATTGGATTAAATGAGGAGAGCCCGCTAAAAATTTGAATTATAAATGGTTGCAAAATACATAAAACCAAATTAAAGTTGTCATATACAAATTTTTGATTTTGCAGAGATTTTGAGTGTAGGAATTTTTGGAAATAGTCGGAAAACCTACTCAAATAAACTGATTTATATCTTTTAAATTTTCACCTTTTATACTTTAAATTTTCACCATAATTATTTAATTTTAAAGTTTACAACCTCAACCCATCGATCATTTTGATAAAAAACACATAGCTGCGTCTTACGCATATAAGCTTAATATCCCTATACATATCGAGATTTTTAGATCGCCAAAGAAGTTTCACTTCTGTCACGAGTACTGAGTTACACGCGCGTTTTTTTTTTTATTACCTACTATCAAAGTTATTCTACGTTGTTCAGTGCATAGGTAGGTACTTTTTAATCTTGTTGTGTGGTAGAAACAATAGGTACTCAGATTTCTTTAATCTAAACTAAACATGGCATAGGCTAGGCATATTATAATTGACCGCCTGGACAAGATCAACATTAAAAAAGTGCCGCTTAAGACGTAAGAAAAAAAAGCAAACAACTTTGTTAATATACCTACTTTCCGTTCATAAAAAAACAAGCATCGGCAATTCTTAGAAGAACACCTGATAAAATCTTAGACTCCTTTCAAGTATGCACTCCCTCTATAACACCGTTCTAAACTTCCTACAAAGCACAAACTATCAAATGAACGTTCGTATTGGTATTATTGACTTAACGCTTGAAATGCGTTTTGACGTGCTCATTTACACCTCGACTAAAAAAAATAAAATAAACAAACAACCAAAAAAAAAAAAAACTTACCACAAGGAGCGGCTTTGGGTGTAAACATACGAATACAAAAACAGAGAGAAAAGAACGAAAAATACGATAAAGAGACATCATAATATTATCGAATACAAACATACGATGAAAAATAAAATAAAAATTCTGTAATAAAAGTTGACTGAACTTTCAAGTTTGTTGTTGCGGATGAGTAATCACGTGAAATCACACGAAAAAGTCAAGTTAAAAGAAAAAAAAAAACATAAACAAGAAGGACGACAACAACAACAGAAAATTTGAATACAAGGCATAGAAGACGGAAAGAAGTAACTTTAACTAGTAAGAAAGTAAGCATAGTAAAGCAACAAAAATGCGTGCCAAGAGAATGCGGTGTGTAAACAGAGAACGAGACAAAATTGAAAAGAAAAAAACGGAAAACCCGTTTGGAAAGGCAAGGCGCAAGGTGGAACATTATCCGGGCTAGCGTTGATGATGATGAACGCACATAAACTCGATGTAAATTGCATTGTAATGGGTTTTCAAATGAAAAAGACGGACAGACATAAAGACGATCCAGAAAAGAATGACAAAACACGAATGTGTAGAGTACAAGTGTTGCCGCCATCACATCGCAGTCTATTTATCGCTAATAGGGATTTTTACAAAATAGATAAATGTATTGCCTTCTTCATCACTTTGTGGGGAAATTCCTATGGAATTGACAATTCCAATGAAGTGTTAGCTGTCACTTTTGAGTGTTTGACAGATTCGTAAAGATCTATATTGGGCTGTCGAGCTATTCACTTGGATTTTCGAAATTTCTATATCCGTCTTTGAGTATTCAATAAAAATGGCACAGCTGTATTATAGGACTATGCAAATGAGAGCGGAGTGAATAATCGATACTTTAGTCATACTTTAAAGTCGCTATTATGAAAAACGCGTTTAACCAATCCTACATCCATTGATGCTCATCCGCCACAAAAAATGTATTTAGCTGTCTTATAGGAAATTAAATGATCTTTCTTTTTTCCATTTTTGTCTACAATTAATATTTTGAGAGATAAAACCAAAACAATTAAGTAACGTTCAGAAAGTTGGCCAGCTGACAAAAATTAATTTCAAATGAAGGGAACTGTTAGGCGCGTTCAGGAAAGAGAGATATCGGATATTTTGCTCCGTCAAAAAATTGTTTACTTAGTATTTTGACAGCCAAACTGAGATTTTTTGATGAGGCCCGAAATCTCCCTTTCCTGAACACGCCAATTATTGGAAAGTGACTGACAAATAATACATATCCCTTAATGGGTACGTTCAGGAGACTTGAGGGACTTAATATTCAGTCAACTACATCCATTGAACGATAATCTACCTCAAAATAACTAACTTTTTTTCCACATGTCTTTATGTCAAACTTATAACTTTTCTTGAATAGTTTACCTCAAGTTCGCTAAGAAAAAGAGAATCCTCGACATGGATACAAAACTCCGTCGTAATGTACGGAAAATTTTATTTTAAATTTAATTAACTCGACCGCACAAATAATTTATAAAAATTTAAACTGATTTTTAATTTTACAAATGACAATTTTGACAAAAACACACTTGATTTAAAATTAAGGCAGATATTTCTTGACTAAATTTCCAGTCACTTTCCAGTAAAAGTTCCCTTGATTTGAAGTCAACTTTTTGAAAGCTGGCCAATCACAGACTAGAAAGTTGCCTTACTTGTATGTCGCCTTGGTCATCTGAACGTACCCAATTTCAAATCAAGTGTGTTCTTGTCAAATTTGACAGCTCTGAAATTATAATTCAGTTCAACTTTTTATAAATTCTTTGTGCGGTCGGTCGTATTGAAATAACTGGTAAATGAAATTTTCCGTAGCCCACGACGGAATTTTTTATGTTGTCAAGGATTCTCAAGAAATCTTCTAGTGTGCATCAATTTGTAACGTACTTTCTTAATTACTACTTAAAGTAAAGTTTTATGTTTGATATAGTGACATGTTAAAACAAATTAAGTTATATTGAGTCAAATTTGGGTTCAATGGTCTGTGGGGAAAAATGAAATGTCAATACCTTGACATATTTTTGAGCCTTTTTTATTAGAATATAACACTTTGAAGTTTGACAGGTAGGAGATGGAATATATTTTGACATAGACAGGTACATGAAGTGTTTGACGCTGTTTTATCTCATTTCAACTTGATAGTGAGAACGAATCATGTGCCCTTCTGTAGTTCCACTATCACAAGAAAGCACAAAAGTAGCTTATTTTACAAACGACAAAACCACATTTTCAGATTTTTAATCGGAATTCATGCCCTTTGTCTCCACTCAAAGGTACCACATATTCAAGTCGACAATTTAAATGACGTCAGTTTGTGCTTTTAAAAAAGCGGTGAAGTTTATACAAAAGTTAGGTACATAATTGTGTGTGTTTTTTTTTTTCATTTTTACTTACAGAAGGTTTCATGTGACCATTGAGTCAGTCGAGGGCATTCATTTACTTGTTTTGCATAAAATAATATCTCTTCAATAAAGTTGGTAACCCTTAACACACAAGACGAGAACTCTGAGCATGTTTGCATGGAATGGCACAGGAAGAAGAAAAAGTATACCTTCCTACTAACTATGGTGTCAAGTAAAGAGATAGGGATATCAGCTGATTTTTCCAAGGAAATTGAAAATTGCCACGGAGTATAAGAACATAAGTGCAAATATAAAGGAAACAAAACACAAAAAACCTTCCAGCAAGGTCTAGGATTGGCATTTTTCCTCGGAAAAAAATGTAAGAAGGTAAATTGCAGCAGGAGTGGCAATATGTAGGCAACAATAATAATGATGACACTTTTTGTGAGATGATGATCTCCGCTGGCTGGGTCGCTGCCGGTGGACGAGAAGAGACATGTTCTGGTTCTGTCATTGCCAAACGACCAACCGACGACGACGTCATGAGTGCTGCAGCTGACGGGTATTTATATATTTTTTTATTTCAACCAACAACCCTAGGAGTAGAAACAATTTTCTTCATCATCATCACCGACAAAGAAATGGTGCATGGTGGACATACTATATTTTAAAGTGCAGCACTTGGGATTAAAGTACCTACAAAGGTGTACCTTTACTTTTGCTTATTTTTATTATTGTTTTCATTGTTGTCTTATTCCTCGTTTAACTTCTGAATATACTCTGATGATGATGGTGATGTGTGCTGCGATGGTTAGGGTTTATGGTTGTGATTTGTTGTCAAGTGTGAAATGAAATGTTGTAAGCATGTGACAGTTTAAAGTGGATTCTGGACTGATGATGTATATTTTTTTTTTGTTAAAATCTGCGGGCACGATCTTTAATGTTCGTTTCTTTTTTTTTATTTCTTAAGAAAATTCTTAAGAAAAATATTTTATTTTTAAGAACTATCTTTAAGATTATTGTTGACTTAAATGAGAATAGTAGGATACATTTCTACAAAATATCAAAGGTAGGTATACATAGGTATACTGTGCGAAACTAAAGAATCAATAAAAACTTACAACTGAGGGTAGATTACCTATCTAAGTTTAGAGAAATAAAAGAAAAAAACTTAAGTACAAGATTAGATAAGTATTTTATAGTAACACTGTAAAAACAAAATACCTTCCTCTATTTAAAATTAAACTATCTTTAAATATTTCAAGTTGTTGACACACTGACAAATCTGACTGCGAGCTACTCATGAATCATGATAAACTAGATATTTACCCACAGATAACTTTTCAAAAAGGTTAGGTGAATAATCCGAAACCAAAAATAGAAAGCGCAAAATATTTATAATTCGGAGTTGAAACTGTCAGAAAATAATGGATCTGCTTTTCTCTGTTTTTAATATTTATATACTCATTATAAGTAGTAGCCCGTAGCGTAATGGTTAGTGCGTTCGACTGTCACCTAAAAACTAAAAAAGTTTTTTTTCAGGGCTACTGCCTCTTGCGAGGAATTGACAATCCTCCAAGAGTATCACTTGTCACGAATAAGTGCTTCTCGTCTAGCCGTTCGGATTCGGCATAAAATTGTAGGTCCCTTCCATTCCTGTCGAAAGGCGCACACAGGAAGGGTTGCGAGTTGTTAGTCACTAGGCCCTGGTTCTTCATGAGCCGTTGTGCCACCCGATTTATTTATTTTTGTATACTCAAAGTTAAATTAAATTTGATGAAACTTATTAAAGTGTAAGTATTCCCACTCCCAAGAATTGTAACCATAAATCCTTTTATTGTCTTGAGTAAACACTAGCCGACCCGTGCTCGCGTTGCTTCGCAAACTTTAAAAAATAAATACTATTGTGTTTGCTATAAGTACATAATATCAAAGGAGTTTGTTTATATTTGCATACCTTTCTACCTACATATAGGTATATATTTTTGTTAAAGCTTCCGGATACACAATTTTTTTGCAGTGTAACCATTTTGTTAATATGTGAAGCGTTTTTTAAGACTGAATTCATTTGAATTTATTCATAACATTTTCCCTTTTAAAATATTCGCCAAACACCATTTAGTTGCTTTAATATTACATAATTGTACGTCTTTCTTTTAGTACTCGCGACTGTTTTTCCCGTCATTTAAAGATCTCAATCGTCAAGATCCGACTTTAAGAAGTCAAGTTATACGCTTTTTACTCGAACCAAATCAAATTTTTGTCCACCCATAAAACACCTTTTTTTTATATAAAAGCGATGCATGGCGATTGCCGATGATAAAGCCCGTATGATACTACATTTTTTTTTCTCATTTTTAATGCATTAAAAATGAAAACTAGAGTAGTTCAAACAATTTATAATTGAAAATACCGATATGAGTGAGCGCGTACACAATAACCACAACAATGTAAAAAAAAGTCACAACAAATTTATTAAAAATGAACATATTTAAGGGGGTTCACACTCATCGACAAGTCGATCGACCTGAGTCGTTCACATTCGACGACAGCCTCATCAACTTCATTTGTAAATAAATTTTCAAAAAGCAAACACGGCGTAGATTTTTTGCACCAGTTTCGGCGAAGGAAACTGGGGGAATATTTCAACTCTAATGGGTTGAAATAGAAGTAAAACCACAATAGTATGGGAGAAAACCTTACTATTGTGGTTTTACTTCTATTTCAACCCATTCTCTATGAATCTCACATAAAAATTAAAAAGAAACATTAAAATGCAAATTTTCATACATATCGGTTGTTCAATTAGTGTTCACATTAGCTACAGCGGTCGTTCGGCCGAGCAAAATATCAACAAATTTGAAAAACTTCCGACAGTCGTTCAACTTGTGTTCACATTACAAAGAGAGTTGATGAACTTGTCGATGAGTGTGAACCCCCCTTTTCAGATTCTGGCAGCTTTTTTTTTTGACTTTTCAGAAATTAAAAATTAAAAATTATTTCAAAGTACACTGTGACTACAAAAAAAGTATACATTTGGCTCATGAGAACACTAGGTTTTTGGTGTTTATTTACTTTTGTGGATGCATTGTAATTGTCAAAACATAATGTCGTTCTTTTCATAAAAAATACTAATTTCTCTTTTCCTCTTTGCTGACAATAAGTCATGATTTAATGAATTAAAAATGAGAAAAAAATGTAGTATCATACGGGCTTAAGTGATACACAATAAACAAATAATTTGATCACAATAATGTGACTCTTTTGTTCCTACATAACACCTAACTAATTTACACACACCCACACTTTCTTGCTACAATGGCAGCTTTACATTGTCGCGCTACATATACTATTTTTTTACCTTTCTACAACTACACCATTGTGCTCAGCCAGCAGGCATGAATTCTGTTTGCGGAAGGGAAGAAAAAAATAAAAATAACAAAAAGACAAAGCAGCCACCCGTTGATTGCTCTTGAATAGCATTCCTGGATAGAAATAATTTAAAAAAATTAATTACTTTCAAAAGTTTATATATTTATTGCTCAGTTTGTATGTATAATTAAGAAAAGATATAGGTCTTAAAATGTTCGTAAGAATGTTGAGTTTATCAAAAAAATCTTAATATTTTAAAATATCAAACCGTTTTGAGTGTATGAGTGAATATTTGGGAAGATTTCTTAAAAAAAAAGGTGACAAAAAATTATAAAAAACAATAATATTCTGAAAATTTAAACAAATTAAGAAATACAAAATATCCTAAAACCGTCTCATAGACATACAGAATATTATAAAATTTGTTTCATGTAAATCAGTTTATTATTTTTTGAGTTATGCGCGAAGGAACAACATAATTCTTTCTAGTTAAGATTAAGATAAGATTACATCAGCTAAGGAATTTATTTAAAATTAACTAAGGTTACCTTATACCAAATTGTGCTATATTAAATTCTTGTCGCAAAGGAAAAACAGACCAAACGGTCTACAAGAGTTATAAGGAGGATGTATTACTTCATTTAATACTTTGGGTATTGACGTTTTCTTTCAATATGTCGTCAACACGATGAGGCGACCTTCAGTTAAGCCGATATTCGCCCAGGCGTGGATTTTGGTTTCAAACAGCCGTTCGAAAAAAAAATGTCCGATTCCTATGATATCGGCGAATTTTCCGTTCTGGTAGATACCTCGTTAAATAGCAAAGGCCGATTAATTCGTTAAACGGTATTTTTTAATGAAGGAATATGTTGTTTTTGTGTTTGAATTATAATAAAAAAAAATTAGATATTAAAAAAATTGTAGGTACTAAAATTGTAGGTACATAAATTGTAGGTACATAAAAAACAATTTCCATTTGTCTCTTCGTTATTAGTTCCTAGACCAGCTTCTATATATTTTTGGCTATTCTCCTTTAAGAAAAGATATCTCAATTTGCCAAAAATAGTCCAATCTGGCAAACCCTGACCACAGTATCAAAAAAGCTTGTCAATCGCGTTTGCACTGGCTAATAACACAATCAAATATTAAAGGCCTCTTGCAGAGAACAATGGAGACATTATTATACTTATAAGACCCTTTGTGATGGGGCGGGAGCATGAACCTTTTTAACAAGCGTAGATGCTAAGATACGACGATCCTCCTGGTGAATTTTGGCCTTGTGTGTATCGAAGGAGTATGGCGGAGAGATGTTCACATCGACTTTGACCTGATTCGACAGTGAATGAGTAGTCTGGAATACCTGGAGCGTATGGACAGCAACACACCAGCCCAACGAGTCTTCGAATCTATCCCTGAAGGTCGGCGCAGCAGATCAAGATTACCGCAAATGAAAAACAACGATGGGACGTGTTTTTTGGTTGGTCATCGAACAGGGCAATGAACTTGTACATTACCAATCACTAATGTCCCATCCTTCAGATTAATACCACAGCCTAGCCCATCTTCGTAAAAGCTTGTTTTCGACTAAATCACAATATTCCTTGAAAATTGGTTAAGTGGTTCATCGATCAATCTCTAACCCCAAAACAATATTCCAAGCTTGGTAGTTTTTTGACTTGCTCAGAGATATATTCCTATATTCCTTTACAAGGGGATCGTTCTGTAAAAAGTTTGTATATGGCATTTCAGTGGTGGTCTGCCACTCTGCGTAGAGGTCCAAAATCACCATAATATGTTCGTTAAACTAGGCATTCCCGTAATCAGTTCGGCGGATGTATGTTCGTAGGTTATGGTTGTGGTGTGGTGTGTATGTCTTGCACAATCAAAATACTTATGCGCCAGATATTAGAAGGACAATCACTTAATGGAATCATCAAACATACCTGGGGCCTTCTATATTGTGCCATACTTAACAGGTAGCAGAATTTTACAGCTAGGAAAACCAAACCGGCAACTGTACATCATGTGCTCCGTAGGCGCTGTCTCCTGACTTAAAGAATTAAATGTAGAGCAGTGAACACGGTGTAGAAAATACCAAAGGTGGTCTTAGACCCATTTCTTTGCATTGCGAAATGAGAAAACGTCCTTGATTTTCACTTCGGAGACTTCGTTAAGGTCGTCGAAATGTGCATTTGCAAATGATCGTTCTGGCCATCATAAAAAATCATTTACAAAGAAAATTAATGATTTTGTCCTTTTCCTGCTGGCCTATTACGGAGAGTGAAAGTCTAACTTCGCCGCATGCTCATCTATCGTATCTAACTTTATTTCAATTCTTTTTCTTTACAAAATTATAAAATTCTCCTATTTTTATTTCAACATTTTGTTGCACTCCCTCAGTGCGACATTGTTCACCTTCCTTTCCATTCTCAATTGCAAATTTTACTGATGTATGTAAAAACATTGAGCTTATACACATAGAGGAACCACGTCAGTGTTAAGTTATCACCAAAGTAGGTGGCACACTTATTTGCATCTAGAACAAGAACCAGTGATAGGCAATACAAGAACCATTTTCTCCTTAAAGTAGACTATTTCCATCTTTAGGTAGACTAATTGTGAAAATAGTGAGGAAATAGTCTACCTTAAAGAGAAGATGTTTACCACTGGTTGCTGTTCTAGATGGAAATAAGGGCGCCACCTTCTTTGGTGATAACTTAACACTGACGTGGTTCCTCTATGTGTATAAACTCAATGGTAGAAGGAAAATAGATGTTTAAGTTATGTACGTTCTTAAATTTCGATGGATTTTCAAAAGTGTAAAGGGTTATTGTTTTTGATAGTCAGACACACTACTAATTACAAGCCGCAACTTTGTCAAAATACCAATTCTCCTTTGTGCACCCGTCTGTTTCATTTGATTGCAGGTGCTCCAATTTAAGTTTCTTCTCTTCTCTTTCCAGACAAAGTGCACTGCCTTTTATTTTTTGGTTTCCCTAAAAGTCCTTGAAACAGTCGAATACAAAGACCAACTAATTTCTAATCGAAGATAAATACGTTCATTGACTTCTAAAAGTCTCTTAACCACATTAAAAAAAATTTTTATACACATGTATATATGTTGATTCATACATTATATTCAAAAGAACGCGTATCTCAAAGAAGCAGACATTCATCTTTATTCTACTTTTTTTTGTGTGTGTTTCTTTATTCGACTCTTATTTTGCAACATCTTATAAAATAAAAAATCTTAAAATTTGTTGAAGGTCGCTGCAATAAGAAGAACTCTAAAGGTAATCTTATGAATCTCCAACCTACCTGCTCTCAACAAAGCGACATACATAGATACAAACAAAAAGAAAATACAACAAAAAAACAAATCCAAATCCAAAACTAAAATTACAATAAAAAAAGCAAAACGCAAATGGTGATGGAGCAAAACCGGATTCACATTCATCGTGTCCGTCACACTATCGATACTGTTGATGCTCTTTTGCGTCATTTCACAAACACAAACTCCTTCTTCTAAATGGCGAATTAGATACAAAAAAAAAAAAATGTTTCCATAACTTTGATTTTAGCTTTTAATCTGTTTGTTGCTGTGGAGTGGGAACTGTGCAAACGCCGCCACCGCGCCATTCCGCCGCTCTGCCGTACAAAACGTAAATAATATCGAGAAGCTATTATAGGTCTACAGATATAGCAACTATACATCGAAGACAACGACGACAATGGCTAGGGCTGTGACGATCGTCATGATAATGACGATATTTAAGGAGTAAGATACTGTATTTGATACATTTATGTAAACACAAACACATATATAATTGCAGTTGCCTGAAAGGTCTTTAAACTATCATTCTCCAAATGGCAGTATTGCCGTTTCTATATTCTTTGGTAAATAATTCTTTAAACTATGCTAATTTAGAGCTGACAATTTGAGAACATTCAAATTCGTGAGACTTGTTTTGAGATCTAGTTTGTCATTTGACACTTGATAGTCGATGACAGATTCACTAGGAATTGTCGTTATTATTGACAAGCTAGAAAATGGGTTGAATTTTGATTGAAGATAAAATAATGCACGTAGGTATATCAACTCTGAGAATGTGAACTTTTAACTTTAAGGAATACATTTATGAAAAAAATAATAAATCCATGAAATTCATGTAGACATTCTGAAGGCGGCTTAACTACATTTACATAATTTTTTGCAAGAAGTGAGAAAGAAAGTCTCCTGCTAGAGAAAAAAGAAAATTGTTCTGACCGATAATTTAAGTCACAAAACACAATTTTTTGTGTGTCAATTTTTTTTCCTTTTGTAAGCATAGACTTATTTCTGACTTTTGTACTTTTTACAAAAAGTAGGTTAAGCAAGCCAAGTATTCTTCCAAATACTTTCTAAATCTGACTAGCTATACCGACCGTTCGTCATTGTTCTACCGTTTGCAGTTTTCCGCATTCCGTGGTGTTGGATATAAATATGATAACTTTATAAAAAAGAATCCCTTCCCGGCTGGAAGAATGACAAGTTTCTGTCCAGTTTGGGCAAGGCCCCAGAAAGTTTTCAGTAGGGTAAATCTAGACAGGGAAAACTTGTCAAATATTTGGCAAGCCCTTGCTGGATTTCAGTACCAAAAATTTAGACGAGGGAAACTCATGAGGCCCTGTCTAGTAAAAACTAGTTTGACATGTTTCGGTACCCCACCAGGAATGTCTCTTGTACAGCAAAATCAAACATTTTATAAGCACCATGCAAATTTAGCATCATACTCTTTTTTCTCTCTTTCCTTTGTCTTCTTTTTCATATCACACTTCTTACTATGGGTGTGAGACATCTGTGTATTATAAGATGGTTCAATGAGAAAAAACCTCTTCTAAGTTGTTCTACCTACAAAGCAAGTACATAAAATCCAGTTCTATTCTGTATTTATTTGTTATGCAATACGAAATGAAACTGATTCACTTTCGACATTGGACTAATAAAGAGAAGATGTCGGGATCCAGTCCCGCATAAAGCCAGCTCTTTTTTCTTTGGCTGACGAGGCGAAAGGGTTCATAATCGCCAAGGCCCGTGTTCTAGCCTTTGCTTACTCTTGCAGAATTTATGTTAAACTCTCTAGTGCCGTGTCGATTGTTTTTCTGCGCGGGTATTGTATGGCCAGGACTTTGCGAAGCTTTTTATTTCTTTGAATACGTATATTAAGGATATTTGTTTGCTCCTAACTTTTAGCACCTCATATATGGGATATTCGCAAAAAAAGTATGCCAGCTAAAAGTCTTATACGGCCTTGAAACACAAAAAAACTTCGAAAATTCATATAAAATAACCAATAACTAAAACTAGCTGACCTTTTATCACGAGTCGTTGGCCTTTCAAATTGTATACTTCCTTTTCGAATATCCCACAAATAAGGTGCTAAAAGTCTTATACGACCTTGAAAAAATAAATTTAAAAAATTCAATTAAACAAAAGCTATGACTGACCAATTAATTAAATTAGTTCACCTTTTATGAGGTCTAGGTAACCTTTCAGGTGGTGTATATTTTTTTCGAATATCCCATAAATGAGGTGCTAAAAATAGTTTTGACTTTGAATATGTTTTTAAAAAAATATTTAAAAAAAAATCTATGGCTGACCTTTTTTTGACCAATTACTGACCTTTTAGATGGCATACTCATTTTTTTTTAAATTCTATAAATGAGGTGCTAAAAGTCTTATACTGTGACCTTGAAACAAACTTTAAAAATTCATTAAAAAAAAACCTATGGCTGACCAATTACTGAAACTAGCTGACCTTTTAACACAAGACGGTGGCCTTTCGAATGGTACAACCCATAAATGGGGTGCCAATAAATAGTTGGTGACCTTGAAAAACTTGTTTCAAAATGATATTCATAGTCTCGGGCTCATATCACTGCCTTGCGTTCAATCCATACATACACATTTAAAGAAAAATAGCGTGTCGGCTGGAAAAATCCCAAGTTTCCCTCTAGTTTGGGCAAGGCCCTAATCATTTTTCAGTATGAAAAATCTAGACGAGGAAAACTTGTCGGATACTTAGCAAGCCCTTGCTGGATTTCAGTACCAAACATTTAGACGAGGGAAACTTTTCAAACACTCGTGAGGCCCTCCCTAGTAAAAACTTGTTGGACATTTTTCGGTACCCCATGCAATTTCAGTATCATACGAAACTTTTTTCTCTCTTTCGTTTGTTTTCTTTTTTATATTACACTTTTACACCAGAACCAGATTTGTGAGGAACGCCAGACAAGTTAGACCAGAAAACTTGGTGCCTCATCACGTAAAACAAAAACAATCGAACGATATCGTTTTGGAGATAGCTGTCTTTATTTTTCTCTACTGAAGTGATAGAGATAGCAGTATTGAAAACGATATCGTTCTATCGTTTTCGTTTTACGTGATGCGGCCCCTGTTCTAAGTTGTTCTACCTAAGAAGCAAGTACATAAAATCCTGTTCTATTCTGTTTGTATTTGTTATGCAATATGGTATGAAACATTAGAGTATGAAACTTATTCACTTTCGACATTGATTTTTTGTGTAGCAAGGTAAGCCATTGGGTGGAAAACTAGATTGGAAAATCAATCAAAAGCGCGGGTAGTAACACAACTATTTTCCATAGTTCCGCTCTATTTGTAATTTTTTTTTTAATTTACTTTGACTTTTAAGTCACGCAAAAGATTTTCCATGGGGTTCAAGTCCGGCGATTGGGAATATATAGACAAAATAAATTGGGTGGCGCAACGGCTCGTGAAGAAGCAGGGCCTAAGTGACTATTAACTTGCAACCATTCCTGTGTGCGAGTGTCGACAGGAATGGAAGCGACCTACAATTTTATGCCGAATCCGAACGGCTAGACGAGAAGCACTTATTCATGACAAGTGATGCTCTTGGAGGATTTGTCAATTCCTCGCAAGAAGCAGTAGCCCTGGAAAAAACTTTTTAGTTTTTTTAGGTGGGAAGTGAAGACAACCCTTCAGCGTGACAGTCCATCGCACTAACTTTTACGCTACGGGCTACTACCGGCGGCGATTGGGAAGGCCACTCAAAAATATCGACTTTATTTCGCTTTAGTTATTTTGCCGATTGTTTTGGGTCGTTGTCGTTGCAATTTTAAAGGAATATTTTCCTAGGCATTAAATTCTGCAAATTGCTGACATTTATATGAGTCTCTTGTCATATTACTGTCGATCAGGAAATTTGTGCCCAAACCCCACCAAGAGAAACAACACTACAACATGATGATGCCAACCTCCATGCTTAAATGTGGTCTTTGTGTAGAGTGGATTAAGAGCTTGACCCTTTGAACGTCGAGGAAACCGTTTACCGTCCATTCCTAACAAATTTTATCTTTGTCTGGTCTATATTCCTTCAATACTTCCTAGCTTTTTTTTACTGGGCCATTGTTAATTATTTAATAGAATTTAGAAAACAAGTCGGACTTTTCTTGGCGATCGCGAAGGTAGATCTGCAACTATAAGCAATTCCTCATTCCGCATGTTTGCATTGGACCCTTTTTAGATTGGGAAGATTGAAAACGGACTTGGACTAGTGAGTACCATCGTGTTTACATTAAAAACTGTAAGGCGCCTAAAAATATATTGAAACAACAACAACGTCAACAACTCCCACATTGAAACAACAATAAATCAGAATCATGAGTCCGGTTTTTATATTTTCTACATGCCTCACGAGACCTCTCAAACAAACTGGCGTGAGTCCGTACTCAATCTTCCCAATCTAAACAGGGTCATGAGTTTTACCTTAAGCGGGGTACATATTATCAAACCTGTTTGTTAAACACTCAACAGTATCAAAAGTATTGAAATAAAAACTGTTAAATTGGGATCACTGTCTTTCGGCATATGACCTTAGCTCTGCTACTGTGTTGTATTTTTTTTTTAGCAATTTGAAATTCTATTCAAAGATAAAAAATTGATCAATTCTCAACAACAAAAAAATTAAAGTAGACAAAAACTGGTCTCTAATAAGCTATCTAAAAAGGCAACAATGTTGTCAATAACTGTCTTCTTAAATTATATAAAAATAAAAAAACTTCTTCACTTCAAATCTTCTATTCAATGTAGTAAAAAAAGAAGAAGATACCTAAATAATTTTAAGTTTATGTCTGATTATCTCCATACCTACCTACTACAAACTTATATCTGTGCTTGCTTGGCTGGTTGGTTAGTTGGTTGGTTGAACTGCACGGCTATTATAGTCGAATGGCTGGGCTGTTAACCCGGCCATTGACCAAAACCAGTGTGTTCTCGAGTTTTTTTTTTGTCCACATTTCTCTTCAATCTCTTCTTTATTCCTCGCTATACCTATATATTTTGTGATGGTTTGTCTGCGTTTAAAACCACACTGGCTTTGGAGAGGTCGTCTTTTTTGTTGTTGTTGTGCATAGGTCCATCGATCTTTTGCAACCAAATTGGACTTAAAGAGTCTTCTTCGTTTTCTTTCAGGCATTGTGTCGTGGAGCAATCGAACTCTGTGGTGTTTTTTGTTTGTTTTTATTATTTAATCAATTTTGGCGCAGGTATAAATAAATTTTACAAAAATAATGTAATATAGCTTAGATCATTTTTAATAACGAGAATTAATAAACTAGATACCTTCCCCTTTTTGGGGATTTTTGTACAAGTAATTTAAAAATAAATATCTATCTACCCCTAATTTTGTTTTGTTTTAATACAATGCAGCTGTTCGCTAGATCCGTCGTAACAGTGTTAACAGGAAGACCCCAGCGGATGTTTTGAATTTCGGTAATATGTTGATCGGAAGGGGGGAGGGGGTAATGTTTGTGCTCTGTATATTGGTAGTTTTTAAGTTTCTAGGTACCTATAGAATACGTTGAAATATGACAATTAAATTTGTTTAAATTTTAATGCTTTACTAAAATCAATGGCCAAACATTTTTGTCGATTTAGGACGATGTTAAATCATTTTTAGTGATATACTATGTTAAAAATTGTATTAAGCTATAAAGGGTGATCAATCAAGAGGTATTTCTTTATTTAATTCGAAAAAAAAAACAAACAAATTCAAATACCTATATCATGAAATCTTTATTATTAATCTAAAAAAAACATTCTTGACATTCACTTTTTAAAACAATCTAGTTTTCGACAAGGCACTAGAGAGTTTTACATGAATTCTGGCAAGGGCCTAGCAACGGTTATCAAAGGGTAGAACAACGGCCTTGGCGATCTTGAACCCTTTTGCCACGTTAGGCAAAAAAAAAAAGTTGGCTTATTTGGGACTTGATCCCGCGATCTTCGGCTTGTCAGTCCAATGCAATACCCACTAGGCTAAGGTCGTTACACAAAAATTCAATATCGAAAGTGAATAAGTTTCATACCATATTGCATAACGAATACATACAGAATAGGACAGGATTTTATGTACTTGACAAAACAATTTCTTACAGATGTCGCACAACCATAGTAAAAAATGTAAAAAGGAAAGCGAGAAAAAAGTGTCGTATGCTACTGAAATTGCAAGGTGCTAATAAAATTTATGTTTATGGTGTACAAGAGACATTCCTGATGGGGTACCGAAACATGTCCAACAAGTTTTGACTAGGGACGCCCTTACGAGTATTTCAAAAGTTTCCCTTGTCTAAATTTTTGGTACTGAAATCGAGCAAGGGCTTGCCAAGTATCGTACAAGTTTTCCTCTTCTAGATTTTTCCCTACGGAAAACTTAATTGGGCCTTGCCCAAACTAGACAGAAACTTGGTATTTTTCCAGCCGGATTCCAATTTTCGATAACGCGTTCGCGCATATTGCTCGGTATCTAGCGAATAACACGGTTAATGTTGGCCTCCAAACCTTCAATCGTAGCTGGTTTATCCACAAACACCTTAGACTTTACTAAAGAGAAAAGTCTAACGGTGTGATATCGCATGATCTTGCTGGCCATTTCACTGATCCGAAGCGTAAAATTGATTGTTCACCGGAGCGGTCTTTTAATATGTCAATTGTTTTACGGGCTGTGTTGGAAGTAGCACCGTCTTGTTGGAACCTAATGTTGTCGAGATCTCGGGCTTCAATTTTAGGCAAAATATAGTTACAAATTTACAGTAACGTTGGCGCCAGCCTCATTTTTTGAAGAAATACGGACCGATTATTTCACCGGCCTTAAACCATACCACCCGGTTTGTTTCGAGTGGATGTAACTGCATCTCTTGAACCTCTTTTGGTTGTTCTTCGGCCCATATACAGCAATTTAGCTTTATGACGTATCCATTGAGCCAGAAATGGGACTCATCGCTGAACAAAATGTTGCTCGAAAAGAGTGGATCTTCAGCAAGTCACTCGAAACCGAACTTGCAAACGTTGTGCGGGTGTAAGTCTATCCATGATGAAATGTCAATGAATACCTACTCAATAAGAAACACAACATGACACGATGCACGCGCCATCTGTCAAAAAATCCCTTGAATAAAATAACTCATATTGCGATTGTCAATTACTGATATTGATAGTTGATAAATGTTGAAATTTTGCATTTTAGAAGGCAATTTATTCAAAATCTAATCAACAATTCGATTTTTGCCAATTTTCTTGTAATTAACGACGGCCTGCATCATTTTCAATGAGCAAAACTTTTAGCGGTTGTCTAGTTTTATATCGAATTTCAGTATTTATCGCCTATCAATCTATGATTGATAATCGCAATAGGGGTGAATACCTCTTGATTGATCACACTTTACTGTCTCCCACTATCATACTAAAGTTGAAATCCTCAAATGGCTATTTTATCTTTTTAGCATTGCGATCGTACTAAATTCAAATGACATTTTGACGTTTAGGTATAAATATTAAAATAAGGGAAGCTGTGAATATTGCACGAATGTCATTTTTTCAGCTAGAGTAATCAATAAAAAAAAAAAACAACAAAAACTGCTAAGGATCGAGAGAGAAAAATAAGAGAAAAATATATAATATTAAAGTATTTTTTAACTTAAAAATCGAAATAAATTATAATTAAAATTTTTTTTAATACATTTTTAAATGCAGTTTTTGAAAGGACCAATAAATCAATCAGAATTCCTAAAAAAAAATTAGAAAAGCTGTTATAGTTCCAGAGAAATGTAAAGTTCCCATACAAATTTGTATGGGAAAAGTATGACCTTTGAGGCACGGGTTAATGACCTCGGAAAAAAATTATTTTGGTCAATAATTTTTTCTTTCGGCATAAACTTTCGATTGACGGGGTGTGCTATCCAAAAAAATGAGTTTGGGAAATAACGGACACTACTATGTATAAATATCTTCTTATTTCAGCTTGTTATGTTAATCTTTATTGTTTAACATGGGGGTTCAGTTATACTTAAAAAAAAAAATAACAAAAACCATATGTCACATGTCAAGATTATGGCACTAACACAATATAAGATGTCAACTTGTCACCCGAACTTTTCTTTTAACTTTTTCCATTCATAAAGTAGAAATTTATTATAGATAGGTATTTTTTGTTAAACATATTTTTGGATCATAATTAATCAAATCGAAGATGTTTAACAAAAACATACGATTTAACTTCGTCAGCATTCATGTCATGTCTGACAACAAAAAAAATACATAATTCCATTGAGAATAGTTTGGATTTTGTGTCGTCTGTGACACTCTGTTCTTTTTTTTTATGTTGTCCGTCTGATAGACTTTCAATTCTAAATTTATTCAAAAATGTTGGTGGTGAATAACTATTTAAATTAGTGTACCTACACTACACATTGTACACTCTGTTTCAGTAGATTGTGGTAGAAGTCATTTTAACTTGAATTTTAACACTAGATTTATGCAAGTGCTACTTTAACAATTATTTAGACCCGCTCCCGAAACATATAAACATAATAACATTTTTCTCTCACTTTAATTATCGAGCTAACTTGCATTCAATCTACCAAATTTTGAGGATTAACTTTGGATTATTTGTAAATATATTTTCTTTTTTTCATAAGCTTCCCGTGCAGAAAAACAATCTAGTTTTCGACAAGGCACTGGAGAGTTTTACATAGATTCTGACAAGGTGCTAGCAAGGCTTAGCAAAGGCTAGAACAAGGGCCTTGGCGATTATGAACCCTTTTGCATCGTCAGGCAAACAAAAAAAAAAAAGATGGCTTATGTGGGATTCGATCCTTCGATTTTCTGCCTGTCAGTCCAATGCGTTACTCCCTGGGCTAATTCGCAACACAAAAAATCAATGTAAAAAGTGAATAAATTTCATACTCTTTTAATATTTTATACAATATATTGCATAACAAATACATTTCTAATATACAGATGTCTCACACCCATAGAAAAAAAGTGTTATATGGAAAAAAAAGACAAAGGAAAGAGAGACAAAAGTGTCGTATGATACTAAAATTGCATGGTGCTTCTAAATTTTTTTGTTTTTGGTGTACAAGAGACATTTCTGATGTGGTATCGAAACATGTCCAACAAGTTTATACTAGGGAGGTCCTCACGAGTGTTTGAAAAGTTTCCCTCGTTTAATTTTTTGTTACTGAAATCAAGCAAGGGCTTGCCAAGTATCTGACAAGTTATTTTTCTGAAATAGGAATTAATTTATTACTCTTAGGGCCAGTTTTTCAGCTGTAAGTTCAACCAGTTAACTATTTAGCAGCGTCCACGCTATGTTGATTTGTGTATATCAACAGTTTTGATAAACAATGTTGAGTTGATTTGGACGTGTAGATCAATTGAGTCGGATCAACCTGACTCAAATGGACAACTGATATTTGTAAAATAATAATCTATATTGGCCAAAGACCAATTTTGATTTTGCTTTTATTTTTTTGTTTATTTGTATTGTTATTCAAAATGAAATGCACGTGGCAAATTCGAGTACCTAAATAAGTGTTTCCACAGACATATGACATAATACACTTAAACGCGTTCACATTGTAGAGCATGTTGATCGACAATGTAAATCAACAATGTTGATCGGCATAATGTGGACGCTGCTTTAAGCTTAGATTAGCCGATGGTAAGAACCACATAATTGTGTGCCTCCTAGGTCATTCATGTTGTATATCGCCTAATAGTGTCACTCGCATGTGACACATTATTATAAGCACAAAATGTCGTATCAAATCTACATAGAAATATGTTCAATTTGCATTATGGTCAATGAATCGGCTTCAAAATAAGTAAGTAAATAAGTATGACTTTTGACATTAAAATATGCCTTTCAGAATTAGTTACCTTTTGAAAATCTATATGGAAATGGCATGTGACGGGGTTTTGGAGTGTTGTTTGACGTACAAACTGAAACAAAAAATTCTACACATAGAAAATCCGAAGTGACTCGAATACAAATTTGTATCTCCATTTTCTATGTTGGATAATTATGTACCACTACATTAGCACATAAATATGGTTTTATAAATTTATTTTATTATTTATTTTTATTTTTGTTTAAGTGTGAAAGAGATAAAAGCTATTTGTTGAACGCACGTGGTTGTCTTAAACTTAGACGGTAGTGGTTGCACAGACCTCTACACAATTTTGGTTTTTTTTCTTGATCTAAAATAATATTTGGTTCAATATAATATTTATGTAAATGGGTGATTCTCTGTTAAAAGCTCCTTTTTAGTACTCAAAATGTACCCTACCTAAATTTAAGAAAAAATTATGTACATTCAAGTGTTGTTATAAATTATTGAATAAATAATTTTTTGAGAATTTAGGCTTGATACGGAAATGACGTCTTCGATACGGAAATGATAATGTAACAGTACAAAAATTTTCCTTTTAAAATATTCCTTGTAACAAGGGCCGTGTGATTCAGGATGCATTTAAAAGACTAACGGTATTACAGCAATTTATTTAAAATTATTCAAATCTAAATTAAATCGATTTACGGAAATGATTGTATGGTACGGAAATGACTTTTAACTAGTAAAGATAAATATTTTGTTACGTTTTCGCTTCCTCACCTATCTCAGATTTACGGTCTGCAATTGCATTTTAGGGGTTTTAAATGCATGCCCAAAAATTTTAATAATTTACAATAAATTCATGATTTTTTTTTTTTTTTAAGACAAAACACATCTAAAGTAATTTCCGTAACCATTTTCTCATCGGCGTAACCCAATAAAGGCGAGTGAAACGACGCGACGGAAATGACGAAAATCGATGTTTTTTTTAACTCTTTAGACAAGAAAAATAGAAAGTATAATTTTTTTTAAATTTTGTATAAGTAACTGCAACATAACTTCACAAGACTGTTACAAAATATTTTTTTTTTTTTTACTATCCACTTACTAAAATTATATGCACCTACGGAAATGACGGAATTGATGAAACACGTGACGAATACAACAACTAACTTTAAAATAACACACGAAACTGATGTCCCACCCATTTAATTGAATATATTTCAAAGAAAGCATGAATGAGTTTCTTCATTTAGTCTAAATCCTAAAACTGAATTTATAAGCATTTAACATTTTTTTTACGGAAATGATGCAAATACATGGAGACACAAATGTTTGAAAGATTGTAAGTTAATTATTTCAAATAAATAAATTTAATTTTTAGGGAAGTTGTATTTAACTACATATTTTTAGGCCTGGAACTCTCAGTCAAATTCAAATTAATGCATTTAAAAAAAAAAATAAAGCTTGCGCTGTTATTGACTTCAAAATAAATAAGTTTTTTTAATTTGTTGAACCATTTTTGGTCGGGGCCACGAAAAGGAGCTTTTAGTGGAGAATCACCCACATATACAAAAATGATTTACCATTAAATAAGAATTATCCCCGCTAAAATGTCAGAAATAGTTTTTGCTGCATAACTATCCAAGCCTTCTTATGTGTTTAATCAATAAACGCGGAGTGTACAACACACAGGATTGCTACTTTCTTATATATCTCTTTTTCTATTGTCACTATTTTACTTGGCAATGTCTTTTGATTGATTGTAATGAAAATGAACGAAGAAGGTGGGAATTGTGGGTCCAGACAGAAATTGTCGAGACTCCAGACTAAAAAAGTCAAATAGACAAATGTACACACAGGTCTGTATTGGATGAAACAAAAAAAAAATAAAATCCAACAAACTATATGAAGGCGCTTTGAAAAGGAATCTTCAAGATTGTTACATGCAAATGGATACGCAGACGTACATATTTTATTTGTGAAGTAAAACACATTGTAACGTATGTATGTGTGTGTGTCACAAATCAAGTAGAAGTTGTATTTGGTCGATAACCTCACATATAAACACAAAGAGGCGCCCGATACATCACATAAATAATTGACTATTCTATAAATGATAAGGGTGACCATATTTTCATAGGAAAATTAAACGAACAAAAAAAGAACGACAAAATAAATTTCAATACAGAATTTGATTACTAAAATTCTGTCAAAGTTGTTTTCTTTTTTTAAGCTCTTAATAAAGAAATTCATTCATATAATTATTTTATGCACAATGGGTAATAAAATTAAGGCCAATTTTTTTTGTTGATACACAAATTTTGACAAAATAAGACTTAAACCTTAAAAAAAAAATATACCATACACCCCTATTCCGATTGTCAATTATTGATTGATAGTTGATAAAAGTTAAATGTGATATTATGTATACCATCCAATTGGACACTGAGAATGATGCATACAGTTGTGAATTACAAGGAAATGGACAAAAATCAATAAATAAATTATTAGTTTTTTTTTAATAAATTGTGTTTTAAAATGCAAAATATCGATATTTATCAACTATCAATCAATAATGGATAATCGCAATAGGAGTGATAATACTCTTTTTGTCACGATCATTTGAAAGACTATTACTTCTAAAAAACAGAGATAATAATCATAGAATAGGGAAATTATATTTTCTTTTTAATTGAAGAAAGTTAGATGGTCACTTTAATAACAATTAAAGTTTTTTTTTTTTTTTTGAATTGGAATTTTAATTGTTCTTTTCTTTGGAAGGTGATAGTTCTGAAAAAAGATAACACCGATCTAACACGTCGCTTTTTTTTTAAGAATCAAGACGTTTATATGACTTCCGTTTGTTTATTAATAATGATTCCTAATTTAAACAAAAAATACATGTATAGAAAATGTTTATATCGTTATCATTTATCAGGAAATAAATTTACGAAGCTATGCACACATTTTTAAAAACATAATTCTTTTTTTTTTTTAATTCAAGTAACTAATAAAATTTTCTTTCTTTTCTTTTCAGGTAAGTCTTCCGAACGAATTTTTATTCAGATTCGTAAGTATACCTACAAACTTATAATTAAGATAAGTAGCTACCAGAGTTGGGAAAGAATGCAATACTTTGGTATTTCATTCTTTGAAATCCCAGTCATTTGACTTATCTCTACGAATGCAGTTAAATACTTTTTCTAAGTATTTTTACTCTAAAGATTAATTCGCAGTCAATTTTGAAGTCTTTTATATTGCCATCGTTTTGAGCAGTTAAAAGACTTTAAGTTAAAAGAATGCAATACTAAAGACTTGAATTCTTTTAAGTCTTTTATAAGTCTTTTGCATTGATTGCATTCTTGAAGTCTTTTGATTGCAATCAAAATACTGCAGTCTTTTGACTACTTTGAAGTCTTTTTTATATGTATTTTTAAACTTTAAATAAGAAAAAAACTCCAAGAAATAAAAATACTCCAAGAGAAAAAGACTTCAAAGTAGTCAAAAGACTGCAGTACTTTGATTGCAAGAATGCAATCAATGTAAAAGACTTATAAAAAACTTCAAAGAATTCAATAAGTCTTTAGTATTGCATTCTTTTAACTTAAAGTCTTTTAACTGCTTAAAATGATTGCAATACAAAAGACTTCAAAATTGACTGCGAATTACATTGTGAAGTTAAAATACTAGGGTGAAGTTAAAATTCTTTAAAATAAATCTTTTTATTTAATTGATTGCAATACTAAAATGATTGCATTCTTTCCCAACTCTGGTAGCTACCTATATTAAAGTTGTCATTGTAAAAATGTCACTTCAATTAATTTTTAATTTAATTGAAGAAAAGCCAAACGAAATGTAATAAATGCCTTAAACTTAAGGACCCTAAGTAATAAACGAATTTAGAGTCGAATTAAGCATAAAGTCGAGTTTAGCCAATACACAAAATTCGAATCTAATCTATATACGACTGTCAATTTGTTTATTACTTAGAACCAATGATTTTAAAAGTGGCGCTCAACGATGGATAGAATAGTCTCGGAAAGTTTCTCAAAAACGACTCTTAACGATTTCGTAAATGTCTTAGGATTTAAATAATAGTACGGTTCACTTATGTAACTTAGTTGAAACATTGGAATTACCATACGAATAAAAAGTTAGAACAGTCCATACAAATATCTGTTTTCCAAAGGTGTTTTTTTAAACTCTTCCCCCCCCCCCCCTTAAGTATTATTATTGTTTTCAAAATTAAATGCTCTTATCAAATTTTAGTCGAACGCTTAAAATCATACTTTTGTTTTTCAAAATATTAAAAATTAAGAAATAATCTGCTCGACTGAATCGCACAAACTTGCTCTCGTAGCTAACAACTTTAACGCACCTTGAAATTGACGATGTACATAAATGTATTGGTTCCATAATATTATATCATTAAAACCATACATCTGTCACTTCGATATGTGGTGGGTGCCAATGGCACAGTGGATATAAATAGTGTTTGACTGCTAACCTGGACTTGTGGGTTAGAACCCCAGTCTAGGTTGTATTCTTTTCTATATTCCCCAGCTTAAACAGGATGCCACCCGTGGAATTTAATGAGATAATAAACATCGTATTCTCAATCCACTGTGCCAACAAAAATCTTATCTTTCCTTCTATTTCTTCTAACTAGTGCCGTGCATTGCATTTAAAAGACCTGAGGTCTTACAGGCATATAGTTAATTATTATTTATTATTTATGTCACTTTGACACCTGCCACTTTGACATTCACTTTGATATCTGTTACTTTGACACGATAAACAGAAATAAGGTATGCTCATTAGATACACCCAATTCGCCATCTTGCTTATGTTCTGACGTCCATCATCTGCGAGTTTGGCAAGCGAGGTTGTTAATTGGAAATTTTCAACTGGTTTTTGTTATTCTATTTGTTTTTCGGTTTAAAAAGTAAATTTGAAAATGGTTGTGTGTACTGTTTTGGGGTGTAATAATACACCAGACAGAAAAAAAAAATAGTGAACAAAAATTAAAATACATATCACTATTTGTTGAAAGACGCTAAAATGTGCAAATTGTTGATTAGTGCTTGTGGGAATAAAAACGATTATACTTTAAAACAGTCGTGTTTGCTCAGGACATTTAATTGAGAGTGACTATACAGTTATGAGCAGTTACAGTTTATAGAGCTTTAAAGAAAGAATCAGTACCATGAACCTCATACATCCTGCAGCTTTAGTTGGTGGATGAAAAGTTGGAAGATGGACTTAGAAACCAAGTGAAACATTCTTTGAAAATGTTAGACTTTTATAGCCATATTAATAAAAACAGCACTTAACTTACCTGTAACTTTCGAGCTCTCGTGTGAGCATGTATTAAGAGACAATAGGTGAATTAAAACGTATATTTACTTATCTTATTTAACCCTTCGCTAAACCACCATCCTTTGTTGGTTTAGCTAGCTAGTAATTGGCAGAAATTTAACTCCTAGTCCATCACGAGTTAATGATAACTCGCCGCCGCTACCTCCGTTTATTAATATGGGGTTAGGAAACATTTTTATTAAAAACAATAAGGAACATCTATATACAAAAGGGAAGTTCCTGGAAGACCAGTTAAAAAATGCTGAAGCTGTGCATCTAGACTAAATGCAAAAAGACTATTTCTTAAGTGTAGACTGTATTTTAGAATTATCCATTTAAACAAATTATTTGTAGGTGAAATTAACTGTAAAAATAGAAAAATTATAAAAATATTCCAATGAAATGGTATTCTTTTCTTCTATCTTAGATGCCAGTTATAGCCATCATTGGAAACCATCATTGAAAATATTAATTGTAAATTTTGAGAGATTTTAAAGAAAAAATATTTGATTATTTTGATGCCAAAGTAAAGCTAATTGACTTAATATTTATTTCTAGGTAAAACAAAATTCAATTTCTCATAAAAGGACTTTACCATGACCTTACCAATGATCATTGAAAAAATTCAAAGTTATGTTATGGGGAAGATATGGATCAAAATGAATTTTTTTTGGAAGAGAAATATTTTTGAAGGCGTAAGCTATATTTCTGCATTAAAATATTTAATGATTAAACTTTCCAAGGGTCTCAAAATAAACAGCTAACTTTTTCAATGATGGTTTTCAATGATAGCTATAACTGGCCCCTTTGACCCCTTTCACACAAGGAAACTGAGTTGCCGGCAACTGGCGAGAAGGGTGTAAAAGGAAGACAAAAAATCTCCCCTCACACCCTTCTCGCCTACAAACTAGCCAGTTTATGACAACTCAATTTCCTTGTGTGAAAGCCGTCTTATATTCGAACCAGATGACGATGACGTCACACCACATCTGTCAAAACGCAATGAGTATACCTTATATCTGTTTATCGTGTTACTTTGACACATGTCACTTTGACATCTGTCACTTTGGGATCTGTCAGTTTGTCATCTGTCACTTTGTCATCTATCGCTTTGACATCTGACCTGTTACTTTGATATCTGTCACTTTGGCAGATGTCACTATGATACCTGTCACTTTGTCATCTGGAAATTTCCGGAATATTCCTCCATTTTGTCCTTCCTTGGGTCAGTACAAATCCATCAAACTCAAAATCGTGAAAATCGAACGATTCATTCTCGAGTTATCCTGCTGAAAAACAAAATGTGCGCCTACAGCGCCACCTGTTGAGAGTGTCAAGAATTTTTTTTCCTAAACCTTCGCGAAATAATTACAATAAAAACCTCCAGAAGTATGTATCCAATTTGGTCCAGCCGTTTTCAAGTTTTAAGCAGCCACACAAACCACGATCCATTTTTATTTATATATGTATATATATATGTATGTATATATGTTTCCGATTGAGTTAAAAATTTAATTTATGTCGGAAATTATTATTCACCAATATCTTTATCATTATCCAATTAATTCGATAGTCTATCATTAAAAATCTGTCTTAACTTCCGGTGATAGAAAACAAAAATTGTAAATCATTTTATATACTGATTCGTCATCGTACCACTCACGTGTATCAACTTACATATCTTAACGCACTAACAAAAAACTATATACATATATCTACCAACATACGTTTGTATATTTATAACTTAAACCACAAATAGATAAACCTTTACACTTCGCCACACATCGGCGACAAGTGTCACGTGAACAATGTAACTCGATTAATTATTATGCTTGTGAAACCTGCCTAGCAACAACAAAATAATGTTCTTTGTTAGTTTATTTTGTATCTATTTATTTTGTTGTTGTTTTTGTAATTTAACAGATGAATCTTCCATCTACAAGGTATGTCGTTTGTTTTCACTTTAAATGCCGAAGTATTTTCAAATGCTCTACGCAGAACGATCGTATGCAGCTGTTTTTTTTTTTCGAAACACAAACATGAATACAAATTCATAGATAAAACGTTTAAAGCAGAATCTGAAAATTACAAAAACCAAAATTCGTTCCGTAAAAGTTCTGCTATTAATGTAATATAGAAAATAGATACACAAAATAAAACGATGAGGCTTTACATTTTTACAGGCGGTGCTGTACTGTACATTCCTTTAATCGTTTATACAGTAGCGTCGCGTTTGTTTGAACTCGTTTTAACAGGTACATACATAGGTAGTCCTAAAGTGTGCTAGATTAATCACCTGTTATTTCTCAAAGTCCTCTAACTCAAGCTTATAAGAATCCATTTGATATTACCGATATTAAAGAAAAAAACAAAACTTGGGCTTGATAAAATAAAGTAGGCTTGGTGGCAGGCGAGATGCTGATTATATTTATTATCAAATAAAAAAAGCTGATTATAAAAACTTTGTATTGTTCTTTTTCATTCTCACATGAACGGCTTGAACTAGAACTTTAAAGAGACATAATCCTAAATTTCTTACATTTAAGCTCATAATGGGTGACTACTAACCAATTGACATCATTCACTTCCGTCGGCCGATTATATCTATGTATATTTTACCTTATAACTTGCATTGGTACCTACATTGATTCAACTGGGTCAAGTGGGTTTTTAACTGCTACGAAAGTATTTACTTGCTCCAGTTAATGCGATAAAATCTACTCAAATTCTAAATACTCAGGTAGCTACTAGCTACCTAAAGTTAACAAGCGACAATGCGACCGACTTATATGAGTACTATGTGTAAGAACAACAAAAATTCATATACCTTGTCGTTTTGACTTTTATGATGGCATAGAAAATGCAATGCATGTTGCATTAGGGTGGCCCTAAAATGTGGAAGCCCAATAACTATTATGTTAAGTGAAATTAAGAATTATCCAGCCCTATCGAGGTTGGGAAAAAGTTCCGAAACGATAGTCCGTTCCGATCGGAACTTAGATTTCGTTCGAGGTATCCACTTCGAAACAAAAAAAAAAAAGAATAAAGCATACAAATCGCAGTCATTTGACACATACGTACGGATTAGTTCAATAAGTGAAAATCTTTGTGATGTTTAAAAGTTTATAAATTCGTACACAAAAATGGATAGTGTTAAAATTATTTATATTTTTCTGCTTACTTTTCTTAAAATATTCCGCAACTATTTTCTGTCGGAGAATTTCGGAAGAATTTTAACGCATAACTGTCAAAACAAAACTTTTTTACTGAACTTCTTCATCACTATGCGTTGATAGTCGTTACATTTATTGGAAGATTTCCCGATCTGTCAATCAGAACTGATATGTGGGTAGAAATGTCTCTGATTTCGAATAGATCGGAAAAAAAAAAAATTTTTCCGAACGGATACCTCGAGGGCTGATTATAATGATTATTAATTTCATGTGAAAAGGGGTGCTTAAAATCGGTATTTTTATACGATGCGAAAAAGGTGGAGGGTTTAGATTTTGTCTGAACAAGTATAAAATGTTTAATATTATTGGCAGGTTTGTCAGAATTTATTCATTTATGTTTTTTGTAATAATCATGTGCTTGCATCTTCCTCTCAAAAATACACCCTTTAACAACAGATATTTTTGAAGACTCTTGATTCTTGATAAGTATGTCAAATGAAACATTTATCACAAATTACATTAATATCACATTATTTTTATGGTTTTGGGTAATAGTTTTCTTGTTCATAAAAAGGACTAACTTTTTCTATGACACTTTGTATCTTTTAAGTTTCTGTCTCTAATTCAGCGTTAAAAAGTAACTTTAAAAGTAACTTGGATTGAACTAAAACAAACATTTCAGCTTTATAAACTCTAAATTTAAATGCGTCCCCACGCAGAAAAATAATCTAGAGTTTTACATAGATTCTGGCAAGGGGATAGCAAGGGTTAGAAAAGGCCTCGTCGGACAAAGAAAAAAAGTTGGCTTATGTGGGACTTGAACCCGTGATCTTATGCTTGTCAGTCCAATGCGCTACCTTCAATGTCGATAATGAATAAGTTTCATACTCTTATGTTTCATACAATATTGCATAACAAATATGTACATACAGAATAGAACAGGATTTTATGTTCTTGCTTTTTAGGTAGAACAACTTAGAACAGGTTTTTCCTCACTGAACAATCCCATAATAAACAGATGTCTCAGTAAAAAGTGTGATATGAAAAAGAAGACAAAGGAAAGAGAGAAAAAAGTGTCGTCATATGATACTGAAATTGCATGGTGATTGCATATTTTTTGTTTTTGGTGTACAAGAGACATTCCTGATGGGGTACCAAAACATGTCCAACAAGCATTTACTAGGGGGGGCCTCACGAGTGTTTGAAAAGTTTCGCGTGTCTCAATTTTTGGTACCGAAATCCAGCAAGGGCTTGCCAAGTATCTGACTCGTTTATACTTTCCCTATTGAAAACTTACTAGGGCCTTACCCAAACTAGACAGAAACTTGGAATTTTTCCAGCCGGGTCCGTACAATGCGTGGATTTTGTGTGACTTTGGATAATTGTTGAAGATAAAATTCTGAGTCGATATCACAATAAAAGTGACAATAAAATTTCTTGAATTAATTTTGTTCCGCTTACCCATATTAAATTTTCAATCTTTCCTAAGAACTGAGAATCAGAATATTTGTACTGGTTTCTAAGGAAACTGATTTCTCAAAACAAAATAAATAAACAACTAAACGAAATTGATTTTACAAAATTCCAAACAATAAAATTATTAATTTCTGGCTTTGACAAAAAGCTGTGGGTGTGAGACAATACTAGGTCTTCACTGTCGTATTTTGTGTCATTAATTTTGTTTAGTTTATTGATTAAAATCAATTGGTTTTTGTTGATATTGTAATCTAATGTAGGTACCTTGTACTAGTAACTTTGTATGTAGGTAAAACGTTAAACTATTATATTTTGGTTCTTTTATTTAAGACTGGACCGTATAGGTTAACAAAAGCCCATCATAATCCATTCGATGTATTTTACGAAAGCAAACAAAATTGTAGAAGATGATGTTTCTTCATGTGGCTCTTATTTTTCTATAGAAACTCTTCATAGGGGTTATGCTGAACCCCGGTACAGAAAAGACCATTTGATTAAAAAAAAAACAGTTATTTCTTGTTCACATAAATTCAACCATGCATTCCTGGTCTCAATGGTCACTTTTCAATAATTTTGGTGTTAAACTTAAAAGAGTTTTTGTTGACAATGGGTAGGTTCAGAGAAATTAGGGGACTTGCAAGTAAGGCAAATTTCTAGAATGTGATTGGCCAGCTGTCAAAAGTTCCTTTCATTTGAAACAATTTTTCGGCAGCTGACCAATCACAGTCTAGAAATTTGCGACTTGCAAGTCGCCTAAGTTCTCTGAACCTACCCAATCAGATTTGCTATCAAAATAGATGAATTAAAAAAAAAATATCAACTTAATTTGACATTTTCCAGACTTCTACAGTGGGGCCTTAAGTCACCTTTAAACTGTCTTTGATAATATAATCTATTTTTTTTTACTTACCTGTTCTTTGTTTGACAGTTTTTAGGTGTCTGGGGGATGTGGTATTATTTTTAAGCGGTTATACAGAAAACATAATCAGCCCTATTGTGAGTTCCGCGTGAAAAGAAAATCCGGCCGAAAAAGTACATTTCACTGTTCCCTTATTGTGAGTTTCGGGCGAAAAGATTTCCATTTAATTTTTGGTGGCGAACGAGGACACACTTAGTAAAATGGAGAGTGAAACTCACAATAGCTTTTAAAAATCCGGGCGAACAAAACATTTTCGGGTGAAATGTTTTCCGGGTGAAATGTTTTCCGGGTGAAACTCACAATAGGGCTGAATAAAAATTGGCTTTGATACTCAGCCCTATTGTAAGTTGCACACGGAAAATATTTCGCCAGAAAAAGTTTTGTTCCTCCGAATTTTTAAATGCTATTGCGAGTTTCACCCAACATTTTACAACAAGTGTGACCTCTTTCGCCACCAAAAATTAAATGGAAATCTTGCTGTAAATGATATGACGTATTTCACACGAAAAAAATGTTGTGCCAATAAGGGAATTTGTACGAACAGGGAACATTTTTCGCCAGAAACTCACAGTAAGGGAAGAGTGAAATGTAATTTTTCCCGGCCGATTTTCTTTTACGCGGAACTCACAATAAGGCTGATTATGACGTAAATGGCATGAATAGATTAACAGATTAAAAGTGTCTGGGTAGCCCCCACTTTAAATGATAACATAATCAATTGAAATTTCTTCGGTATTGTGGCCGGTATGCTCCAATCTGTGGATTTCTGAATATTATCCTTTGATCTCTCCTACTAAACTAATACAAATAATCCAATTTTAATTCATTATTGTACGTTAGATCATTTTATACCAATCAGCTGATAAATAGTCAATTTTATCTGGTATGTAAGTTAATTACTTCAATTCCTTCGAACTAAAGAATTTGATGAATAAATAAGATTGTTTCAGTGGATTAACTATGGCTTTCATCCTATAAGGCCTAGCTTTTCAGTGACGAGACTAAAGTTAATCTCGAGTTAACTCGGGCGCACTTCTGCGCCTAAGAAAAACTAAATGAAATACAAAATTCTCATTAGTGGTCTATATCATAAAAATAGAACTCATATGAAACCAAGTGGCACTTGTCATATTATGTTTGACAAGTCTTGATAACAAATACACAGAAAAAAAAAACATTATCTACAGTTGTAGCAGTTGCAGAAAATACAAACTTCCATTGACATGTAAACACACAGTTAACAAGTGTTCGTTTGAAAAGAGATAAGCAGCGCCAACAATGATTATATCAAATGAATAAAACCTTTATAACAAAAAATCATAGTTCGTTAGACATAATAAACTTCTGCGCTCTACAAGTGTCACCTGCAAGATTTAACTAGCTATTCAAACCAGCATGATTCATTTTCTTTTTGCAATTTTAGTTCTCAGTTACAGAAAAAGGGAAACTTCTCAATTTCCCGCTTGTATGTAGATATTCGTGTATTAGATAAACGTGTTGATAGTGCCAGTCGAACTGGTGTTCTGTGTTCCAGAAATATGATATAAATTCACTTCTTGTGTTACAAGTATACTTATTATCTTATTATTTTGTGAAAAACATTATATATTTTAGTGGGCGCAATAATTTGGCTTTGTTGCAAACACATCAATCACCACTTAACTGTACAATTTCAAGTCCATAAATAAGTTAGACTAGTTTATAACAATAAACTGATTAAAATAAATAAATAAATTGGGTGGCACGACGGCTCGTGAAGAACCAGGGCCTAGTGACTAACAACTCGCAACCATTCCTTTGTGCGCCTGTCGACAGGAATGGAAGGCACCTACAATTTTATGCCGAATCCGAACGGCTAGACGAGAAGCACTTATTCGTGACAAGTGATTTCTTGGAGGATTTGTCAATGCCTCGCAAGAGGCAGTAGCCCTGACAAATTTTTTTTAGTTTTTAGGTGGACGAGGCTGGGAAGCGAACCCATCCCTCCAGCGTGAAAGTCGAACGCACTAACCATTACGCTACGGGCTACTACACAATTAACTGATACATACATAAGCACAAAACCAGTCCGATTGTGATTCGGTATGTTAGTTAGAAGTTCTTATACCAATCAGCTGAAACAAAAAATTATTGCAAATCCAATCACATTTCAAAGCAGCTGTTATAAAGTACAAATTCAGTCCAATTTTAATTCATTATTTTAAGTAAGACCATGTTATACCAATCAGCTTTTAAATAGTAATTTTCATTCAGTATATAAGTTAGACCTTTTTATATCAAACAGTCGCAAGTCCCGGCCATTTTATTAAAGTGATCCCTTAAATCAGTACAAATACAGTTCAATTCGTTATTTTAAGACGATTTTACTCCTTTCAACTGACAAATAACCCCAAGTCTAGTCCAATTTTGATTCCGTGTGTAATTTAGACGTTTCTACACCAATCAGATAATAAATTATCCCAAATACTGTTCAATCTTAGTTCGGTATTTGAGTTAGACCATTTTATACCAATCATCAGCTAAATAATCGAAAATTAGGTCGATTTTCAATTCATTATTGCAAATAAGACCATTTATACCACTAAGTTGATAAATAAGCACAAATCTATTACAGTTTTAATTCAGTATATAAGTTAGATGTTTTTATACCAGTTAGCTTTTAAAAATAATCACACCCAGTCCAACTTTGATTTGGTATGTAAGTTAGACCAGTTAATATACCAATCTTCTATTAATTCAATTTTAATTCATTATTGTAAGTTAGATCATTTTATGACAATCAGCTGATAAATAGTCAATTTTATCCGGTATGTAAGTAAGTTATACGTTTTAACACCAATCAGCCGATAAAAAACCACAAATCTAATTTTTATTTGGTATACAAGTTAGACCATTTGATACCAATTGGCTAATAGACACCTAAAACTCCACTTTAATTTCAATTCGTTATTTTGGAAAGACCAGTTTATACCAATCGTCAATTAAATGAGTAAAAATCCAGTCCAATTTCAATTCATTATTCAAAGTAAGACTGTTTTATACCAATCAGCTTATCAATACTCGGTATTTAAGTTCGACGTTATAACTTCCCGACGAGTGAAAATAAAATAATAATATTACGTGCAGAAAGCATAGGTATAATTTATTTTCTCGATGCCAATTATGGTGAAAATAGATCAGTAAGTTAATTTTATGTCCATGTGCTATGGAAACTTGACTGGTATAAAGATTAAACATAACGCTACCAAAAAAGAAATTAAAATAAATACTTATGTAAACATTATTTTCACTTAATCTGGTGAATATTCGATGATAAATTGATTGGTACAAACTGGCCTAATGACCGTTTCAATTACATAGACATGAATTTCATACAAGTTTTCAATAAATACTGAAGAAAATCGTTAATTCAATAAAAATTAAAAATCAATCTGACGTAATAAATCGGTCTTACCCTTAGTTAAGCACTCCGAGGTTTAAGGAGAAGGTAATTCAATTAATTTCTAACTTCTTTTCTTTTTGATTTTTAGTAATTAATTACCATTTATGATTTGTATACAAACATTTGTCTCATTTAAATCGTTAGTTATAAAATTAAGGCAAGGCCCTTCCTTGATTGTTAGCAACTCCGGCTACTGTATTGAAAATCAAAATCAAACAAATCTTTGGAAACTATTCTATTGTCAGGTTCCTATATGTACGAGTATGGTATGTGCCTGTTTGCGTGTATATTAGTGTGTTGTTTACTTTTACTATATATAATGTTGTGTGTACCTTTATAGAGCTAGAGATAGAAACTAGAGTTTGTTATTATTGCTCGCTCTCTTTGGTTTGATGATTCTCATCTTCCGTATGCATGCACAAGCACTTTACCTACCTTAGCTGCTCCAAAACCCAGAGAACATATAGCAAAGTGCTATTTGTACAGGCACTAGGTAGGTTCCCAGTTCCCAATACCCATCCCCATTATATAAAAGTCATGTCTTCTCTAGTCTTGTCTCGCGGAGTTGAATTCACCATCCCGATGATGATGATGATGACGATGACGACGACGACGAGCAGGGGCATTGAACTTTGCTTGCCTGCGCCGTACAAGTTAACGTTGTTGTTGAAATTTTCAACAACACAAAAAAAAACTTCCAAGAAGAGTTTAGAAAGAAAGAGAGATAGAGATTGGGGACAATGGAGTGGAGGGTGTGTTGTCCATTTTGGATTCCCTGAACTTTACATAAATTTCCCATCTTGTTCCAGGTATAAAAAAATAAAACTTGGTTCTGCGTTTGGGAATTGGAAGTTAAGAACAACAAAACTTGATCCAAGTCCCACAAAACCCAACGATCAACATTTTATATCTTCATAGGAACCACCTAATAGAGGTTACCGTATACCTTCAACAGGAAGTTTTTGAATCTTTTTCTTTCGTTCATATGCTCGCGTTCCCGTCACGCAGGTGTAATTAGTCAATATCCGTCCAGTGACTGTCAGAACTTTGACGTAATATTCACAATTATAACGGTTAGTGTATGTCTGTATTTGTTTCTGTTTCGGTATCAGTAAGTCTTTCATTCTCTTTTTGCTTTTTATTTTTTGTGTGTCATTATTCCTCTTTTGATTTCCTTAGTTTGATATTTTTCCCTATACATATAAACAGAACAAAAATCACATTGCATTCAACTTTTCGACCATTGTAGTGAAACTTGAAATCACGTACGCATTATAGTGTGTACTGCGCTTGCCATTACCATTACACTCGGTACTCACTTGATTGTTTTCTTGCTTGCTATAGTTATATATACTACCTATACCTTTGCTATTTATTTTCGCTATGTTCACCCAAATGATAGAAGTTGTGTGGCAAATAATTGGGGCGCGGTGACTTGGCTGCTTGTTTGCCTTCACCAACTAATGTCAAATCTATAAATACTTTTTAAAGCGGACAAAAAAGATTCTTAAACAAATGTTTTTTTTTTGTATTGCATTGAGTTGAATAATAAAAATAAAACAATAGGAAACTTTGTTGATACTGTTAAGATTTTATCGGCGATGATGACGAATTTCAGAATATTATGGCTTGCGCGGGGATGCTGTAATCGATTGGAATTTTTATAATTTTTTTTTTTTTGAATAATATTAAGATAAATGATTCTTGAGAAGATATTCTACATCGAAATGATTCATTTGTTTCGTTTTTTCTTTTGAATGTGTAATAACTTATAAAGTCGAATGCGTGAATTTTTGAGAGTGATTTACATAGATATTCGAGACGAAATAAAGCACGAAAAATGGATAATAAATGTTTATTTTTAATGACCTTCCAGTTTTGTTTTTGTTAATGAATCCAAATTTTATCGTAATACGAGAATGATAATGCCAGTGTTCATTTCAAATAGGCAGGCTGACAAATTGTCAAATACTTTATGTTTCCATATTCAAAATTTTGTAAATTTAATACTTGGGAAAAATTGGATTCGTTTGCTTACATTTTGACAGAGCAATCGTTGTCGACTTATGTGTGACTTAATCCTGCGATCTTCTGCTTGTCAGTCCAATGCGCTACCCACTGGACTAACCGCTATACAGAATTTTAATGTCGAAATAAATAAGTTTCATACTTTAATGTTTAATATCATCTTTCGGGATGTCTGGACCGAAAACCGGGTCATAAATACAAGTCATGTGACGGTTTTCACGGACGGTTCGAAGACGGGAGTAGGGTTAGGGTCAGGCATCTTTAAATAGATCAATAAAGCTTCCGAACTTCTGCAGTGTCTTCCAAGCGGAGGTATTTGCAGTTTATGAGGCAGCAAAGCATCTTGCCACATGGGAACTAGTAAACAAGAACATCGATATTTTCATAGACAGTCAGGCGGCCATCAAAGCCATCTTCTTAGTTGTCACAATTTAAAACTGTTGGAATGTAGTCGCAAAGAGTTGAGATTACTTAGCGCAACAGACACAGTTACTCTACAATGGCATACATGTGATTGAAAAAGCAGACGAATTGGCAAAATACGGGTCATCCACTTATCCGATCCAAACTGAATCGTAAGTACTTATACCACTGGGGCTAGAAAAGAGCAGAATTCACCAGAGCTTCCTCGAAGCCGCCAATGATAAGTGGTCACAGATTGGCATGAGTCGTGTTTCGAGAAATCTTATACAGGATATTTCTAGGAAAAAAACCTAATACTTACTCTCGCTAAGCAGGGCTCAACTATCACTATTGGTTGGAGTCCTAACTGGTCATCACTCAATGGGAACCCACTTAAACAGAATGGTCATCATCGCATCGGAGGAGGGCTCATATCACTTCCTTTGTAAATGCCCTAGCCTAGCTAGAACAAGAAAAAACAGCCCTCGGAAAATACTTTTTCGACGAACTGAGCGTTATCTCGTCTATGCCACAAAAGAACTCCCTGAAATTCATTCAGATTTCGGGACCTAATCCTCCACTTATTCCTTTCCTTACCCTTCCTTTTTCCTTCATTTTCGCAAATCCTGGGGAGCGCAATGGATTCATTAAGATCCGAGTAAGGTGTTGCGGAATCATCACCCCTTACAACCTACCCTAACCTATATCATCTTTCATTACAAATACATATAATAATCAGATGTTTCACACCCATAGAAAAAAAGTTTAAAATATGAAAAAGAAAGACAAAGAAAAAAGGGAAAAAAGTGTCGTATGATACTAAAATTGCATGTTTCCTCTTACCAGCGAGGGCCCCACGAGTATCTGAAAAGTCTCCCTCTACTGAAATCCAACAAGGGCTTGCCAAGTATCTGACACGTTTTCCTCATCTATATCTTCCTAACTGAAAACTTATTTGGCTTGGTTTTCCAATTGTGAAATATTCAAAAACATGACATAATAAAAACACAATTCGAAATTATTTTCTCCATCACCCAAAAAAAAGGAGGCGTGACAAAAATCTTTATAAATTCAAATTCGGTAGAATGGATCAGATTTAATACATTTAAGAGACAGTGCGCCCTCTTCACACAACTAACATACAGGAACTATTGACTGCCATGGCACGTAGAACAGAATGACCCCCGACACAAAATGGTTTTATGCTGTTTCGAAGGCCACAAATTCGGCACACAAACGGACTTACTACGCTTACGCTCCAGTTCCTGATTGTTGTATTTTTTTTTAATAATCATTATTGAGCGCAGTTTTATAATCTAGAAGAAAACGAAAATTCAATTTTGTTAATTTTCTGTTGAGTCCAATGAGACTTCTAGTAAATTTCAATGAAAAGATGCCTGTCTCGCCTTGCAATTTTGGAGGAAGTGTCGATACTTTGGATGCTGTGTCGATTGTTTTCGTATCGTGTCTTATAAGCCCTAATCTTTTTGTCTATCTAAGTATCTAATCATCTTTACGTTGTTATATCAGTCCAATATTCGGACAGGACATCGCCTCAATATGGAGCGCTCTTACCGTTCATCACAAAAAATCACAAATCACCTAACAATTTGTGTGATCATCGTGGTGGTAGGTATTAGCCCGTTTTTTGAGGCTTGTTGTTGTTTTTTTTTTTATTTGTTTAGGTAGAAGCAGTTCTTAGCCTCTTCCCAACCTTATACCATTAACCGATCGCCACGCATAAGAAGTCACACTTCCACCATAAACGATCACTTACATCGTACATACTTGTTATTCCTCCTATTCTCCTTATTGCATATAGTCTGAGGGTTAATAGGTATAAACTCTGCGCAGGGAAACAATATTTTCTTGACACGAACACATGATGCTGTGATCCTTTCACTTTTTTAAGTGCGAGAAGTGTCAAAAATCCCTCGTAATTTAAAAAGAAACCAGCAGATGGTCCACCCCTTGTAAATCAGGTTAAATCTCGTCTTAAACACGAACATCCTGTGGAGTGTGGCCTGTTAAAAGGATAATGTCCTAAATAATTTTAATAGTTCAATGGGCATACATATTCAGAAGGATATTTAAAGAGGAGATGTTAATAAGGCAAATTCTTCTCATCATTCAGATTCACTGAATTTATTAAAGGCAAAACATGCTTTCGATTTTGTTTTTAATTCCTTTACCAACAACAAAACTTTAAAAAACTATGAGAAAACCTAAACATCATCAGATTTATTCTCAAGGTACCTTAATCAACATTCTTGTATGACCCGTTTAATATTAAATGGATAGACCAAACCAAATTTCAATAAAATACCACATCCACATTTTCTTTTTGATTCCACTATCCAGATTGGTATATTCTCATCTATGGCATCAACTTGGATCCGAAAACAACAACACACTTGACATAATATTCTTCTCGTAAAACAACATCAAAGCCTGAAATTCTCACATGAATAAATTCTAATACCATCTCGTTAAAATTAATCACCCGTTCTTTATTGCAACAATAAGCAAAGTAGTACCATGTTGTGTCTTTCTCTCTTTCTCTCTGGAGGAAATAAAATCCCATTAAAACCAATCTTGTCCTTGAATGCCAATAATTTCAGCACACACCATAATAACCATTTATCCCTCTTTGCCTTTTTTCCTAGTTTATTTCATTTTAGAAGAACAACTGTAGTTTACTTTTATAGAATTTTCTGTTTTATGCAGCCTATGTTTATGCTGAGTGTGAGTATTCAACTTAATCTTCAACACCCTCCCCTTTGCATAGGTACTCGTACTAGAACAATTTTCTAGGCTAGGCTGGGCATGGGCATACACAAAAGAACAAGAACAAGAGCAAGCAAAAAAAAAAAAAAGGCATCCTAACATGTTTTTCAAATAACAAGCCAGCAAAGCAAGCAAAAAAGCAGGCATTTGTGGCTCCGCCATCCAACCCTAGAATTACCCTATCGTTACTTTCAACTTGGAATCGGACATTGAAACCAAATTATGTTGTACAACATGTTTACATAGAAACGAAGAAAAAAAAAAAAAAAATAAATAGAAAACTCGATACACTACTCGAGAAGAATGAGACCTGTAAGGAGGGCAGGGAGGAGGTAGTGCAAGAAAAATCGTTGTTCTTAATCATGTTTCTGGCAATGATCATGAGTTTGAATAAACAAAAAAAAAACAACAACCTCCTCAACCCTCCACAATCCGCATAGGTAGTTAATTTTGTTTCATGGGCTTTTCTTTGTCAGAGCATGCATGTCCGCTTTTTGTTTTGTTTCTTATTTCTTTCAATCTTGAAACTTCTATGTTTTAATCTTTTATCTTACTGTGTTTCTATGTTTTAACCTTTTATCTAACTGTGTTTCTATGTTTTCTCATAGTTCGAGATTTAATGTTGTATATAGACATGTATAAGATAAACAAAAAGTCTATTTGTTGCCTTGAATTTCGCCTCATCTGGGTACTTACAAGTCTAGTATGTATACGCAGATCGCGATAAATTTTAATTAGCACTTTTCTCTACAAACATCAGCCTATGGAATTGTTGTTGCTCAGATGGAACAACTAATAAAAGTACAATACTCTCCACCCAACCGAATGACGCACTGTGGCGCCTTTTTGCAAAAGTGCTTGTAAAGTTGAATTTTCGTGTCTGCTTTAAATCTAAAACCAATACATTTACTGGATTAGGAAATTTTGGAAGCTTCAAAAGCCGAAAGAAATTTTAAAATCAGGTCAGTAGATACAGGTAGTCAAAGTTTCCTTATTTTTAAAAACCTAGTTTAAAAATTATAGTTTTTCTTATGTGAGCTTGAAAAAAGGACCATTTGTATTACATTTATAATCCATTTTTGTTTAAATTGCTAAATTTTAAGATTTTCGAAAAGCTTATTTTGAAACTATTTGTAAGGGTTTAAGGGAGTTGTCCGTTCAAGTGAAGAAATTAACAAATTTCATGTCTGTTCTTTACTCCGAATTTCTGTGATTTACTTTGCATTTTATTTCAAAGTTCTGCAAATTTATTTTTTTGTACCTTAATGAACTTTGAAATATGTATTTGACTAATGAACAGAAATTCAGAGAAAAAGAATGACATAGTATTTGTCTTCATACAAATAAGCCTGTGTCCATGGTCCATGCCTCTGTGCGTGTTTTTTTTTTTAAATTAGAAAAAAAATACTGAAGTTTTTGTCCGACAAGAGAATTTAATTCAGCAAACTACGGGTCCGCGTCGAGGGAGTGTCTGCATAAAGGAACATAAAATTTATTAAATTTAAATCCTAGAACGAAGGTCTCGAAAATTTGTCCGTTCAATTTATATTTCCGCTTAAGGGAGCTGTCTGTAATAGGAGGTTTCACTGTACATATTAAATTCCCATAGGAATTATGAATTAATATACTAGACTAATCGACCCTTGTTTACACTATTAGTTCTAAAAATTAGAATTTCTTAACAGAAGTGTGAGCCAATTTTGTTTTAATATTCGAAGTCTTTAAAAAAAACACGCATTATAGATATAACTTTGTTATTTCATCTCAAACAAATATCTATCTAAATTTAAAGTTATAGGCGTTTTCCAAATCAGTTAAAATGTCAAAAGTGACATTCATACCTCTAAGAGTGACAGTCAGCAGTCCAATAGTGACAGTCATCACTTTGGGCAAACTGGCCAAAGTTTCGGAGTCGTAGTCGGAGAATTCAGTCGCATGTGAATACCGTGAATGTGAAAACCGGCATAATTCTATACCTATATTAGCCGCGTTTTATTATCCACCAAGATCCATATGGATCATCCTGTGATAATAAAACGATCCAGATCCCACAAAAATTTTGCATTTCGATTGTGGTATTCCTGAGTTTTTTGACGTTTTCAATTTTGAGATGTAAACAACAAATACCTAAAAATGGAATAGTAGTTGAAGTAGGTGTTTTATTATATTTTATCGGGATCTGGTTCTGGATCTTGTTTTTTCTTTCACAGTGCTGACAACATTTACGAAACAAAATGGTTACCTGGTGCTGAGAATTAAAACTTATTCTTGGATCTTGACATAGATCCAGATAGAAAGCAGGATCCCAAATTGTTTTTGTATTAGGTGTAAAAGTTAATCCAGATCCGGATAAAAGATAATAAAACACAGCTATTATGTCAGTTTCACCAAAGTAAAGATTTTGACGATTAAAATAAGGAAATAAATAAAAAAAAATACAAAAAACTTTTTTGCGCCATGACGGTGTTCACATTGGACTGACTCCTACGAATTTACAAAAGAGAACGTCAAAAAAATGCACAACACAATTTTTTTTAATAATTTACTACTTTTCTCCCTTTCTAACATGAAGTGGGAGTGAGATAAATTTCAGAGATGTCAAAAATACTCGGAAGAGTCAGTCCAATTTGAACACCGTCCATCACCATATATATGTTTATATGTACATATATATAAATGTCTTCTCCCATCGTTATTTTTTCTGAAATGTTTTTCCTCACAATATCGATCCAATTGTATTTAAGGTCCGTGGCAACACTGATTTTGTAAATTTGTCGCATCTGCTTTAATATCGTAATTTCGTAAGTAAGAGAACACAAATTTCAAAAGAGAACTACTACAATCTCAAAAATAAAACTTACAAAAAAAAAAAACATTAGAAAAATACATGAAGCAAAAATAAACTGAAAAGATAAGGGAGAATCACAGTTCACAGAGAACTTTTAACCACGAGTTGTGTAACTTTATCTCGTAACATTTGCAGCCATAGATAATCTATGTGTGTAATGAAATTAAAAAAAGTACACAATAACGAAAATGGCAAAGGCAATGGGCTGTGCGAGGGGAAACAGAAAAAGGTGTACGTGACTTGTGGAGAACGGCAAATAGGGAAATAAAATGAAAAAAAAAAACCAAAAGATGAAGGAACAACGAACAAAAAACAAACAAATAAATAAAAATGAAGAAGTAAAATAATGGTTACAGGGGGTAGGAGTGGGTAAAAGGGGGATGATACAGCGGGTAGAAACGAAGAAACAATGTAATGTTTTTTTTTTTTCTGTCATACAATTTATTTGGCAATTCCTTTTTTTTTTTTAATAGAAAAACCGTTAGGGCTTTTGTAATGATTTGGACTGGGTTAGAATGAAAATATTAAGGGTGTTCCTATAATAGGTATATTACCTTCCTATATTGTAAGTATCGAATGGAAAAAAAAAAAGAGCAAAGGGTAGATTTATTATGTATAGACATCGAGTTTGGCTGTTTTTGTATAACCATTTGTCTAACTGCCAGTCGACCGGAACCTGAAATTAATTTATGATAGATCTGTCATATTTAATCCAGGATCTAAAAAATTAATGATACGTACCTACCCATGTACTTAATACATATGCACATAACATACATATGTAAGTGTATCAAATGGTGCAGAATTGAAAATTATGTTCATAACAATTTTGTACAGGTTAAGGGAGGTTAAGTGAATTAAAGCCCAACAAAATTAGACCATATCTCAAGGGATACACAAGGGATATGTATAGGTGGGATGGGTGGTGTAGGTACCTTTTCTTTCATACATAATATACCGTAAACCGGGGTTACTTTGCACCGATTTTTTTTCGAAAAATCTCAAAAATATAAAAATAGGTAGGTACCTACCTGGTGTCAAATGATTATTCTCTCTTAGAACTCTTATACTTAGGACATAAAGGAATGTATCTATTTGCTAATACCTACCTCCTTATTTAAAAACCCATTTTAAACCATTTTTTCCTTTGTTGAAAAGTGGTGCAAAGTTGTCCAAGGGAAGGGTTTACTTTGCTCCGCCCGAAATTTGTTATGATTGTGCGTGGGTGAACTTTATGAACATTGCTCCAAAGATCGTTTCTGTGAAGAAGTCAACTAAAAGCAACACAAAAAAAAAACAACTGCATTAATTTTTCTTAATCAAACACAATTTTTTAACGTTATACCTAAATAAAGTTTTTATCAGGTAATTCAGTAGCAATAAATAACAAAACATAAAAAAAAAACAGAAACTTAATACAAATTAGGTAACGTTTAGTCAAATATAGACTTTTGTTCTGGAACAGAGAATGTACCTCTTTTAGAAATTGGTTTTGGTGACATGACAGAGCCTAAAACGTCTAACCATGAATAGATTAGCTCATCTCCTACTAGGGTAGGTGCACTAGTACCCGGCCACTCACTAGTATCCGGCCACTTCTCAGTTAATGCCCAATAATAAGAATTCCAAAGAATTTTTGCATATCAAAATAAAATATTTAAATTATTTCAGGCTTATTTAAACTTTTGGTAAAATTTGACTAATCAGGGCCTCATAAATTTGTCAGGAAAAAAATTAGAACTTGTGAAGGTTTACCGCACTGTGAAAAGTGAGATTTACAGTCTTGGATTGCAATTGGAAAGAGTGAAGTTTAAACATTATCATCAAGGATTGTTAATGATTACGTATATATTAAAACGGATTCTTAAATTAATTTTTGGATTCTAATATTTACAAAATAAACTAACTGGCCGGATACTAGCTCAAAAGTGGCGGGCTACTGAATTTCAATGGCCGGATACTGGTGAAAAAGCACTTTTATGACAAACTTAATTTTAGTTTTAAATGCAAAAGAACAATTACTTTCATGTATTTTTTATTTCAGAAACAAATTATCAATGATTAAAAAAAAGGACCCCAAAGTAAGAAAATGCGTTAGGTAGCCGGGTACTGGTACACTTACCTAATCGCCATTTCCATAGCTATAATGATTCTGCATGGAGTTAATTCTTACAGTATTTTCTGAATATATTTGTCCTCCATACAAACTTTCCCACTTCTTGCCGGACAACTAAACTTCTTGGAAACAGATATTGTTTTCCACAGCGATTTAAATTGTTTTTGATTATCTGGCGCTGTTCCCAGGAATTTATTGGAAACCCGAACTCTCCTAAAGAAATAAATAAAAGAAAAATAAATAAAGAATAAATACATTGGGCCGTACTGATTTTTTTTTAATGCAATCCCTTTAATTTATAAATGATTGTCCTTCTTGGTATTTTGTACTTCTCTTCGACTTTTCATTGTGAAATATCATTTCTTTTGATCTTATCCAAGCTAGGGTTTCGGCTTTGTAATCGGCGCGGCCTGCGTAACGTCTTGTCCCCAAGGTCCTGATATATTTCCTGGGCATTTCTGTTACAAGTAGATTAGTACGATCAATATGTCAGTTACAACCTTAAAAAATATTTACAAAGGAACCTAGATACTTTGGGGGCAACTTTGCTCCGGAGCAAATTAGCCCCAAATTAACTTAAAGCACATTTAAACAGGTACATAAATACTTTCTTTGTATGTTTTGATACAAACACCTTGGCACTTCAAATTTTCCACTACATAAAAAAACACAATTAAATCATTCCTCTTCAGAGTACCGTGGTAGACTGAAAATTTAAGCGTAGACAAGACATGCAGCTTCACAGAAACACATTGTGCACACATACTCATTGTGTTATGTTACAGTAAGACCGATGAGCAATACTAAACCCTTTACTTTATGACAATGGCGCAAAGTTACACCCGAAATAGAAGTGTCTACTTATTTAAAAGTCATTGACAAATTTTTATATAATTTCATCAAAGTTCGCACTTATTTTGTTAAAAGGTTAATTATCCTTAAAGTCAAATAATGGAGATCATAAAACTGCTGGGTATATTGAATTTCGTGCCACATTGCAACGAAGAAAATCTCGTGCCAAAAAAGCACTATCGAGTCACATCGGCAACGCTGTGTTTTCATGTTTTGATTTCACATAACTATGCATCATGAAAGTCAGAAACTAAACACATGTGTTTCGTGTGCAGCGCTACATGCATAGTTGTCTGCAGACTTGCTGCACATCTGTTTTAACCCTTACGGTACCTATCTTCCCATAATATTTAATATAGGGTAGGTGCATCAGTATCCGGCCACTTTTTAGTTAATGCTCTATAATAAGAATTCCAAAGACTTTTTGTCAAAATAAAATATTTAAATTATTTCTGGCTTGTCTTAACGCACTGTGAAAAGTGTGATTTAAAGTCCTGGATTGTAATTAGAAGGAATGAAGTTTAAACATTAACAGCCGTATCTATAAAATTATCTTAAAATGCCTTTTAGAGGTTATTTAGTTAAGCTTGCTTAAATATTAAAGTTGCCTTTAAATCACGTTACTTAAATTTGTATCTATAATCAATATTCCTTTCATACTTAACTAAACAACCGTAATGTAACGTAATGCAAGAAAATTGACAATTCTGATACAAATTTCTAGTACATTTTTCACTCTCAGGCTATTTCTGTCAGATTGCAAAAAAAAATTTGCAAACACAAAAGAGTGCACAAATAATAAGACAGAAAGAGAAGCAACTGGGTGTATGTGTGTATGCATCGTCAAACACAGAAGACAGAGGAAATGAAACCATTCCACTTTAGTTTTTTTTTTTGATTTTGTTTTCAGAAATTTCCTTCCTATATTGGTGAGAAAGTATATCATTTACTATATTATTTTCTTTAACAAAAAAAAACAAAACAAAACAATTTAAATCCGGCCATCGCAGTACACACATAAATATTTCCTTACTCAACCTACGCACAATTTGTTTTGATAAAAAAAAAAAAACAATTCTCATATGTCAAAATATATTTAAGTTGGCTTTGCGTAGCCTTTAAACGCTTTGGATGGTGTTTAAGTTAAGAGGTGTTTAAGTTACGTTGCTTAAATGTGGAAATTGATTATAGATACCGATTTCACACTTAAGTGATATTTAGAGGTAGTTTAGAGTTAAGAAGCCTTTAAAATTTCTTTATAGATTCGGCTGTAAATGATTGGAGCCAAGTGTAGTGTTGCGATCCAGGCTGAGGTCGAATTATTTAAAGTTTTCAGTGTCCAGGTGGCCAACATTGTCCAGACACTACATCGTCCTGGTAGACACTACATCGTCGCCAGTCGCTCTGCTAAGTCTCTCCCCGAAAAGTCGGCCACGATCGCGTTGATTATGTCGATAAGGTTTTATAAACCACAGGTCAAATCCTGGAGTGAATGAACATGACTAATATTTCTCACATGTTAACAGTGAATCGGGTGCAAAATCGCCTCCTTCGCATCTGTATCGATCTCTACATCAACGTCCTAGCAATAATCCAGTTATACAACTTTTGTCCATCGCTCAAGAAATTTGATTACACTTCTCGCAAATGACCGGCCAACCTGCCGATGAAGTCGACAAAGTCCTAACAATGAGTGGTCTTTTGGTGAAAGACGAAGATGGCGTTAGTATTAACGTTGTAGACAAATACGACCTGGAAAAGGTTAGCCGAAGAGTAAGGAATCGTAGTACGGTTCACCTGATGAAATCCGAAGATTCTGATATTCAATACAAGATCCTACAGTGCGCCAGAAAGCACATGGGAGTCGGTGGACCACAGAGAATTAAGCACGTTCTACCATCATTAATCTTTTCTCTCTATCAGCTGGCCTACAAATGTAAAACATCGCCGAAGAGGACGGGAACTGGGACAAGAAGTGTCAAAAAATACTGCAATATTTTCACAGTACAATTGCTCTCCTCGCTTATGCTGACTTGCCAGAGCTCGCTTTAACCCGGGGCTCCATTGGCAATATTTGAGGCAGTAAATTGCATTACTTGACATTGCCTTGAATAATGCCAATGGAGCCGCTTTGGAAATGAAAATTGCAAACATTGCCTGGTATAGATGGAAGGCAATTATTGCTTTCAATTGCAGATGCAATAAATCTTCACGTTTCGACTTTTTCAAATTGGTTTCTTCCAGGTTTCTCCGTCATTTTAAAATTAAATGTGAAAATATGAGAACCCTTGAAAAATAAAATTGTGAATTAAGTTTTACTTTATCAAAAACATCACATTCAAAGCGCACCCAAGCAATAAATTGACATTTCCATTGCTATTGCCATTGCCTCAAAAATTGCTAATGGAGCCAAAGGTTAATGTTGTATCTAGGTACAAGGAGTTTTAATAATTGGTAATATTGGTTATTGCAATCATAAAACAGTAGCCTATGACTTCAAGACACAAGCATCTTCCCTCTACAAGGATTAGATTTCGGACTACAATTCTCAGTTGGCGGCAATAACACTAATAATGTCCAACTTTGAACAGATGACCGATGAGAAGAAATACTACTGTTGAAATTACTCAAAAAGCCTGATCATTGGAGAGATGTTGTATCGTGGTTCGTGGACGAGCCTCTTTTGGAGTGAAAATAAAAATTGAGACGAAATGCGCGATGAGAAGAAAGGCGACCGAATCCCATCTCAGTGCCTAGATAATGGATTACAGGTTTTATTATAGTACAGCTCCTAAACCACTACCTTTTCTTATTTCTAGCATGGTAAATTGTTTATCACAGTCACTATTCTTAACCAACTAATATCAAAGGTTAATGAGAAACTGCTCAATCTAGAACCAAGCGAAGAAACAAAACAAATTGAAATCCACTATGAAAATGCATTGGCTCACGTTAAAAGCAACATAGAATCAAATGTCGCTGGGCAATTTGCTTTACTTTTTGGTTCAGAATTCTCATACCTCATACCGGATACCCACGGACCCGTTTTTTCGGGTGTTACCCGGGTTATGGGGTACCCGTTTGGTACTCAAAAGTATACCCGTGTATACCTGGAAAAACATTCTAGTTTTCGATGGGACACCAGAGAGTTGCACAAAGATTCTAGCAAGAGGCCTGCAAGGGTAAGAACTAGCTCTTTTCGATTATGAACCCTTTTGCCTAAGTCGTCAGCCGAAACAAATTTGAATGCACGAACTTGCTCTCGTAGCTACATAGCTAGACATTGATGGTAGACAAAAACTACATTTTTCCAGCCGGGATACTTAAACTCAGAAATTAACCAAAAAATTATGGAGCAAACCCTTAGTCTCATCGAAACATCATTTGGAATTTTTTTTTTTTCGCACAAGGAGAAATGCAAAAACAGATGGTGACCAATACATCAAAATTATAATTCCCATCAACTTTTATGTATCATTTTCAAATGATATGCCTCAAGGTTACCACCTAACACCGGTATTATTTTATATAGGCGTAACGACACCAGTAGCATAGCAACTAGCAACCAAAACAAAAACAAACAAAACCAAAGAGTAAACAAAACTCACAACCTTGAACGTGCAAAATCACAGTTTTTTTTTGTTTTGTTAATCTCCTTTTTTTAATGTGTTTGTTAAACCTACTATATGTAGAAGCGGTCTCTTTTACTCTCGTTACGGGGCTTTCATACAAAACAAATACAAATGAAGAAAACCCAAAAAATAAAATCCATCAAACTGTTCCTCTTTTCCAAATTTCATATATTTACCTACAAACTTTTCAAAGCCGGGTCGATTGCCAACCACAATAAAAAAGGACAAAAAGAAACCCAACAGACAGGTGGTTCGAAACTAAACAATAACAAAAACAAAAACGTATTCGATTTCCCAAAACAAAAACACAATGCCCAAAAATATGTAGCACAATGAAAAGAACAAAAACAAAATCGAACCAAAATATTGAAATGTAGGTAGGTATATAGGGAGAGAGAAGGTGAAAGAGATGATTTGCAAAATCCCTTCCACTCTAATGATTTTCAATACCACGGCCAAACTATCCAAATCCTCTCATCCCCTGGCTGGACTGGTTGTTGGTGGTGGAAGCCGTAACCATGTCTGCTATATACGGTTGCCCTGGATCAGCATCAGACAGACGAACCGCACGGACCGGACCCCCCCATGAAAAAACACACACTTGCACTCATATTGCACTTCCTAACTAACTTCCTCTGTTGCTCTCTCACTCATTCTGTTTTGTGTGGATGTATTGTAAACGAGGGCGATTTTTAGTCATCAGGGATGATGTAGTAAACGTTTAGTCCAGAAAATTTGTTCATCAGAAAAAAGAAGTAGATTGCCGCACATATGCATATAATACAAATTTCAGATGGGACATAAATAATAAATTCAAACAGATTTTAATGGTGTTTTCGATTGGTAAAATAAATCAATTTATTTTTGATTTAAATATGTCAAAACGAATATTTTACATTCCAATGGGCAAATAAATTGATTTATTTTTTGATTTAAATTCAAATTTGCAGATTAGATTTGTCGGCAGATTCACCCCTCACACTAATACCAATACAATTTTAAGTTGTCACTTTACAAATTTTTTTGTATTGTTTGCATTTATTTCGGTTAATGAAAATTGTGTTCTAAATAAAAAGGGAAGCGTTTCTGATATAAAATGGAAGTTGTTAAAAATTAATTAGTAAATTCATGAATCTCATTGTTTTCTTCTGAAAGTGCATCAAGTGATGACGAGTTTTGTGATGTTATGAAACATACATAAAAGTACACATAGAATGACAAAAATAAATCAATTTGAATTGGCGTTCGATTCACCACGAAATAAATCAATTTTTAGATTGAAATCTGAATGTACCAATCGAAAACACCATAAAACTATCCATTGGCTTGGAATAATGATTATTGGTTCAATAATTGGTTGATCGCTGTTGGTGGATTCGACAGATGATATCTTCATCGGATTGACACGAGTGACAAGTTGGTAAATTGCTGTCATTATTTTGACAAAAGAATGAGCAAATTCATGCTTTTGTCGTCATAATGTCAAAAAATAAGTACATAATAGCCGCGTTTTATTATACACGAAGACCTATATAATAGCTTTTCATGCATTACAACAATACTGTAAGAATATTTATCGAGTTCAATTTTCGTGATCTAGAATTTAATTACAATTCTGGCCACAAGGCTAGTTTTTAACTTGTAGTACAACTTGGTAGTACAGTGCAGGGTTGTCAAAGACGGTGTTGCCAAACAGATCGACAGGAATAAAAAACTTTAAATTTTCAAAAACAGAATTTTAGAGAATTTAAATTTAGTTAAGTCGGAATCAGCCAGCTTACGAAAGGCAGCTCGGCGACCACTAGTTCTAGAGAGACAAGTATAGCAAATCACTGAGCAATTATTAATTTTTCAAATCGTCATTTAAATGAAAATTGTCACCCCTCAGAAACTCCTTTACGACATGATATCCTGTTCCTGTTTAGTGCGTATTTAAACTTAAATCCATAGATATAAGAGCAGCGTTGTAAATTTATATATTCTTACCTATGCCTTCAAGAAAACAACAACAGAGTATTGACAAAAAAAAAATAATAAAGCAGAAATAAATACTAATGCTCATGTGTAAGGTCGTTCGTCCTTCAATCGTTAAGTTAAAAAAAATCGCACACATGCTCTTTTTAAATTACCCTTCCGCTTGCCACAAATAAGCATAAAAGTTTACACATAACAAAAAAAAAACGAAAAAAAAATAGAACAAAAATCCCAAGTAAAAGAATGGAGCAACCCATTCATTTCAAATTTTTAAATGCAACTCGAAGTGATGGCGGACACATACACATAGACACTTTCGAACGTGTATGGTGTATCCTGAATAATTGCCTGCTGCCTACACAAAGGACGTGTGTTGTCCTCGTCTGGCCAAAGAACCCCTCTATACATCCTTTAATCCATTCAGACATATTCTGTCAGATGCAATGAAAATGTTTTATGTGCAGCAGCAGCAAGCATCAGCTTTAGCAGAAGAGGAAGCACCACCATCATCATTTCAAACCATTTTCAAAACGAAAAGGGCTCGGCTCATCTGCTTGGCGCTTTGGATGTAGTAGTTTTTGAGTGCAATAATGGATGAAACCTGAGTACCTACAGTGAGGGATATTTTATCAGACACGAGTCAGAATATTATTTTTGTTTCTATAAAAGTTAAGCGATTTGCATCTTCAAAAATACCAAGCAAGTGACAATAATCCTGGAAGTGTAATATGCGCTTGTCTGACAAATTTTCAGCTCATAAAATATTGACAATTTAGTAATTAATTAGTTAGTTACGATGTCAACTTTCTTATAATAAAAATTCTCCATATCACAAAGTCCACCGTAATCCGAATCTTGGTACGAAACCCGAAAAAACTATCAGAACTCACCGTAGTGAAAAATTACATACAAATTGCCACTACGAACGGATTCGGTGATAGATTTTTCGGGATTCGTTACAAGTTTCCGATTAAGATGGAATTTGTGACAAGGCTGATTATCGCAGAAATAACCAACGGAAAACAAAAGACAAAAAAACAAGCTGTTCTGTTTTCTGGGCTCTCATCACGTAACTTTTCAGACGACTATCGTCCAGACGATAGCTGGAAACGATGTCGTCAAACGCTTGCTTCACGTAATACGTCTACTCTCGTGTCGTCTATCGTTCTCGTTTGATGTAGTTTGCGAGCCTCTGAAAAACATGTCTGAAATACAAAACATCAAAAATTTGTCTGTCATCGATAGGAAGTTCGTTTTGTTTGCTGTTTGATTTAGTGGCAATTTTAAAATTATAAGTCTTTGATGTCTTATCGCTTAGCATTCGAGTTTATTCAATTTTCAATTCGTTCGTCGGGGTCGTTTGGATAAATAAAGTGTTGCGTCGAAACATTTTACTATTATAAATGTCGTTTTTTTGGGTGATGTCATTACGAGAGCTGACAGCAAACGAGAATAGGAAAAGCGGTCTACCTACTAAACAGATACCTCATACAACGTTGAAAAGCCTATTGATTTGTATAATTCATTTGGTCAAATGCCTGTTAAGCTGTAGACTATAGTGTTCCAGAGATATTCGGCTTTCAAAACGCCGAGGACATTTTCAACGATGCATGATGCACCTCCTATAAACCCTCATAAATATATTCGTAAGTATACACCCAGTCCCAAAATTTGCTGTCGGCTCGTAAAATATAATGAAACTACATCTAAAACTAACGATAGCAAATGACAGCTTTTTTAATTACATCAAGCAAAACGCAAATCGTCAATTCGATATCGTTTGAACGATAGACGTTTTTAATTTTAACGTGGAACATAGCTATCAATAACAATATCGAAAACGATATCGTCAGATTTACGTGATGAGAGCCCTGATTCCTTATTTTCGAGTCGTTTTAGTTTAAAAAAACGGTCATACGCCATATATAATTTTTTAAAGAAAAAATTGTCGCGGTGAATTTGTTTGGTCGGTTGCCTTTATTAGGAAGGGGGGTAGTGACCAGTGTGTTTTTTTCTCGAAAAAAGATTTGTTTGTAAAACAGATTACATTTTTTTTTGTTTTAGACATGCATACCACTTTTTAGCTAAACTAAAATAAAAGAAAACGAAGGGATATCTAAATTTTACCATGTACAACTCTTACAAATTATGTGACTTGCGGTCTTTAAGAAATAAAAACAATAAAATCTGGCGGATTTACCTAACATCTCACTCCGTCGTTGATCTCTCAAATTATCAGAACGCCAACTCTCTCTTTTCTCTGAACTTTGCGATTCTCTTTACCAAGATTACCTCAAAAGATTCTTTAATTTTATCAATACTAAAAGGAAGTCTGATAGCTACCCGTCTACCTTAACTTATATGAACTCTAGCTCCGATGATCCCAAAATAATTACATTTGTATAAAGTTATGATTTGATTATCAAAAAACCCAACACAATTATATTTAAAACTAGTATTATGTTTTTTTTTTTTAAGGAAATTTCTTAAAAAAGAAATAGTATTAAAAATACAGTATTTTGCGGTACAGAATTTTACAAAACAGAATTTTGCATGTCAGTATTTTGTTCATACAGTATTTTGAGGTACAGCGTTTTGTATTTACAGTATAATGACATACAGAATTATTGTCCACACAAAATTTTGTCATACAGAATTTTAAAAAACAGTATTATGACACTCTCCCGGCAGGTCTACTACTTCTAACTTGTTAGAATTTGTTTCAGGAAACTTAAGCTTTCTTCAAAACGGTAACGAGGTCGATGTAATTGCAACCGATCTTAGCAAAGCCTTTGAAAACACATTCTTTGATTGTTTTCAAGTTGAATGCCCTAGGATCTGAGACCATCTTCCTTTCATGGGTTCAGTCATACTTAATCTTTAGATCCTCTGAATCTGATCCCATCTTTGCAACTTCTGGCGTCCCGCAGGGAAGTCACCTTGGCCCACTGATTTCCATCTTGACTATCAACGACGTCGACTGTATAATAAAAGACTCATTGGTTTACGCCGATGAAAAGAATTTCTTTAGGTGCATAACATCCCCTGCCGACTCTATTCTACTACAAAATGATCTTAACCGATTTTCAACCTGGTGCCCTAAAAACTTTCTTGAGCTCAATGTTAACAAGTGTCAGTTCCCTCGGTTGATTCATTGTGCGATCTAGGAATTATATGCGAAAGAGAATTGAATTTTCGTTCTCACATTGATAAATCCATCAAGAGAGCTAACTCCGCACTCGGCCTTGTGAAACGATGGTCAAAGGAATTCTCCGACCCTTATGTCACTAAATCTCTCTATACCACATTTGTTAGACCACTTCTCGAGTATGAAAGTCAAGTCTGGTCACATTATTACCTTAATCACTCTCAGCGAATTGAAGCTGTTCAACGTAGATTCGTAGATTGTACGCCAAATTTTGCAAATTTAAAAGATACCAAAAATTTTTGGGAATTTTTTTAAACAGATTCTTGGTCATTCCTGACAGTTTTCTATGTTCTTTTGAAAGTATTATCTATTAAAAGTGAACAAATCTCAAATACAAATATTCGAATCTTATTTATTATTTTTATAACATTTTAAATTTCATTTAAATTTCTTTGACACTAATTTTACTTTTTTTTTTTTTTCTTTCAGGTAAGTTACAAGTCATACAAAATTGATAAAAGTAGTACCTAAGAAAGTACTTTGTTGTAAGTATCGGAATATCTTTATTTTATAAACAGGGTGATAAGCATAAGATACAACAAAAAGCTATAGAGTGTGTAAGTTGGGGCGAGACAAGATAAAAATTAAATACAAAAACGACAATTTTACTCTCCGGCTCGGAGGTTTAGCTTTTTTTATAATTAAAAAGAAAGACCTAATAGAATGAACCGGAATGGCAGTCTGTTGATTTTGTATTTGATGGCTTTCAATTTCTCTGTGAACAAAGTTTCATCCATGTACCGACGACGTCAAAAAACCTGTTGCCAGCTCTGTCTGTTGGTGGAATAACTAGATCACCATGTAGGTAAATTATAAATCCATGTACATCAAAATATGATTTTTATATCAAAGCCTTAATATGTACTACATAATTTAATTAATTTTTCGTTGATGAATACGACTTTTACCGTAAGCGGCTCACCTATTCATATTCTCATATAATGCATCAAATGTCAAACATTTGTTGAAATGAGATGTTACTCTATTCGGAACCTCGTAGTGCGCTATTCGTAAAAACACACCCATACGTAATTCCAAAAACGTTGCGACTTTGGTCAAACGTTCGGCTCACGTGTCATAAGACCCATAAAAAAAGCTTTTAATTGAAATCCTTTCTTTTTTAAGTCCATTGATTAATCAAACAGCCCTCGTACACCTGAATATACTTCTTGAAACAAAATTAATACACAAAATAATGTAAATACATGTAAATATAAGATAAACAACTTACCTACATACTTGAATTCAATTGCGCACGTACCTACATATTTGAATTCGATAAAATAAAATGAAAACTGCTGAAAAAGAACATATTATATTACAAACAAAGTGACTCGTTGCATATTACACATTTCTTAAATGCAGTGATTAAAAAACTGAAATGAGTAAAAAAACAAATGATTTTACTTTTTGAACAACGCTAGATTAAATAACCACCGAAGAATTTACAAGTTGAATGACACATTGTATAAAGGTCTGCGGAGATGTCATGAAAATTAAGGAATGATTGTTGCATATATCAATCAGAAATCTCTATATATAACAAATATTCATTTTAAAATGACTCAATGTTAAAATGACTCAAAAAGAATTTATATTGAAAATGTACGTATTTGTTTTGGTACAAAATATCAAAACTACTAGTATCGCCGAGTCCAAAAATCGAGAAAGGAGAAGCAAGAAAAAAAAACCAAATCATGATGTGATTGGTATAAGGTGCACCAAAAAGCTGTAACGAGCAGGTTGGGTTAAGACAAGAAAAAATCGTATGAGAGGGGGGTCTATTTTCCTCCGTTTAGGCGGGAGGAGCAATTTTCTAAAACTTTTACTTAAAACAGAAAAAATTTATTGAATAACAACAGTAATACTTGAAATGACCTGCAATACATTTTTGGAAAGCCAGAAATCTCTTCTTTAATTTTCATTTTAAATTAAGTTGCGTTTGTGAATAGTTTTTAAAAAATCAATTTTAAAACTCGAAATTTTGATTTTTTTTTTAATTTCAAACTATTTTTTTCAAAATTGTACGTTATTAAGTACTATTTCTGTTTTCAAACTTCATTGCTCTGATCAATTTCTAGTCGAACACTAAAAACTGGATCGATCTACGATTTTTACTTTTCAAGATATTAAAAAATAAATTATTCAATTTTCCCATAAAACTAAGAAGAATCCGGCTAAATGATCATTTCAGCAACCATTGGATGGATTATCATCAACCCCGTTTTTGTCTTGTTTTGACTAAAGTTGTTGGTTTCTGTATTTTTTAATATCTTGAAAAGTAAAATTCCTAGATCGATCCGGTTTTTAGTGTTTGAAATCAAAAATACTACTTAATAACGTTAAATTTTGAAAAAAAAATTAGTTTTAAATTTTTTTCAAAACTTGAGTTTGAAAATAATTTTTTAAAAACTTGCACAAACGCAACTTAATTTAAGATGAAAATTAAAGAAGAGATTTCTGGCTTTCCAAAAAGGTATGGCAGGGCATTCCAACCGTTGTTTTTTAATATTTTTTTTGTTCTGTCTTTAGTCAATTTTTTAGAAAATTGCTCCTCCCGCCTAAACGGAGGGCTTCGACCCCAACAAACCGTTTCCATTATCCGAGCTACTGGACTTTTCCTAAGACTAGCATTTTTCTATTTGGCACCTATGGTTATAAATCTTTCGGTGACAAAGTCTCATCCTTGCTGAATTGAGGTGACTAAATCCGATGCTTAAGCTAGTAGTCGAATAATTCAGGTGGATCTAAATATATTTCGCTAACTGTTTTAAGTCCTTGTTTGTTTTGCTTTCAGCTTCAGCCGTTTTTGAATATTTTGACTGGAATCAACATTATATTCCTTTTGCTTTATTCATGTATATTGTTAATTTTCCCCGAACTCTATATATGTATGTACGTTCTACAAACACAGAAGCACAACGATATTGAACCGCATCCTCCTCATCGTCATCATCATCATAATCATCATCGTATTCGTATAGAGCTACGTTGTCGTTCATTATGCCGGGATGGTGCCGGGTGCCGGTCCTTGCACTCTATCCATGTGGACATAATATATTACCGTCTGGCTGCTGCTGTTGTTGCTGTTGCTGCTAGATGCTTGGTTTGGATTCCCTAACTCGATTTATTTTTACTCCTTCGTGATTCTTCTTTCTATCTACGAATATATATGTATTGTAGGAACAACGGAAGAAAAGAACCTACATATAACTACCTCTATATGGACCAGAAGTGAGGAAGACTATAGAAAAGGGAAAGGTATATGAGTTTCTGCTGTGGCTGCTGCTGCTCCTGCTACTTGTGTTGCATTGCAACAAATGCTTCGCATTTGACGTCCAAGCTGGCAATGTACAATGCACATGTGCATCACATCACACTTCGAGCACAAGGTGTAGTTTTGCTGTCTGTATTATCCTAAAGGCCCAACATCTTTAAAGGGCTCCATAAGTGAATTAATATTTGACTTTAGTTTTGTCTTAATAAGTTATGATTTTGAGCGGCACTTTCAAAGTTGTATCGATTATCAAATCGTGTGATTTTACGGTTCCTTTGGACTCAACCACTTGTATACATGCAATTCGGAACTATCCGTCACGAGCTGTGTAAATAATTTCCATGCAAAATTAATTTGTTATGTACTGTTGAGTCTTTGAAAAAAAGAACTGCTGACATTTCTATAATGACCCAATAAAAGACGGTTATGAAATTTTGTATGTTTATCAATTGGTTTGGCATCAGTTGAATCAAGTTCAGCACTCCAATCTAAAAATTAATATCAGGGAAATGACCCACATAAAAACAGTTCAAATCGAAAAATATCTTACAAATAGTCCGGCCCTGGTTATAGTGTTTGCATAGTTCATAGTCGGGGTTGTTAGTGTTAGCAGGTATGAATATATTATAAAAATCGTAGAAGTACCGTGGACGGGATTGCTCTCTCTACTTGCAGATGGTAGAATATGATGATGATGTTCTTGGATAATAATGAAAATGCTGATGATTATTTTCATTTTGGTTTCGTCCTGCTTTGCCTAGTTGTAGGTGTCCTAGGATTCGGGAAGTTGTCTCGAACAATAGAAGGTTGAAATCGGAGAAACGGTAATTTGATGAATCTTCTGTTGATGGCTGGATGTCATTGCCACCCATGCAATTGTGAACATTTATAAACACATTCTGTCAACATTTTATCGTTTTCATTATGTCTGGATCGATATTGAGCTGTATACCAATCTACCTTTCTCTATTATTGTTGGTCGGTTGGTTAGCTAAGCCATCATCCTCGTCATTCGTAGATGCCTGGAAAACTATTCAATACAAATTAAATTGGGTGGAAATAATGCATGGGGTGCAAGTGTACATGTAGTGTAGGTAGTTCTTTTGATGTTATGTTCCTACATTAGGAAGGATTTGAAATCCTCTTTCGGTTTAGTTTATCCAATTACTGTTTGTAATTATGTTTGGTATGTAATTAATTTCGGGCTGGGAAATTGAAGGGCCAAAAGGTTTTTAATTACCTAAAACTATACAAATTTGTTAAAAGTTTTGTTGTTTAAAATGTTCTCATTTATTGATGATAACTATTTGACAGCTTAGGCTCAGACTACCGACAACCGATAAGGAAGTCTGGATCAAACCAACTGCAGTATCTACTGTTCATCTACTGTCAGTTTTATAGTTTTTGATTTTGGATGTGTCAAAATACAGATTTTGACAATTTTTGCGTTCCATTGGGCAAATAAATTGATTACTTGATTCTAAATCAATTTTTCAGATCTACATTTTTCGGCAGATTTGTCCATTTGTACTAATACAATGAAATTTTATGCTGTTAGCTTGTAAATGCGTCCCCATGGACCTGGTATAACTAGGTCCATGATTCACCCCGATTACAGAGGTACTACATATTCCGTTTACAAGCAGTATCGAAAGCTTGAGTTGGATTAGGGTCGGATTTTAGACCCAAGTTTTTCGTCACGTGAGTTGAGAGCTCTATTTGAAGATGAGCTGATATGGTGTTGAGATTACAGTTGAAGGAATGGCTGCAATATATTTACTTTCACACACACAAACAGTTCAAATTTAATGAATTTTGGAACATACTTCACATAGCTATGAAAACATTACATACCTAATTTTACTCACACATGTGCAAAAACACTGTCGTCAACACATTCATCAGACCGACTCTTCGACCCAGGTCGAATCCCCTCGTGAAGTGTAATCGAGTCGGTTGAAGCTCATTACAAGCGAAATCGAAGCTCCCTCGAACACATCATGTGCCGTCAGCAGATCATATCGGAACAGAAACCGAAGAATGATCTGCTGACGGCTTTTGACAATTTTGTTCAGTTTTTTTTCTATTAGAGAATCTGCTGTAAAAATTGCAGGAATGCCGGTAACGTAGTTTAAAAAGCCCATCGGTATTCCATTTAAAGCTGGCTTTAGACTTTCGGTGTTATCATCGGTGTACGTTGTTCGTACGCGGAACAACGACAATTTAAATGACAAAAGCGAACAACGAACTAAGAACGAATGAAGAACGTGCAAATTCAAATCAGGTCAGAAATTTTGGTGTTCGTTGTTACCCGAACAACTTGTGTTTGAATGCGAAAACTGTTTAAATGAACATTGTTTTGGAGTGTCGTGCAACTTGTAGGGACATTTTCAAAGTTTTTTTTAATTACTGAATAGCAAAAGAAGCCTAGTGCAACTTGTAGGGACATTTTCAAAGTTTTTTTTAATTACTGAATAGCAAAAGAAGCCTAGTTATATAAATAAACAATTTTGTAAATAGAGTTTAACTTTTTAATGTAAATGCTTTCTTCGTTGTTCGTTGTTGAGAGAAGAACGAACACCGAACAACGGACACCGAATGAAGAACGAAAGTATTAAGCTAGCTTAAGTCCCCTTTCACACAGGGAATTTTTTGACGTTTGAGATTTTGTTGACGTTTTACTTTAATTTCCTTGTAGCTTTCACACAAGGAAACAAAAATTGCCGGAGATTTTCGTTTGTTTCCATATAAAGTCTATTGGCTGAACGCACATTACGGACAGTGTGAAAAGGAATGTGATAAAAATTCCTCAAACGTTGACCGGGAAGATTTTTTTCATACCCCTCTCGCCTACAACCTCCCAGTTCCAACAACTCAGTTTCCTTGTGTGAAAGCAGTCTAACTTTTCCGCACCAAATTCGTTGCGGATCGCATCAACTCCCCGGGAATAAAATTTTGTAGATTCTGTAAATGACGTAATTATGTTAAAAATAGGAAGGAAATCATTTCTAATATAAAATTGAGGGAGTATAAAATGAATTGGTAAGTTCATCAAGCTCATTTTTTTCTTCTGACAGTGCATCAAGTGATTAATTTTGTTGTTTGCATTATTGACACAAACATAAAACTACACGAATAAAATGACAAAAATCAATCAATTTGAAATGGTGTTCCATTGTAGACGAAAAAACAATTTTTGGTTTGATATCTGAATTTACCGATGGAAACACCATAACATAAGCATCGAGAAAATCAAGCAGCCAATATTTATTTAGCTGCAAAGACATAAGGAAATCAAAGAATAAAAAAGACATTGGCGCAATATTTTAGACGATTTAGTACGATGTTAAATCATTTTTAGTACGATACTAGGTTAAAAGTTGTGCTAATTTTAAACGAGTTTAGCATCGTACTATCACCTAACATTTTACTAAAGTTAAAATCACCAACTGGCTACTTTACTAGTTATACTAGTTAGCAAAAGGTTTAAAATTTTGGAATAGATAGTAAATTGCTAAATACTTGGTAAATTGTTAACTAGTAAAATTTTAAGCCCTTAACAATAGGTTGTTTAAAATTTTGCACCATTATTTTTAAAGTACATATTTGAAGTATAACATGCAAATATTTTATGAATGTATTGTGCGAACTTATTAATTTACTATTCTTAAAAGGGAAAACATAAAGAAGGGTAAAATTACTAAGCGGCTTCAAATGCAAGCACATTTAACTTCCGGAATAAAAAGAAAATGCAATGTGACTGCACAGTTAGATCGTTCAAAAATGTTACTAAATTTACATGGCGAATTCTATCCTAATTGTCTTAGGATTTATGTCTTTGTAAACCTGGATCGAATTGGATTTGGATTACTCGATCCGATTCTTTTCGTCAAGCTGGATCGAATCGAAAATAAAAACGTCTACCTAGATTGAAGGATTGAAACATGGAGATTTGCGGTGCTTGTGTGAGGCTATTTTGTTTTCAGACCATTTGCGGTATATTTGGCTTTTTTCTGTTGCCTGTTGTCCTTCGAGTGGTTTCTGGCATCGTGATATGTACCTGGATCAACTCGGATTGAATCCGATCTTTGAATCCGCTCATGAAAACGTAGAATGTATAAGAAAATAAATTGTAATAGTGCAGTTGTTGTTGACGTTTATAAATTCACCTGTATTCTTTGGAATTGTTCGTCAGAAATTGGTGGTTATAGTGAACACGATGAGAAACAAACAAACTCGTTCAAACCATTTGTCAGTCTCCGCCATGAGTTCTGAAAAAAGCTTTAACAAAATCAAGTTCTTTTGAACTATGAGTCAATCTGTTTTGATAAACCTTTGCGTATTTTGGCGAACAAAACGTGTGTACTACAACTGCTTTCATTAGAACTAGAACTAGTTTGCTTTGGACGCTTTGATATTTTTATCAAGACGTCAATGTGGATTTTTGAAAAATTGTGCCTGTTTTAATGGCGGGGATGTTTTTTGAATTATATGTTCAACCAAAATATTGAAGCAAAGCATTTTTGCACCCATTCCTAGCCTTGATATGTTAGATGTTTGATGTGGGATTTTTTCATTCGACTTCATCTAAGTTCGCTTGTTGTTTTTATATAGTCAACAACCTTTCTGATATTTCTTTCTCCTCTACTCCACCGACGGATTTCAAGAATTAAGATTTCAGTTGATTCTTAAACCAAGGCCCGGAAGTTGGAAGGGGATAGTTTGCTCTGCTTCGGGTTGGCAGCACTTTTCATTGTCTAGTAGAAGATTGCTCTGTGTTCAAAACTGTAAAGTCCCTTTCATATTGCTTATCACTGCTTTATAGGCTACTTCATTTTTTCTCAATCACTACTTGTGTTGTTAAAAATAAAATCAAAACATCCACACATTTAAAGGTTATCGGCCAACTAAAAATAAATAAACAAATAATAAATTAAACAACAGATGACACATTATAAACTCAACAAAAAAAAAATAGATATTTATTCACCAGCTATCGCATTTTTATGACGAAGAAAAGAACTCTTGGAATTCTAATCTTGCTTTGGGGGCAACCCAAGCAGTCTGGGAAATACAAAATATTTACGCTTTGCGTGGGATTCTATTAATAACAAAAATATAAAACTCACAATGAAAGAGAAAAGGAGCCTAAGATTTATTGATATAAAATGATTAATTTTTGCAAAAAAAAAAAAAATATACACATACGCAACACATGTTCTTTTCATGTATGAATGATTAGTGAGTCTGATCTATGATTTATGTTAAATTTGTTGTCATAAATTATTATTGTGATCGTTTTGTTTACAATAAATTTACAACAATTTTGTTTACGTAAAAGAAGTTTCAACAAAATAACAGCTGAGCTAGCATGTACTGAAAAATGATTTTGACATAATTGCAAACATGACATATACTGGGGCGTGTTCATAGTCATTTTAGAGCTGTGTCTAATGCCGTTTTCCATTGGTTTCACTCAAGGTTTCACTCATTCTGAAATCCAATGGAACAGTTCAAGAGTCTTCTACTCAGTTCTGGGGTTTGGTATCTGTATAGGTGAATCGTCAAATAAAAATTATTTGATACCGCACAAAAAGTGAAATGTAAAACTTGAGTGAATCAACTCACAACTTCCAAATAATATTTTTTGTTTGATTTTTTTTAAATTTGTTGATTAAAATGTACCAAAAAATTTGATTTTGGATGCAAATTGCAAATGCAAATGGAAAGTTAAAAAAAAAGATGAAGTACATTGCAGTTTGTCGTGACGTTTGAGTTTGAATGTATTAGTGCTTCTTGAGTGGATTCTGATTTTAAATCCAGAATCGAATTTCTCTTCTCAGAATCGTCAGAAGCGTATTTTGTGTGCCAATGGAATGGATTCAGAAGACTTCCGGACGCTTCTGGACGCTTCCGGACGTCCAAAGGAAAACGGCTTAAGTTAAACATAGGTTTAGTTGAATTTTCGGACGTTGATTCTATTTTTGTAAGTTTATTATTTCAAAATATTTGAAGCTGTTTGGGTAGTATTCCAAATTAATTATTTTATAAAAATATGAAACATACAATTTGTAATTAAAATCGGTCTGTGTTCATTGAACCAAAATTGTCTTAAACTGTAGTTTATTAAAACCTGGGTATATCCGCGACTATGCAAATGCCCCATTGACAATTCACATCAAGTGCGTTTAGCGGTAAAACTTCCAACGGAAACTGTCATTCATTGAAAAGCCACATTGTAAACTTTATTTAAATTCCTTTATAGAATTGTGCATTTCTATAATCGCACATTGAATTTAAATTGCCAATTAAGCAACATGAAAACGGAACAATAAAATTCTTTGTAGGTTTTTATATATGTATGTAGGTCACAACTCGCTACTGTACACAAGAGTGTGTTTATAATTGTACATTTCCTATGACTGGATTTTTTTAATGAAGAATCATCATGTTGTCTGTTTCAAATATGTAATGTTTATTTCCTGCGGAAGAAGAAGCATTTTCGTTTTTTTTTTTTACTAATAACTTTATAAACAAAAAAAAATCGATTTGACATTGTTAGTGTGTTGCACATGCGCTCGACCGTGAACTGGAAATGTATGAATAAAATATAAGTAGTAGTAAGTGGGTTATGATATTCAACAACATTTTCAAGTGTACACATGTGTGTCATATTTTAAGGATGGATTCATTTATTTGGAAATGTTGGCCATAGTTTTTTTTTTTTCTTTTTTTTTTTAAGTGGTTAGCAATAATTAAATAACAGTTTTGGAGTAAGACATTTGTATAATGTTTCAATCTGTGATGAAATAATAATTGTGATAAAATTCTCTCCGAATCTCAATAAAGTATAGGTTATTGGAAAATACCGAATTAGTACAAATCCTAGTTTTGACCGGGACAACCGTGATAAGGGTGGATGCCACTTATGTGAACCAAATTAACTATATAATCACTTTCAGAAGAAAAAAGATGTCCATATTCACTGCACTTTAACCCTTGTTCATCCTAAAATCATGAAAATCGTTTATTATTTTCGAAGCATGTTCTTTTTGCAACTTCACAATATCAATATTGACAAATGAAGTGTAAAGAAAAAATTAGTTTACTTGAGGCGAATTTAAGTTTAAAAATATAAAACACAAACAAATATGTGTCTGCATGCAGTACTGCACCTTAATATGCATTATTTTCGAATTCATACATAATGTTTAGAATATGTATGAGCTCTGTTACACGGGAAAGCAACTACACGCGAAAGAAACTGTTGACTATAATTAAACTCAGTTAGGCATAATAATATTATTATAACGTCTGATGCAATGGACATATTAAATATTTATCCTTAAAATCAATAGGTACCTACTGTGTTAAAACTAAAACCTTTCTCCTATCAGCAAATTCAATCAACACGAACAAGTTTAGTCAGACCTAACATAAAAAAAAACTACTCGTACAACAATCTTATAACAATAAATATTATTTCATAATATACATGAAACTAAGTATTGAAGAAAGAAGATAAAAAACGTGTATACCATACCTTAGCAAACCTCCACCCACTTCGGAACGATTAAATACACAATTGCGGTAGTAGTAAAAATATCAGAGATACCTATATTGTGAAATATTATGACGATGACGATGCCGAGATACTGACCTAAGTTAATTGTTGCATAGTATAAATATATGGTATAAATCGTGTATCTTTTTTTTTATTATTATTTCTCTCCTTGCCTTTGAATTTATTACTTTTATTTATTCAGATTTTTTGTTCGTTTTTTTTTTTTTTTTAATGTTGGTAATCCATAAAATGTTGTACTGAGTGAATGTTTACAAACGAGAGTTGCAAAATAAACAAAACAATACCTATACAAAAAAAAATAAGGAAAAATACCGTCTGCTGTAGCTTATGAACTAGCAGTATCTACTCGTACTTCTGCATACTTTGAGATTGTACAATAGTGATCATTTGTAGTAGTTGGACCAGTCTGACAACAACAACTGATATTTATTCCCAAATGTCTGCTGTGAGGCATAAGATACAATTCACTCTTTATGTATGACTAATAGACTAACAGGATTTATTTATATTTTGCCGAAAAATATGTATAATATTTCAACACAGTTACTGTAGGGTAAGATCTAGTTGGTTAGTTTAAAAATAAAATAAGAAATTATTACTAAACCATTTTTACACTTAGGCCAGGTGTCAACGAATTGTTGGCTTTGACAGGCTTAGCTGAGTTATGAATCAGTTGTATATGATAATCAGCCTTATCACAGGCCCCGTGCGTCGCAATACATTCGCACTACAAATCCCGAAAAAAAGTATCATATGTCCCGTGTCGTACTAAAACTACTTCGTACGAAATTCGGAGTTCACGAAAAGTAGCATCATTAGCCCCGAATGAATAGGAAGTTTGACTGTTTTTTTTCTACGAAGTTATTGTCATAGTAGTTCTGTGGAAACGCAAAGAACAAAATAGGTTCGCCTTCTTAGGACGCAAATGCAGAAAAGTAAATTTAAATAGTTTTGTTTTAAATTATGTTACACTGACTTTGAATAAATTCTTAGGTGTGATTGTTTTAGAAGGCGTTTATCAAGATGAAATTGAGCGACAAACAAGAATGAAAAGCTACAGGTGGCGATGCAAATAAAATGCATTCTTTTACCAGCCTAAAAAGGTGTTATTAGATTGACTGACCTGGAAATGTCGACCGGGGAGATAAAGGAGCACACACATGTTCTTTTGGAGGCACAAATTCGTCTGAACCATTAGATTCAAATGCGAATTCAGGAGAGATTTAGGTGTACAACGGCGACGCCCAACCACTTCACGTCAATTAAACGATTCCGCCAGCCTTTTAAAAAAACAATTAAAGCTAAAGCAAGAATTTTCATGATTTATTTTAAAAATTGCAATGACTATTGAATCCATTTTTGATTAACAAAACAATTAAAATATCAAAAGATTAACAACTCAAATTTAAATCGAAGTTTCTTCTCACATTTTGACGTAAAGCAGCTTACTTTGAAACCCCGAAAATGAGATTTCTGTGAAGCAATGCTGTTGTGATTTCGTTCGGGGCGTATGTTGGGAATTTAATCGAATTCGTAGCGTAACAAAGCATTCGGAAGTTTGCTACGAGGGACTCTGTGGGGTGAATAGCTGTGTTTTTTGAGAGAGTGTATCTGTATGTATAGCAACTTAGCAAGAGTTTAAGACGTCAAAAAAAATTCCTTACAATAATTTTATTTTGTTATTGTTTGCGTGTAAACAATTTGCTGAGTTGCTATACACTTTTTCAAAAAAAAAACGGCTAACTGTTTGAAGCTATTTTACTACTATAGATGTTCTAATTTCTGAAGTTAATTTTTGTATGTTTGGTTCAAAGCTGATTTCATTAAAAAATTGCGCCAGTAGTAGACTTCGAAATATAACAAACTGGATCTTTCCAGTTTTAACTCATTCCTAAATCCCAAAAAGGAGTTCATTTTATAATTACTGTACATATTTAAAAAGTCACACAAACAAAAAATTCAAGACTTAACGTTGACACAACATTGGATATTCTTTAAGTTTTTACTCAATTAAGAAGCTCTCCAGATTCCACCTCAATTTTTGTCAATTTGTGACAAAAGATTAATTTATTTAATTAATATTGTTTTCTGTTATAAATCTCAACTGAAAAATCAAACCCGCATTGTTTCTCGAAAATATGTACCTACATTATGTAGTATGTATGTTTTAAGTGTTCCACTTTGGCTATGAAGCAAGACTTCAAAATGCGGTCCGGATGTTAAACTTTATGTTTTTTTTTTAATTTGTTGATGTTCAGAGCACACTTTGGTGCCATTTAAATGACTAGTTGAGTTAACTTGTTTTTAGCCAGTATCCCGTCATGCAATGTTTGGCAAAGATGATATGCAAATCTGTAGTCATCCTTTACTGTGTACGTCAGTGAATAGTTAATTGGGGTTAACCCTCAGTATCTGTGTTAGATTCAATTAATTCCAATAAACTTTCTACGTTCATATTAAAATATTTTAAAAAATATTTGTTTATTATTTTTATTAATGCGTTATCATTTATAGCAGGCAAGTGAGAATTTGTTTAAGCTAGATAGAAATGATAAAAAAAACATACGTGTAACGCTTCAACTTCAAGTCCCTTTTAGGTATTAACTGCAATTAATTGACTTCATTTGTGTTTCTTAATGGAATAACAACAAGTTATGTTAATTTTATATCTTCAATTCCAGTGAGATAACCCATTTGCAGAAGTGAGTTAACCCAATTGCAGTATTGAGTCAATTTAATTGCAATAGATAATGAGTCAACTCAATTTCAGTATAGTGCGTTAACTCAATAATACAAGTGCAGTATTGATTAAGTTCACTTGCAGTAGAATGTTAACTCCATTGCCTTACTGAGTTACCACAATGGTTGTTATGCGTTTACTGAATTGAAGTAGTTTGTTAACTCATTTGCAGAACTATTTCAGTAGTAATATACGCTTTCGAATGCATGTTTGACATCCAGAAGGCATTATACCATATATGGTAATGTCATGCTGAAACATCAGATGCGGATACAGCGTCGAGTGGTTTTGCCTTAAGCCAAAAACTGCATGTCCTATGGATGATGGAGTTTTCGCCTTTAGCCTCAGAAGTAAGACTTCTTTCAGTACTTTACATATATGTTGTTTAGAAGTGAAGTGGGCATGTACATCAAGCTGCAAGCGCCTTTCTTAGGGATGAACACGAAATTAGATGGTTTTCCACCTTTGAGGGAAGAAGCATTTGTTGTTGATTCAGTTGTTCATGATTATTGTTTTCAAGAAGTGTGGTACACCAAGCTGCAAGTGCGCTTCATCGGGATGAACACGAAATTTGCTGTTTTCCACCTTTGAAGTTTGAGGGAAGAAGAACTTGTTGATTCAGTTGTTCATGATTATTATTTTAAAGAAGTGTGGTCCACCTGACTTTCGGGTTTGAATTTCCGATTATATCTGCTACCTACTCCAGATTGCAGAGATATAAGTTGGGTCACTTGCTAGGTTGGATTTACCAAAAACGATTCCTTCCAGGTTTGAACGCAGGGTTTGCTGGATGGATCCCTCGACGTCGTTCAGAAACGTTGGATCGTCAGATAAATTCGGTGTGAATTTTCCCTGGAAGTAGTTGATGTAGATGAAGTTATATATTAGGCGAATCTGACTTTTGGCATTACCGTTTATGGCTCACCTAACTGTATTCGGCTAAAAAGTCAAAAATGTGTTGAAATAAGATGTTGCTCTATACGAACGTCGCAGTTTGCTATTCTTAAAACCACGACATATGTGATTTTTAAAACGTTTGACTTGAGTCGAACGTTCGACTCGCGAGTCATAATAGGGCCCTAAAATACAAAAATCTAATTTTGATGGTGTCTGGAAGGATGTTGGTTTTGGTAAAGAAACTACCACCATTCAATCCAACCAATCAGCTATCACTTTTCCCTCGGGTGAAACCGTGGTCACTGCCGATTAGATCATATGTGCTTCTTTGAAGAACGCTGTTGAAAACGCGTTGGTCGCTTTGTATATTTATCATGCTGGAATGGCATTTGAACGACATAATTTAACGATCCGAAAATACGTTGAACTTCTGTGTTGAGGTTCATTGTTGGGGTGTTGGTCTGGTTGGCTTGGCTGGTGCTGTATTTTTTTTTTTAATAAAAATTTTAATTATATGCCTGTAAGCCCTCAGGTGACCTCACTTGCTGAATTCGTCTTGGCTGTGGTCGAGTCCTTGAACCTTGATGGTTCTGGCTCTTTCTGCTGCTGCCTCTTAGAAGCTTTTCGTTTGGAGATGTGTCTACTCTGACTATTTTTGTGAAACTTACAGCGGGGTACATGTGGACTAGGTCACAAACTCCTTTAGAGGTTTTTTCCGGCCAGAACCTTGTTCCTCTCGGTCGATTTTGCTATTTTAAGAGGTGAGCAACTCTTGAAACTTGCTGGATGACCTTTTTTTTCGGTTTGGTAATTGGCACACCATCCAATTTTTTCCTTGCACTATTGAGCTAACTCTATTGCATTAGGGCATAGTGACTTAACAACTCACTTGTAAATACTCATTTTTGGTAATGCGTTAATTCATTACAGTAGTTTCTTAAGTCGGTTTTAGTATTGGATCAACTCAATTCAATTTGATTTGATTCACTTGGAGTTAATTTGAAATTTGACTTATTTTTGCATTTGTGATAATTCTTAAGTATTTAATGTAACACAGTTTTTAAGTATTCCATGTTATAAAACTCAAATGAATCACCACAGAAAAAATACATCTGCAATGTTTTTGTATTCCAAACAAACTAACTATACCCTATATACTACCGAAAAAGAGAGATACAAATCTACATATCTGATGGATATTTTTGGCCACCACCTGGTGCCCGAACAACGACAACGAGTAATGTATCTAAACGTGTGTCTGATGGAGAATGTTTAGAGTTTCTCGAAGGCAGCCGATTGATTACGTGTACAAAAATAAACGAACAAAAAAACACTAACACATTTGATCATTACGACGAACGTTCGACAGTTAAATCGGAGCAGGGAAACGCTCTTAAAGAAATCTCCTAGTAATGGACCCACATACATGTGCACGAACAAAATAAGGAACTACCTAGCGAAATATACACAGAATCACAAACAAAAAATGATGTTGGTCTAATGTCTGGATATTGAATTACATTTCGGTTCGTGTGGACTTGAGTCCCAGAGAGATTGTTTTCTTTTTATGGAAAAAGGAATTATTCCACATGAGGGCGGCGGTTAGTTGAATTTTCATCAAGACCTGAATCGGGATTAACTCAAGGAGAGTTCCAAAGAATTGGGAATGGTTGAGGAAGGATTAGGCACAAGGCAAAGAATAAACCAACAACAACAAAATCTAATCTTATCCACATGTAAATGGAATGTGTACAGGTAGAATGGTGGTAAATGGTAATAGGATCAACAGGTAGATTTTTCTACACATATTCCCAGAGACGAGGAACAACGAGTGTGTTTATATGTACTTTCTAGAAAGATGCTCAAGATGGCTAGGATCTTTAGTTTTCTAAGCAGGTGGCCAGCCAGGAGAAGATCGGTACAAAAAGTTTTTTTTTGTTTGTTGTTTCATGCATGTGCCTTGGAATTTTCTTACTTTTTAATTTTTTTTTGTTCATTTCGGAACTCACAGAGCAGAATAATAAGGCAGCGTACTCAACAAAGAGACATTATTATCCTCGGTTCAGAAAGAGTATAGACATCCTACATGTTTCCGCAGATGGTGGTTTGTCTACTTTGTATGTGAGTTGGGACTTGTTTTAAGTTTTTTTTTCTCCTTGTATTCATCTCATGGTCCTTGTGTGACAGGAAAAAGTGATCTTAAACCAAAAAACCATTCACATCCTCCTTATCTTGATGGTGTTATAATACTTAATATACCAGGGCCATTGAATTTCATGTCCTGTGTAAACAATCGATGTGTAATATATTTTTTTTTCTCAAGTCGGCCGGTTATTTTGCTTTTTTATAAGCCCATCTAAGTAATGTGTTTTTAAATTTTTACATGTCATTAGCATGACAATTCAGCTGTGTCTGGTTTTTGTTGCTGTTTTTGAAATTTAAATTGGTTTGAAATAAAGTTATTTGAATTTGATAGACATGTTGTCATATTGTTGGAGTCACAAAATATTTTTTTTGTTGGAAGTTTGCAGAAAGGGAAAATGATGCAAAAATGAACAAAATTGTGAATGAAACATCTTTATTCGTTACTAGCAAACAAGTTTAATTTTATATAATTTTTAATAGTGGACTTACCCGATCATGAGAATTTTAATTTGTTCTGGTCTTTTTCAATTGTGTATTGGAATTAATTTTTCCGTGCACAAATTCGAACAAAGATGTAGAAAATATCGAAGATTGTGATGTATTTGCGAATTTAGAAACTAGTTAGAAGAATGTTAAATTCTAAATGGGCTTTAAGTCTATGTTTGTATCTAGGTATCTAAGTCAGACGACGTTTCGGTTACGTTTTTTAAAGCCCATTTAGAATTTAACATTTAAAGAAAGGTCACGAAGAAGGAATAATTACTAGTTAGAAGAATTTCTTCCAGATATAGATTACCTACACAAGAAGAGTTTAAAATGCTATTTTAAAAAATATCTTTGCCAAAATTTAACATATTCTATTAAATCTTTAATCGATTTTATACAGAACTAGCTGACCCAGTGAACTTCGTTCCGTCCAAATTCGTTAAGGTAGTGAAAATAATAATTCTGAGCCTGGCACATGAGGCTTGATGAACATAATTCGGTCAATTAAAATTATTAATCAAAAAAATCTTTTAAATATAATGGAAATAACTGAAGTATACAAATTGCGAGGTGTTTCAATCAAACCGCAGTGATTTACGTGTGGGTCAACCCGCTTTCTCACTGAAGTGCTTTATGGTAGACAATGTTTTTTTTGTTCTGTTCTCGGCCGGGTTCACGTTCGTGGGATGTTTACCGATACGTGAGCACGCCACACAATTGACCACTTTTGAAACCTGTGAATTCAACATCAAGATTGATGCCACAAAACTCGGAAATTGACTTTGTGACTTATTAATTCTCATAGCGAAATCGAGACGAACAGGAAACTGAAGACGCTTAAATACGAATGGAAAATCCTTCGGAATAAGCGGAATTTTCGCGACAAATTTGTCACTTGAATGACAATTTCCGTGAGATAAGTGTGCTTGCAGCCAATGATTGTCAGCATAGTTCTTAGCGATATTCGGGAAAATATTCGATTTGTTGCTGAAAATTCGGTGGAAATTTAATTATTGCCGGTGCAAAGGGCTTCCAATGCGCGATTGTGAGCCACTGTACACTCGTCCTAGGTGGTTATGTATGGCAATTTCAATGCAGAATGGTTCGACTACCTTGTAACAACGGAGCCTCAATACCCTTAGAAGCGAGTACCAAAGCAATCTCAGATCTCGTATACGAATCGTAGCCAAAATCGGTGAAAACAATCCCACTGGACTCATCAAGGAAGAAAATGCCACCATTTCCGTTATCGAATGTTTCCATCAATTCATCGAAAATCTTGACTCAATGCGTCGCGATCGAAATGCATTTCACACTCCAATTCTGGATCAAATGCGCAGAAATGTACTAAAAACTGGATCCTCCGGGATTTCCAATTTTCCTGGAAATTCCCGAAATGTTTATCCATAGTGCCCTACCTTGTGCCAAGGTAAATCCATCAAACCCAATATCGTGAAAATCGAACGATTCGATCTCGAGTTATCCTACTGAAAAACCTAATTTGCGCATTCAGCGCCACCTGTTGAGCATTTTTCGACTTTCTAGTAATTTCAAAAAAGCCCGCAGAAGGAAGTATCCAATTTGGACAACAAACAACGATTCATTTGTATATACATACATGTAATAAAAATAATAATTCCGAGCCTGGGGCATGTTGCTTGATATACTTAATTCGGCCAATTCAAATTCTGTATTCAAAATTCTATTAAATGCAAAGGAAATAACTGAAGTATAACAATGTCGACATTTTTCAGTTAAACCGCAGTGATTGACGTGTGAACCCGCTTTTTTACTAAAGTGCTTTATGGTAAACAACGTTTTCTCGTTCTATCCTCGACTGGGTACACGTACAAAGCGGGATGTTTACCGACACGTGAGCACGCAACATACAATTGACCACATGAGTAACATGGGAATTCAAGATTAATGCCACAAACACCCGCAATTGTCTTTGCGACTTATTAATTCTCATAGCAAAATCGAGACGCAGGGGAAACTGAAGACACTTAAACGCGAATGTCAGGTCGCTCGAATGACAAATTTCGTGATATAGTTTGTGGCTTCGTTTTCATCTATCAAGGATTCGATGGATTTGTATGAATATAACCCTTCGGGGATTTGATTTTGACTGACGAAATCCAAATTATCGACATCCTTATTTGTCGCAGCCAAAATCGATCGTGCATTGTTGCAGACTTTCGCCATCGCAGACTTCTTTGAAATGTTGTAAGTAGGGTCTTCATCCACTTGCAGATTCAATGGCAATTTCAATCCACAATGGTTCAACCCCCTTCTTACAACGTAGAATCAATACTCTAAGAGGCCAATACCAAAGCAATCTCAGATATCGTACGAATTGTAGCCAAAATCAGTGAAAACAGAAATGTTTTTCCAATTCCACTGAAAGCATCAAGAAAGAAAATGCCATCATTTCCGTTATCGAATGCTTGCATCAATTCATTGAACATGTTGAATCAATACGACTCGACCAAATCCATATCTCCGTCGAGTTTTCGATGTCATTTTGATATGTCACTTTGACATCAATCAAATTGACATCTGTCACTTTGACATCTGTCACTTTTACATCTGTCACTTTGACATCTGTCACTTTGACATCTATCACTTTGACATCTGTCACTTTGACATCTGTCACTTTGACATCTGTCACTTTTACATCTGTCACTTTGACATCTATCACTTTGACATCTGTCACTTTGACATCTGTCACTTTGACATCTGTCACTTTGGCATCTGTCACTTTGACATCTGTCACTTTGACATCTGTCACTTTGACATCTGTCACTTTGACATCTGTCACTTTGACATCTGTCACTTTGACATCTGTCACTTTGACATCTGTCACTTTGACATCTGTCACTTTGACATCTGTCACTTTGGCATCTGTCACTTTGACATCTGTCACTTTGACATCTGTCACTTTGACATCTGTCACTTTGACATCTGTCACTTTGACATCTGTCACTTTGACATCTGTCACTTTATCATCTGTCACTTTGACATTTGTCACTTTAACATCTGTCGCTTTGACAACTGTCACTTTGACATCTGTCGCTTTGATATTTGTCAGTTTGACATCTGTCACTTTGATACCTGTCACTTTGACATCTTAAAGTTTCCGGAATATAGTGTCCTTCCTTGGGTCAATACAAATCCATCAAATCGTGAAAATCAAACGATTCATTCTCGAGTTATCCTGCTGAAAAAACGAAATGTGCGCATACAGCGCCACCTGTTGAGAATTTTTGATTTTTGTTTCCTTAACCTTCGCGGAACAATTACAAACAAACCCCCAGAAGGATGTACCATATTTGGTCCAGCCGTTTTCAAGTTTTAAGCAGCCGCACAAACCAAGATTAATTTTTATATAATAGATATATATGTATATATACAGGGTGTCCCGTAAGTAATGGATAACCCTGAAATGCCGCATAGTAGACTTTATGACCGTCCTGAAAACTGATAAAAAAAAGTTCTATCCCAACCACAAGAAAAGTTATATGCATTTTTTTGTTCAGTGCATTATTTTTTTTCTTACTTTACATTTTTGAATACCACGACTACAAGTGAATGAGTTCCATCATTTTTTTTTTGCAGGAATATTTAACATTACTTGTGCCAACACATAAGTAGAAGAAAATTATTATAACTGTTGGACTTCTTAGAGAAAAAAATTATTTAACTTTGAATTTCAATGCAAAATGTGAAAACAAATAATTTTTGAAAAAGTTAAATCATAGCTGGTATAAAAAAAATGCATGAATACCTGAGTGGCCAACTATTTTAAAAATATGCGCGTTAAATGCAGATTTCAAAATGGTATTACTTATTATTATATCTAGAGTCAATAGCAAGTTATTGATAAAAATCTGCAATACTAGAGTAAATTTAGCAAAACCAAAAGTTTTCAAAATTAGCACAGTAAACGTGAAAATAATACCAAGCGTTGAACATAGCAGATTTTGGATTTATTGGCTATTTCTACGATGTTGTCCTAATGATAAATCCAAGCTTTCAACTTCTAGGGCCGAATGCATTATTGATAGAAATGTCAAAAAAGTGCAAAAAACGGTTACATTTTCGAGCTTGTTTTGAATTTTACCTGTTCTATTGGGCTTTAACAAACCCATCAAATATTTTGTTGGTTGCTATTAGTTTATTTGTTATTTTCTCTAAACAAAAAGTTTTTGAGCCAGCTTCTAATCACATGATCACTTAGTTAGAAAACAAAAACAAAAATACATAATTTTTTATTTTTTTTTTTATTTAAAGCAAATGCTCAAACTGTTTTCCACCCACTCTTATACATGTTCTGCACCTCCGAATAAATGAACGTCTTAGTTAGTAATGCAGCTGCCTGCACACGATTTCTTAGCTCCTCTAAAGACCTGATCGGCTTGCTGTATACGATTTCCTTAATGCATCCCCAATAAAAAAAAAATCAAGTGGATTTAGGTCTGGTGAACGGGGTGGCCATAAAATTAGACCCAGACGTCCTATCCATCTGCCTGGATGTCTGGCATTTAAATATGCCCGCACAGGCACAGCATAGTGTGCTGGACAACCATCATTTTGAAGCCAATGGGATTCCTTTAGTTCTTGAGGCATTTTGGAGGAACTCCAAATATTCTTGGCCAGTAAAAATCCCCGGCAACTCAAAGGGTCCAATTATTTTCCCATTGAGAATCCCAGTCCAATAGTTTATTTTGAATTGGTACTGGGACCTGTCTTCCCTCATGATGTTTGGGTTTTGTAGTGCCCAGAAGTGGAGATTATGGAGATTAGTGTAGCCATCTCTTTTAAATGTCGACTCATCGCTCCAAAGAATTTTGTCAAAAAACTGCGGATCTTCTTCAAATTTCATTATCATTTGTCGACAAAAACTCATTCTCGTTTCAAAATCTTGCGGCTGGAGGGTTTACATCCGTGTTAGGTGAAAGGGATGATATTTATATTTACTTAGCACATTATGCGCAGTCGTCTTTCCGATCCCAGTGCGTCGTGCTATTGCTCAGATTGATACTGTAGGATCTCGGTCAAGTTCCGCAAGCACTAAGTCTTCGGTATCTCCTCGAGGGGGTCGTCCAACGCCAGCACCACCAACACCACTACCAGGCAGCCTTCCTTCTGAGAAACAGCTATGGACTCTAATAAACACTCGATAATCCGGGTGACGTGCGTTAGGGTAGCTTTCCCTATACAGAGTCGCAGCTTCGTTTGCGTTGCCTCTGCACTTTCCATAAATGAAATGCATGTTTGCATATTCTTGTGCAGAATACAGAATACGTGGCATCGAAAAGGTTCAATCAAACATCTTAATTATCAAAAAGCAGGTTCAAGAAAACAGCTATTTAGACCGTTAATTTTTCTGAAGAATGAACAATAAAAACGATATAAATAAGTGTTCGTCGTGGTCTTAATCTTATGAAAACTTTAATTCAAAATTTAAAAAACTTACGATTTTATGCGTTCTCACTTTCTCAGGATCTTACAATTTACTATTCAAAAAACACAATTAAAATTGAATCAGAAGACTTTTTGTTTGGAGAAAATAACAAATAAAAAATAGCAACCAACAAAATATTTGATGGGTTTGTTAAAGCCCAATAGAACAGGTAAAATTCAAAACAAGCTCGAAAATGTAACCGTTTTTTGCACTTTTTTGACATTTCTATCAATAATGCATTCGGCCCTAGAAGTTGGAAGCTTGGATTTATCATTAGGACAACATCGTAGAAATAGCCAATAAATCCAAAATCTGCTATGTTCAACGCTTGGTATTATTTTCACGTTTACTGTGCTAATTTTGAAAACTTTTGTTTTTGCTAAATTTACTCTAGTATTGCAGATTTTTACCAATAACTTGCTATTGACTCTAGATATAATAATAAGTAATACCATTTTGAAATCTGCATTTAACGCGCATATTTTTAAAATAGTTGGCCACTCAGGTATTCATGCATTTTTTTATACCAGCTATGATTTAACTTTTTCAAAAATTATTTGTTTTCACATTTTGCATTGAAATTCAATGTTAAATAATTTTTTTCTCTAAGAAGTCCAACAGTTATAATAATTTTCTTCTACTTATGTGTTGGCACAAGTAATGTAAAATATTCCTGCAAAAAAAAAAATGATGGAACTCATTCACTTGTAGTCGTGGTATTCAAAAATGTAAAGTAAGAAAAAAATAACGCACTGAACAAAAAAATGCATATAACTTTTCTTGTGGTTGGGATAGAACTTTTTTTTATCAGTTTTCAGGACGGTCATAAAGTCTACTATCCGGCATTTCAGGGTTATCCATTACTTACGGGACACCCTGTAGATATAGATTTTATATTTTCGCTGTAAGTCTCTTATTTTCTCTAGACAACACGAGTTCCCCAAATGAAGTAATACGCCCGTCGATAACGAAAATTAGCTTAATGTTGTCACACCAATTTTAGTAAGGTTACAAAAAAAAAAAAAATTAGAGTCCCCCTAGGCAGCCAGTTAGGTCCTCTTCTTTTTATTCTTAGTGTAAACGATATTTAAATGGTCATTAAGCATGCCCAAATCTTACTCTACACTAGGCGGCTATGTCAAGTTTTTTAAGACCAATTTTCGATGCATGAATGTATCTATTCTTTGTCTGCTAAATAGACAACCACAGTTACACAGTCTGTTGGCTCAAAAATAGGTTAAACAAATAAAAACATACACCCAAAACATACTACACTGAACCAAAATTTAACTCTTACAATCCGGTTTAGAGCTTGTATTTTTAAAACATTATAATAAGGACCTAATAGATGAATCCGGAGTGACAAACTGTTGTTTTTGTATTTTATGACCTTCTATGGAGTGAGGGTATTTAGGTTAATTGGTCGCTAGCTTTCTGAACAAAACTGAAGGGCTAGCAATATCAAGCCACAATCATACAAATTTCGGTACCGAAATATTTATGGCAACAAAATTCAAAAACAACAGTCTGCACCGCCACGGTTCGATGGATTAGGTCCTTATTTTGAAAGCCTGTACCAAACGTGTTGTATTCCTACAATATTCTATAGACAAAAAGTAAAAGTTTACAAAAAATATTTAACTTAACTTCTTCTCTTGTCAACTTCGACTTCATAAAAAAAAAGAAATATAAAAAATGTTTTCCACTTATTACATTATAATTTATCTATACAAAGTAATCATCATGAACACTAAAAGTCATTTACCACCCAAGAAAAAAAAAAAACAATGAACAACAAAATGTATTCTTTTGCAACATAAATTTCCTGGTAAAATTATCTCAATTCACAGGAACCAACAACAACAAAAAAAGCTGAATTTATTAAAAGGCGTTAAGAGAAGAAGACTGTGTCTGTGAGTCGGTCGGCCTGTACCTTAGTAGGTACTCATCCGTCAATCTTTTGTTTCCGTAAACAAAAAACACAGATCTTATGTAGGTTTGTATTTGTTTGTACATTATGTGGTTAGCAAGGTTTAGGGTGTCGTCGGTCTCAGTTTTCAACAATAATATTTTTCGCATTCGATATTCATATCTTGCGTAGGTGGTATTGTTGCAGTGGTGCGAGCTTATAGGTATCAGTATTTTTGTTCTTGTAAATTTTGATGCACAACACAATGTACCTACATGAAATAAATACTAAACGGGATAGTAAAAGAAGTAAAATAAAGAATGAATTAAGTAGGAACATGTACATTAGGGTGGGTCAGATTGAATGAAGTTGCTTTGATTTTGATGACACCATGTAGAATTGGTCGCTCGTATTTCATACAAAAATTCAATAAAAAGTTGAGCTCAAAATTACTAAACAGTAGCTTTTATCAATAAAATGGTTAAGACATTTATTAGAAGACTAAATTTCATATTTAAATATGTTAACCAATGCAATATTTCCCAGGTAAAAGGGTTGAATGCGAAAGTGATGTGGAAACGTTGGCGGTGCTAGTGTTCTTTTTGATTTGACATGCCAGCTAGCAAAGCTAGTTGCACCGCGCGACGGCTGAAAAAATCCAAGTTTCTGTTTAAATTTGGTAAGGCTCTAGTAAGTTTTCAGTAGTGAAAATCTAGATGAGTGAGGCCCTCCCTGGTAAAAATATTGTTGGACATGTTTCGGTATACCCAAATAGTAATGTCTCTTGTCTGATGCATCCCTCAGTGATATCGTTGAAATTGAATTTTCCCGGTTTTCCGAATCCTCAGAATCATCGTCACTACTCAAAAAAAAAATCATATCTGGCAATATTTTCATGCATCCATTATCGGAAACCCTAATCGGTCCATTTCATGACTATCGTTTTCTTGGGTATCGTTTTTTTGCCTTTCGTAATTTGTAATACGGGCCCAGTTGGCTTATGTGGGACTTGATACAACGATCTTCTGATTGTCAGTCTAATGCGCTAACTGAACTAACTCGCTAATTAAAAATTCATTGTCGAAAGTGAATAAGTTTCATAGCATATTGCAAAACAAATACATACAGAATAGAACAGGATTTTATTTTAGGTAGAAGAACTTAGAACAGCTTTTCTGTTCTTACTTGTTTGACGTTTCTTACAAATCTGTGATGTTCTGTTCTGATCTGACTTTTTCATCACTGAACAATCTTACAATATACAGATGTTTCACGCCCATATTAAAAAGTGTGATATGAAAAAGAAGGCAGAGGAAAGAGAGAAACAAAGTGTCGTATGATACTGAAATTATTGCAGGGTGCTTATAAAATTTTTGTTTTTGGTGTACAAGAGGTATTCCTCGTACGGTACCGAAATCCAGCAAGGGCATGCCAAGTATCTGACAAGTTTTCCTCGTCTAGATTTCCCGTTCTGAAAACTTATTATGGCCTTGTCCAAACTAGATAGAAACTAGGAATTTTTCCAACTGGGTTATCTTCCCATACCTTGAAATTATAAAAAACAAATTAAGGATGCATTGAAAATGTTTTTCAAACTATAAACAACTTACATTTTTCCATCCATCGACGGTCTTTTGAATTGAAAGTGAATTGAGTTTTGTTGACAAATTGTTCCACAAAATTTTGGACTTATCTTTTGCTTGGCTGTTTGGCATATAGTTTTTAGCAATGATTGGATGCCTTACCATCAAAGCAACAAGTGAATTTATTTGTATCGTTTGTGTTGGTGGCCTATTATTAAAATTTTATTTAACATTTTTATTTCTTTATTATTTTATTTTACTTACATTTTTCTTTTTTATCAACAAGCAGCACCAAACTCAAACAACAAACAACAATCGTAATAAATATGTGACAGCTATATAAAGTCATGTGTCAAAACAATAAATTACGAGTGCCAAAAGCAGTCGTAGGAGAAGGTTTTTTTTTATAACACAAATTCTATATATACTACTAAAATACATCAGCCAAGTAGAAGACTTAGAATTATTTAATTGGACTTGTTGAATTATTGATTCAAAATAGCTTTTAACGGCTTTTAGTCCCTAAAAATTGGCGTTTCTCTTCAGTTGACAGTGAGGGCCTTGTCAAGACGCAATTTTTATTAAGTTCAGTCTAGCTTACAATTTTACAGCGAAAATCAGTTGTGAACTATATCCAACTCAATTAGAAAAAAATTACCAACAATTCTTACATAATTAGAAATTCTAATTGGGTTGGATATAGTTCACAATTGATTTTCGCTGAAAAATTGATGTAAGCTGAACTTAATACAAATTGCGTCTTGACAAGGCCCTCACTGTCAACTGAAGAGTCCAAGTGAGAACGCCGAGACGAAACGCCAATTTTTAAGTTAAAGTTAAAAGATTTTTTCAGTCGAAAACAAGTATCATTAAAAAAAAAAAGACTATTGTAAAACGTAATCCCAACGTAACGATTAACGATATTTGTAATTCGTAATACGGGCCCTGTTTTTTTTTGCTTTACGAAGCAAAAGGGTTCATTATCACCAAGGACCTTCTTCTAGCCCTTGATTGCTAACCCTTGCTTGCCTCCTGCCAGAATATATGTAAAACTCTCTAGTGCCTTGTCGAAAACTAGATTGTTTTTCTACGCGAGTGTCGATTTGGACCATGATTATACTATATGTTTAATGTAGAAAGACGCTTCTAAAGTTTGTCCTACTTTTACAATTTGTATAGAAGAAACAAAATAGCGATGAGGGGACCTCTAAACGTTACAATTTTGAGCCCATTTTGTTTAGCCACAATTAACCAATTTTTCATGGTATATATTATCAAAATCTAATGCTGGCTGTAGACTTTCGGTGTTATTCAGAAAATTCGGTGTTCGTTGTTTGTTGTTACCCGCACATAAAAAAAATAAAAAATAAATCGGGTGGCACAACGGCTCATGAAGAACCAGGGCCTCGTGACTAACAACTCGCAACCATTCCTATGTGCGCCTTTCGACAGGAATGAAAGGGACCTACAATTTTATGCCGAATCCGAACGGCTAGACGAGAAGCACTTATTCGTGACAAGTGATACTCTTGGAGGATTTGTCAATTCCACGCAAGAGCCAGTAGCCCTGAAAAAAAAATATTTTGTTTTTAGGTGGACGTGGCTGGGAAGCGATCCCAGACCTCCAGCGTGACAGTCGAACGCACTAACCATTACGCTACGGGCTACTACCGCACAACGTGTGTTTAAATGAAAAAACTGTTTAAATGAACATTGTTTTAGAGTTTCGTGCAACTTGTATGGCCATTTTCGAAGTTTTTTTGATCACTGAATAGCACAAGAAGCCTAAGTATATAAATAAACAATTTTATAAAGAACGAACTGAATAAAAAAACGAACCAATGTAAATGCTGTCTTCGTTGTTGAGAGAAGAACGAACACCGAACAACGTTCACCGAATGAACAACGAAAGTCTAAAGCCAGCTTAAGGAACTTCGTTCAATTTGACCCACCCTAATGTACATTTATTTTTATTACCTATTTATCCTAGTGAAGAATGAGGTCACATATAAAATCTTTGTCATAATGATTTCTGTCCCGTGCCACTTATTTTGATGTATGTTTGTACCTACTTACTTTTGATGACATTTTATTTATTAAAAACCTACTCCAAGTAGATGTAAGTCATTAAAAATTAATATCTCTGTCAATCAATCCCTCATTTAAGTGCGATGACCCGATCCATATCAAGTAAAAATCCTTGTCTTTGTCGTTGTCGCCTCCTTCGTCGCCGCCAATCACCGCCCTATAATTATATCCGCTAAACTAACACCCGGCCACGTAATAATTGTAATTTCCCCGCATAAATAAAACAATAAAAAGAAAAAAAAAATGATTTCGAAATGCAACTTGGTTTTTAATATTTCATAACGTGCACGCGTACCCTACTACCAATACATTATACTTCTCGCTACAAGTGGCTGTTTTGCCTGTTTTTCTGTCCCTGCTTCCTACTACTACAATAATACTCTTAGCACTATAGTTTTGCTGTGATGGCTGGTTGTCTGGCTTCTGCTGTCAGCATTTATCAGTCCATCAACACTACATTAATAATTTTTTTTTTGTCTTTCGTCTTTTGTTTTTAGTATTTCATTATTATTTTTTATTTTACAATCTACGTCATTAAATTAAATCTTTCTCTCTCTCTCTCTCCCATGAACATGTCCATCTTCAAGTCACTCTAACTATACTCCTCCAATCATCATCGTTGTTGTGCTAGAGGAAGAAAATTGATTTAGTTTTCTTGATAAGAAAAATTATGACGGCTGTTTGCTGTTTGGTGTTTTACTACAAAATTAAAACCCGGTCGGATCGGAATATAAAAATCGTGTGACTCTCTTTATGTCTTCCGGTCGCTCAATCAACGCAAAATTGTGCAGTTAAAGAAGCGTGCGTGTTTAGACCGCTACAAAGGGGTCATATATGTATATTATGGTGACCATATTTTTTAAAGTTAAAAGAAAATTAACTAAACTAGTTTCATACAATTTTTAAACCAGTTTTGGAAAAATGCCCAGTTTCTGTCTAGTTTTGACATGGCTCTAGTCAGTTTTCTTTAGGGAAAATCTAGACGAGGAAAACTTGTCAAATATACATCAAGCCCATGCAAGTTTTCAGTAAGTAATATTTAGAGAAAGATATACTCTCGTGAGGTTCTCGCTAGTAAGCACTTGGCATCCTATCATCAAGCACTATCGTAATTGATACATATGCAAAATTTTAACCAAGAAAATTGAATCGATGAATCGAAAAATACAAATTTTAACTTTTATTATAATTGATCAGTTTTGGTTAAAAAAAAAAAGTTAAAAATTTCACGCTCTTGCAAATCCTACATAGATAACCATATAGGTATTTAATTTCGAAAATCTCTATTTTCAACCACCCACCCCGCCAAAGGCTTTTTGAACTTTTCATTAAAATTAGTCAAAAATTATAATTTACTGTCTTAAACTATATTTACTTAATACCAGATGGTTCATCTCAAGTAGTTCATATACGATTGTTTTTGTGGAGGGTTGTAGTTTAGATTAAGCGCATTTTTGTACACGATACTAAATCAAATAATATGATAATAAGAGTATTTTACAAAAATGCCCAGTATGTATATTAATGCCCAGAGTGCTTTAATATCGTATTAAGTTCATAAAAAATTCCGCTATTATTTTTATAATCCAGGTTTTTATTTTTGTTCTGAGTTATTTTACTATCGGATCACAACAAATACTAAAATACCCTTTTTTTTAATGTTTCTAGCAAAAATTTGAACAAATCTAGTTTTTGCTGGTCCGGGGCCTAGAGTGGTTTTTCTGACGAGGCAAAAGGGTTCATAATGGACAAGGCCCTAGTTTTGGCCATTACTCAGCCATGCTAAGGCCCTGCCAGAATCGATTTAAAACTCTCTAGTGCCATGTCGAAAACTAGAATGTTTTTCTGCAAGGGTTTTGTAGAGTACTGATGTTGAATGAATAGTTTAAATTTCTTAAATTGAGTAGTATCCCGTAGCGTAATAGTTAGTGCGTTGGACTGTCACGCTAGAGGTCTTGCTTCACTTCCCAGCCTCGTCCACCTAAAAACTAAAAAGTTTTTTTCAGGGCTACTGCCTCTTGCGAGGAATTGAAAAATCCTCCAAGAGTATCACTTGTGATGAATAAGTGCTTCTCGTCTAGCGGTTCGGATTCAGCATAAAACTGTAGGTCCCTTCCATTCTCGTCGGCAGGCGCACACAGGAATGGTTGCAAGTTGTAAGTGACTAGGCCTGGGTTCTATTACTTATTTATTTATAAATTGAGAAGCAAAATGTATATGTATGTTCAAAAAAACGCGCTTTGTTCCCAATGTCAAATTTATGACCAACTTTATGTTTGTATGTATCCGAATAGCAATTATTGCAATTTTGTATTTTAAGAAACAGTCTTCTTAATAAATCGGAATTTTCAATCTTACTAAATTAAAATTAAGGTCAGTTGGTCACCATATTTATCCATAAAAAACATGCACTTAATGTGTGCATACTCATGAGTGCCCGCTCCGAATAACTGATTTGTTGTCGCTTAAACGGTTCATTTCCTTAAGTCCATCAGCGGCATACTCTCAACCTCAATCTTAACTCGTTGACGACCGTCCGTGTCGTCATCGTTTTGTATATTTTAAAAGGGTCCCCACCGCCCTTTTTTGTTTTGTTGAATTTGAAAACGATGCATATTTTATTTCATGAATAATAATAATTATTATTATGCTTGTAAGGCGGGCATAAGGGTTGTCTTGGATTTTTTTTTTCACTTTAACTTCAATTTCACTTAACAATCATTCGATCACCTGTTTTTCGTATTGGAATTAAAAAAAAAAAAAAAAACAGAATGACGCAGCAGCAGAAAAGCAGCAGGAGCATCATCCAGCCAGAGCCAGGGGCAACCACCTGTTATTTGTTATAACAGCACTTAGGTACTATGCAACACACGCGCTCTTGCATCAGATATCTTCATTGTGTTTTGTTGCGACCTGCGAGTTATCTCATGCGTTATTCATTTGATCCTGTTATATGTATGTGCGTACCTACATCCTATACTTATTTATACAAGAAGGGCACGGCTTCCTTTTTTTTGAGAAAATAAGGAAAATTACAGAAGGTGGCATTTTGTAACAAATGTTACTGGCCAGTTAGAACCTGCATAGGGTGCTTATAGGGTAGAGTTTATTTTGTTGGTAATTACACGATTTTTATAAATTTAGATGATTTCCATAGATTGTGATGTTAAGCTAAATTATTGTATTTTATAAAATAACTCTCAATAGTCAAGTAAAATCGTTGGAAAAAAGGGTTTTAACTGCAGGTAGGGCGATCAAAAAATTTGTATGAATTGAACAAGTTTAAGGGGTTTTTCATGAAAACCATTTTCCCCCAGAACAGTTTTTCATAAACAGATTGAAAAAATTGTTACGTATGTAAGCTTCATCGGGATAGCAAACGGGAGTTATACAGTTTTAAGGAAGGTTTTCCAAGTATGGCGTTTCAAAGGGGCTGATAACGTTTCATAATTTCCGAAATTATATGCTTGTATGAAAGGCGTTTTTCTTAACATTATACTCGGTGTCACTCTTTATCTAGGATCGGGTCACATTGTCACACTTAGACCATACGTTAGTCCGTTGTGATACCACGTGAATCTAGAGATTTTCTCCCCACTCGTTAAAACCAGTTAGAGCTTCTTACGAAGCGCGCGAGACTACTTACATATCTCTATGTTTGTCAGATCACTAGGATCATTGAATAAGAAGTCTCCCAAAATTTTTTCTCCACACCAGAATCCATAAGCATGCATCGCGCTTTTTTAACTAACGATCTGTTCATTCACTCAGCTTTTCCATTCTGTTGAGGTGTGTAGGGCTCAATAAGGATTTGAGCAAATTAACACGTCTGGTCAAACCTTTATCAGCAAATGCTGCTGCAAGTCGGTCCCAAGCTTTTTTTACAGTTGATGCATCCTTTACTTACTTTACTTTTGATGGCGCTCACAGTCCAGGATGGGCTTCGGCCTCAACTAACAAGCCCCTCCAGCCAGCTCTGTCCCTAGCTAGCCGCTTCCAGTTGCGCATACCGAGTGCTTTGATGTCGTCATCCACTTGTTTGCGCCACCTGTTACGGGTTCTTCCTCTGCTGCGTACCCCATCGGGGTTGGATTCGAAGACTCGTCGGGCAGGTGCGTTGCTGTCCATACGCTCCACGTGCCCCAGCCGCTGTATTTTCAGCTTTTTGACCAGGTCAACGTCGCTGTATAGCCCGTATAGCTCGTCGTTGAATCTTCTCCTCCATACTCCTTCGATACACACCGGACCGAAAATCACACGAAGAATCTTCCTCTCAAAGCATCCTAGCAGATTTTTATCCGAAACTTTCAGTGTCCATGCTTCTGGCCCATAAAGCAGGACCGGGATGATTAGGGTCTTGCATAAAGTCTCCTTGGTTCTCTGAGAGAGGGCCTTACTACTTAAATGCCCTCTAAGACCGAAGAAACAGTGGTTGGCAAGAAAAATTCTTCGCTTGATCTCTGCACTGATGTCATTCTGCGACATCTTCCTTGACAACTTCGAAGTTATATCTGTCGATCGTGATATTTTGCCCGAGTCGACGATGTTGAGATTCCTCTCTCGATGACAGCATATATTTACTTCGTCTTGTCCTCATTAACCGCCAATCCCATTCTAGCCGCAATCGATTCAATGCTCGCAAATGCCCCTGCCACAGCTCGCTTCGTTCTGCCGACAATTTCTATGTCATCCGCATACGCAAGCAATTGAACGGACTTTTGATAGATTGTACCGCTGGTGTTGACATGTGCGTTGCGTACAATGGCTTCAAGAAGGATGTTGAATAGGTTGCATGATAACGCGTCGCCTTGCCTCAATCCTTTCTCCACATCAAAGGAATCGGTGGTGTTCTTACCAATTTTGACGGAGCAGCGAGATTTTTCCATCGTCATCCTGCACAGGCGGACGAGTTTGGCAGGGATGCCGAGACTCGACATGGCTCTGTATAAGCGACGTTTAGGAGACTAATTCCTCTGTAGTTGGTACATTTCAGAACATCTCCATTTTATGGATGGGGCACACTATACCGAGGTTCCATTCATCGGGCATACTTTCATCCGACCAAATTTTGCAGATAAGTTGGTGTATGCTCCTAGCCAATTCATCTCCCGCTGATTTAAATAGTTCGGCTTGTAAGCCATCCGCACCAGCAGCCTTGTACGACTTAAGTTTGGATATCGCCAGCCGCACTTCGGTTAGGTCGGCTGGACGGAACTCTTGGCCATCATCGTCCAAGTTGAATGGAGCGTTCTGCCTATTAGCAGCATCTTGGCTGTCTTCGCCATTAAGCAGTCTAGAGAAGTGTTTTTTCCAGATCCTCAGCAATGACTGTGTGTCTACTACCATATTCCCACTCTCATCTCGACAGGCTTCCGTTCTAGCCTTGTATCCTTAGGTGGATCGCTTCACCCTCTGGTAAAATTTTCGAACATCTCCGCTACCGCTACAACCCTCAATAGACTCTACCGCCCGCTTCTCGTGCTCTCTCTTTTTCCTCCTGAGAAGTCGGCGCTCCTCTTTTTGTTTCAGCCCGTAGAGCTCCCGGGCTACTCTCTCAGCAGCTCTTGTTTGAGTCTGCAGCATTGCCTGGTAGGCCTCGTCCTTAGCTGCATGCGCTAGCCGGCACTCTTCATCGAACCAGGGGTTTCGTTGTATTCGCTTAGTGAAACCCAGCAAATCAGAGGCGGCACTTCTGATGGCTTGTTGACGTGTTTCTTGACTTGATGCTGGTGGCGGACCTCCTGAGAGATTAAGAGTTACGTTGTCTGCAAAAGTTCTGGCGGTCTCTTGCGATTTAAGCTTCTCGACATCGAATCTTTTCACAGCATCTGCTCTGCGTTGTCGCGTCATCGATATCCGCATACGTAGTCTAGCTACCACCAGGTAGTGATCCGAGTCAATGTTGGCCCCTCGGAACGTTCGGACGTCCAAGATACTGGAAGCATGTCTCGCGTCTATCGCAACGTGGTCGATTTGGTTGACGGTTATTTGATCACGCGACCGCCAAGTCCCCTTGTGTATATTGAGATGTGGGAAGTAGGTGCTTGAGATGATGAAATTTCGCCCCGCCGCAAAGTCTGCCAGCCTGTGTCCGTTGCCGGAAGTTTCGTCGTGTAGGCTTCGTCCTCCGACTATCGAACCAAAGATGCCCTCCTTTCCGAATCTTGAGTTGAAGTCACCAAGAATGATCTTCACGTCGTACTTCGGGCACATATCATACGTTGTCTCCAGGAGATCGTAGAATGCTTCTTTGGTTGAGTCCTCTCTCCTTTCATGGGGGGCGTGAACACAGATCCTTTGATGCGGATTGTGACCAGGCGCTCGCTTACACTTAGGAAGCCCAAGACTTCTTGCCTAAGTCTTCCCCTTATCACAAAACCACAACCAAAGAGCCGCTGACCCTGTTCATTCAAGCACTCGCCGTAGTATATGCATCCTTTACGTGGACATAATTGATAGGCTCAATCAATAAAATTATTTTTGATTTGGTTTTCGCAATTTTCTTCAAATCCGTCTCGACCCCAGTTACACAATCCCATATGTCTTCATGAATTAGAAAGTTCTCGATAGCAAATTTCCAATCTTCGTAATTTTCTCTTCCCTTAAGTTTTTCTATCCCTGGTATAGATGAATATGCCATATTCTTTAAAAGTTTTTTCTTTTAACTTTATTTCAACTAAATCCCGGTTATATCCTTTAACCAATTGGAAATTGTTGAACAATATAAAGTTCCTTAAACCTTAATAGAAACAACTTATTTCGTATAAGGTTCTAAACTGAATAATATATTTTATGAAACGTTAACATAAACATACTAAAAACAATATTGAACAAAGTGCTAGATAAAATAACAAGCGATTAAAATAGATTCTTCTTAAGGTTTCAACACGATATCAAACACTTCGAGCGCTTCACATCTAGCGTAGGCCAGATCGGTTTGGTCGCAGGCAAGTGGTGATGTTGTTTCACCTGAGGTTTGTTCTCCTTAAAGCATCTTGCTTCAGCAAAAACTTGCATGTAGCGATAGGCATACCGCTATTTACCCTTTCAGGTAAAATAGGTAGTCTTTTTCCACCTTTGGCGAGTTCATCAGCTTTACAATTTCCCGGAATGTCCCTATGGCCCGGCACCCAACAAAGGTGAATATTGAACTGCTGTGCCATCTCTATAAGGGGCCAGTTATAGCTATCATTGAAAACCATCATTGAAAAAGTTAACTGTTGATTTTGAGACCTTTCGAAAGTTTAATCATTGAATATTTTAATGCAGACATATAGCTTACGACTTTTAAATTATTTCACCTTCAAAAAAAAATCATTTTGACCCATATCTTCCCCATAACGTAACTTTTAATTTTTCAATGATGAACTACCTTACCAATGATCATTGAAAAAATTAAAAGTTACGTTATGGGGAAGATATGGGTCAAAATGAATTTTTTTTGAAGGTGAAATAATTTAAAAGTCGTAAGCTATATTTCTGCATTAAAATATTCAATGATTAAACTTTCGAAAGGTCTCAAAATCAACAGTTAACTTTTTCAATGATGGTTTTCAATGATAGCTATAACTGGCACCTAAGAGATGATCGACAGTTTAGGGCAGTGCTGGCCATGCATTCCTCACAATACTTGCAGCTGTGGGGATCAGCAGGAAAAAGAAAAATTTCCTAGAGCTACAGCACATTCGGAATATCATTTTTTTACGACATTGACGAACTTTGAAGATGAAAGACTTGATCTCTTTTCTTAACGCGACGAAATGGATCTAGGACGAACTTCGGCTATTATCTGCACCACACCTAACGTCGGATTCCTATGATCACAAGCTAGCGGACTGGGGTTCATGCACAGTAGCCGGATGATCAATCGATTAGATCAGTAGCCGCTTCATTGCCTGTCAACAAGCTACTTAGTTGAGCAAATATAGATGGTTCGGATGCGGTTGGGTGCTGTTCTGGTTGAATGAATGATCCGCTTTCTGATGTTTGTGCAAAAATCATCTCGTCATAACACAAAACATTAAAATATATTCAAACCTATTCCAAACCAAAATACACGGCATCCTGAGAATATGTCCACAATCCCCAATTTCAATTTCATCCACAGGTTCCAACGAGTTATGGATGGTATCAAAACGGCGCAATTCAGCGCTAATTGGCTAGGCTACCCTTTCTAACTACCTACCTATATAATCCACAATGTAGAAAGTCTTTAATATCGTCTAAGAAAAAAACCTTGTCTTAAGCCGATTTGATAAATGATAAATCCCAAAAAAATCAAATGTCAAATTGAAAATAGGAAAGAATTCTATGCGACTGCCAAATTTCTGGGAAAGAATCCCAGATACAGTAACCTAAACCAAAATGTGATGATATGTGGGATAGAATTAGAACCATTCATATTCCATTGTTCATGTATTAACATGTCGAATCGATTAGGATAGAATGTCGTGTTGTGTACGATGGACTGTCAAATATTTTTTCCATACTATTATGCATGATTTCTTTCCCACTTTTTTGACATGTGTTGTAACACTCTCCCAATATGTGTTGGGAAGGGTTTTTAGAGAGGGGCTTTTAGCCTTTTAATAGCTAAATGTACTCCATATATACCTACTGGGTGATGGAAATGGTTCTGAATTGACAGAAGGTGGGTTTTCTTCTTGACATATAGTTCCATCTACGTGATGCCCATTTAGCAACTGCTGCAAAAGTTGCTTTAATATCTACATCTACTACTCCCTGTGTTTCGATAGTAGTTATCGTTGTTTTGACGAGCTTGCCCTCCAATTTTAAAACCAGCGCCAGCTCCTTGTTTTTTTTTTTTTAATAAAACTTCCTGGTGTTATTTCGATAACGAGTCCCTTCGATCTGTTTAAGCTGAGGGACTGACTTCGTGCGCCCTAACTTTGAAAGTATAAATCCTTTATATGTCTAGAGAAAGATGATAAAATTTCCTATCAGAAATATCCTAACAATTTTTTGTACATTGAGTTTTGAGTCGTTTTTCACAATAGCGGCTGAAACCAACATCCATCTGAAGCCAGTCGTACAGACAACCAACCTTCCAATATCAATCCCAATTGAATTTAAGTTTTTTTTTTTCAAAGTTACCATTTAAATTTTAAATTTTATTTAAATTTATCAAAACGGCGCACTTCAGCGATAATTGGCTAGGCTGCCTGTAGCCGCCATTTCTACCTACCATTTAAATTTAATTTGTTTTAATAAAACGTTTTCTATATGTTTTTTTTGTTTGTTTTATTTCCAGCGCGATAAGGGCATTTCGAGAATTACTTTATCTGAATCCAGACTATCCACGTGCCAATGAAGCTCACCTGCGTCTTGGATTTATGTTCAAAGTGAATGGCGAATATAAGTCATCGTTGAAACACCTGCAACTAGCTTTAATCGACACAGCACCGTGCACCTTTACAAAACTTCAAAGTAAGTATACAAACATAAATGCCTATACTAGTTCCTTCCTTATATTTATATTGTTGGCTTTGACCAACAATCCTGTATTTTAAAAAGTGGGAATCTTGAGATTCTTACAGAAGTGTAGGTAGGTAATAGTTGTTGCAACGCGCGTATGTGGATTGTGCACCGCGCCGCGCACGTCAACAACATTTTACGCATTTTATTTTTGTATCTTTGTATATCAAATTTGCATTTTGTAGATGCACAAGTTGTAGGTATGTGCAGATTTTTATATATTTTTTTTTTAAATTTTATATTGAAACTGAAATTTTACCTTAGGGCTTATTTTTTTTTTTTTTGTGATAAAATTATGTTGTGTTGATGCTTCTCTTCTCCGATGCGATGGTCATAAAGTATCATCTGAGTTAATGATAATCGGTGGTGATATGCAACCCCATATTAAAGAAAAATGTCATTTGGAATTATGTTGGTTGGGCCATGAAGTGTGCTGGGTTTATAATGAGGATATAATTTTATTGGAGTTGACATAATTTTTCACACCTCTAACCGGTTAAATTGATTTTTAATTTTATTTTTGTTAATTTATTTTATTATTGTTGTCGTCGTCGCATTGTCTTCTCTGTTGAATTATTATGGTCATTTAAGTGCATCGTTAATTTTTTTTTTTTTTTTTAATTTATGCCTCTGAGTTGGATAATTTAGGTATTATGATTTTATTATAAAACAAAATGTCCCAGATGTTCTATTCTTTATTCAAATCATGAAAAAGTTTTGACGGCTTTGGCATGCTAGGATGAAGGTGTTGTGGGGGCACGTGCTGCCTTTATAGAGCTAATGAATTCATACTTTAGCAATATGTATTGATTGGGTGCCAGACATGTAATTAAATTTAATTAAACCATGTTATATGTTATGATCGAGCGTGTATGATGGTAGACGTGCTATGATTAAAAAAAAAAATCAGCTTTATATCCCGGAGATGAAATCGAAATCGATTTGAAAATTTTATGTCAACAATTCTTTAAATTATTAAACTGATCAACAAAGATTTTCAACTGTTAACTACATAGACACTAGGCCGTAGTGAAGTTTTTTTTTTTTTGGTCATTTTTGCAGAGAAATATATCGAAAACCTGACAGGTTGAGCAATTTCGAACTGGAAAATCACATTAAAAAAAACCATTAAGATATAAAATTAAGTTGGGTGTCAATAACATTTTTGGTTCAATTTCAATAAAATTTCTGGCATATTTTGTATCAATTTAGCAATTGATACAAATTTACTGTACAAAATGATCTAAAGCGTTTTCCATTAAGCGCGGGTGGATTTTAAAATTGAATAAAACAAGTTGTAATATGAGATACCAATAAGGTTTTATTTTTATTTGAGAGCCCCATCAATGACATTATGAGTGAAATATAAAATCGTTCAAATGGCCGCCGCGGGTTCGCTGTTTTCGATGACTAAATCAGGCTGAATTTGACCGATGGCATCGATTATGTTGTCTTTGAGGGCCGCGGAGGTTTGCGGATTATTCGCATAGACCTGCGACTTAAGAAAGCCGCACAAGAAAAAGTCCAAAGGGGTCAAATCACACAATCTTGGTGGCCAATTCATGTCGCCTCGGCGCGAGATAACCATGCCATGAAACCGCTCGTGCAGAATTTCAATTGTGTCTTGAGCTGTGTGGCAGGTAGCGCCATTTTGTTGAAACCATATCATCCAATTCAGGCCACAAGAAGTTGGTGATCATCGACCTATAGCGATCGCCGTTGACGGTCATGGTCTGGCCAGCATCATTTTTGAAGAAGTACGGATCGATGACGCCTCCAGCCCAAAATCCACACCTAACAGTAACTTTATTTGGATGCATTGGCACCTCTTGAATCTCGCATGGATTGGTGTCGTCCCAAATTCTTCAATTTTGCTTATTCACGTACGCTTTCATCCAAAAATGGGCGGCCTCATCGCTAAAGATGTTTTTTCGACCAAAATTGGGGTCAACAGAACAGCCATTTTGATAATAAAGTTTTATCATTTTCACGTGTTGCTCGACGCTGTAACTTACCATGATGAATTTTAAGTAACTGATTAAAAGACGATATTTTGGAAGAAAGTAAAAGAAACAATATGGCTGCCACGAGCTGTCAAAAAATCAACCCGTCCCTTGCGTCCATAAAATCTGGACCTACGTTTCTTTAAAGGGTCTCTTTCAGGTTTGAAAAATGAGCGTTCAGGTCTTGGCTTTGGACTCTTGACGAATCGTGAGAAATCCGAAAACTCATCTTTATTCAAAAAATTTTTTTTTTTTAATTTAAAGCTTATGAGCCAATTCAACTTTTACTTGTTCTATAGGGCACGTATTGGTTTTGTGATCGAATAAAATGTCGAGGTTTTAATCAAAAACTAACATCACGATGATGGAGACGCCCAAAAAAGTGATCTGAGACAAGACGTCCTTATGTACGTCGAACTTGATCCTAAACGGTTGGACGGATTCGATTCAAACTTGGTGTGAAGCAGTTTTATGCGATTCCCTAGAGGAGATATTCAAGTTTTTGTTTTAGCTCATCTGGAAAGGGTAGCTGCAACACAATGATTTCGGCTTCATCAAGTTTTCTGGAAAACGACTACCAATTTTGATTAAACTTCGTACATGTAATCTCAAAACCACTATTAATAATTCTGCATACCAGGTTTTTGCCAAAAAATATCGAATAACGGAAACAAAGATTTGATTTTTTTTTTGGAAAACAATCTAGTTTTCGACGAGGTGCTAGAGAGTTTAAAACAAGGTGCTAGCAAGGGTAAGTACTGGCCAGAACTAGGTCCTTCTGGCCCGTCAGGCAAAAAGTGTATCCGAGATTTGAAATTCTGTTCATCAGTCAAATACGCTACACTACCTGACCCTATTTTTCCCCCCCATTTTGATATTCAGAACTTCAAAACCAATGTGCATCGGTATCTCCTTTTAAATCCTTCCTTGTTTTCCTAAGGCTCGCACTGTGCTAGTCATAATTAAGGGTAGTAAGAACCCCTTTAGTGCGCGGCATGTTTAAAAAAAAAAAAAAAAAAAAAAAAAGTTGTTCTACCTAAAAAGCAAGTAAATAAAATCCGGTTCTATTCTGTTTGTATTTGTTATGCAATAAGGAATGAAAGTTATTCACTTTCAATATTGAATTTTTATTAGCGAGTCAGCCCTGTGGGTAGCGCATCGGACTGACAAACAGAAGATCGCGGGATCAAGTCCCACATAATAGAGCTTTTTTTTTGCCTGACGAGGTAAAAGGTTTCATAATTGCCAGGGCAGGTGCTCTAGCCTTTGCTTAATCTTGCTAGTGCCTTGCAAGAATCTATGTAAAACTCTCTAGTTCCTTGTCGAAAACTTGATTGTTTTTCTGCGCGGGGGAGTATAAAACTGCCTTTATTATTAAATGCTCATAAACATTTCTATATGGAAATAAGTAAATCCATTTGCTAGCCCACTGGAGCTAAGCATAGATGTTTAAAAAAAAAGCTCAAAAACTTCGCCAAAACGGCTAATGTTCAATAATGAGATCGAAAAAAGGACAATAAAATAAATAAAAAAAATAAAATATTAATAAAGACCTTAAAAGCCACAACTTAAATACCACTTCTTTTTAAGACATCCTGATGAACTCTTTTTACTTTTTAGAAAACTTACTTATTTCTTAGCTAGAGTAAAAATAAACCAAAAAATGTTTCAAATCTAAAAAACCATTTAAATTGCGGTCAGTTACAATACTCCACATCGAAGGAGTTAAATAGTAAACTGTTAAAAAAACCAAACCTTCCAAGACCAGATTTGCAAAATATATTTCAATAGTCTTCGAGTCCTTCAATCCTTATTAGCCATAAATCATTTTCGTTCCATTTGCCATAATTAACAACTCTGCGACCGCCGCCTCGCACGCGGTGACTATGACGACGGATTGCGGCTTGCCGCTTTCCGACATAATTATACTATCCAGCTACTCTTCAGTCTCTTAATTCTTTAAATGTTATGTTCTTGTGAAATGTGTGCACCGATTATGGTCCTTTTTTTTCAAATAATCGCTCAGAAACATTTCGACTATAGTAACTTTGCAATGGTTATACTCGTCTTTCCCCCCGTTAAAAAGAACAAAAGAAAAATCTCTTAAAAAAAAAAACAAGTCTAGAATTAGTAACGTCTTTGACCTCAATCATGGTCGTATAGTCGTCTCTGATGCTCCTATCCTAAAGAACCTCAAAGGGCTGCTTGTAGCACTAAATCGCAAACCTTTTATTTTTATTTTGGTTATTTCCTTCGTTTAGCATGCATTGTGCATGCGACGCGACGTGCAACCGGAGCCAATACCAAAAAAAAAGACGAGTCATAAACGTGTGTTGTGATTTAAGCATGAGTTTTATGCGATTTGTGATTTATGCAAAACGAAACGCAGTAAACGATTATCAATTACGCGACTCAATGGTCGGATGCGTTATGTGAGATTTTTGTCGCAATTCGTTGAGATATTTTTTTGACAGTTGTTTTTGAGGGAATGTTTTGTTTGTATTTAATTGTTTTTACTTCAAATTCAGAATTTATAATATGTATTAGTGTTTATTGATTTTTATTTTTAAAATCTTGTTTAAATTGAATACGAAATCTAATCCATGGCATTAAAACTAAAAAAAACAAGACAAAATAAGGGAATATAGTAAGCTTAATTAAATTATCAATCTTGTTCCTCTTGCAGGGTTTTCGCAAATGAAGTCCATGTTTTTGAATTTATAAAAAAATGTACTCTTTTAGAATGAAGAAATAGCTAAACGTAGAACGCCGACGAGAGCTACTTTTTTTTTTCAATTTTCATAACTCTGGATGACATGACGACGAGAAAAGTTTCATTGTGTATACCCTGGCGTACCCTCTTATACTTGCATGGTTTGAATTTTGAAATTAGTTTGACAACTACGACGAGTTCTCGTCACGCTCACGTTGCGTTTTTTCGTCGCATTGTGAATCGACCTGTTTTTGATTGACAGCTATTTTCTACTCATGTCTATGGCTGATTTTCGTTTTTAAAAATTGTACAAATGTAACTATTTTTTATGCAGGAAGCATATTGAGAACACTCAGACTCATCGACAAGTCCATCAACCTGAGTCGTTTTGTTAGCGTTCACATTCAACGACCGCCTTATCGTAAATAAATTTTCAGTAAGCTAAAACGGCGTGAATTTAATTTTTGGTACCAGTTTCAGCGAAGGAAATTCATTTTTTTCCTCTTCCTCTGGTGGGTTCACTACTATTGCAACCCATTCTCCATAAATCTCACATAAAAATTAAACAGCAACACTTAAGGTTAGACCGTACTCGACGGAACTGCACTGCAGCGGAACTACACTTCACACGAATTCGTATGTTTGTAATTGTATGAAGTTCAGTTGCCACTTAGTGCCATATAGCTCATACAATTTCATGCAATAAATGCCTTGTGCCTTAAAATTGAAACGTTCAGACGTATCAGTCGTTCAACACTGGCATTATGCACAGCAGTCGTACGACCGAGTAAAATATCAAACAATTTGAAAAACTGCCGACTTCTGTTCACATTACAAATAATGTGACGTTTCGACACGAGTTGGTGAACTTGTGTACCGCGATTTTCGTAAAATGTGCGTCGGTCATTGAATTGACACAGTTTGACAGCTGTCAATTGGGTCTTTGAACGACACCATTGCCAGTTCATTTCCACTTGTGTCTTTGTTTGACACAATTAAGTTTATCTTTTTAAAGACAAAGAATTTTTGACAGATGCCTTTGTCAGTTCATTGACAAGTATTTTTACTTGGATTGGTTTTTTTCCGAACTGACACTCGTTGTCAATGAAAAAATTATCATAGCTAAACGTCGTCTTAGATGAACTTTGTGTAGATGTGTGAAAAAGGAAAGTTCGAATCAGTGTCATTAATTGCCAAAGAATAAAACAAGTTAGACAAAAACTTTCTTTGTCTTTCAAAGACAAAGTGACATTTCGTTAGCCAATTCAGTTACTTCCACTTACATTTCGAATTCGTTGTCTTTCATAGACCAACAGTGTTTGTCCGTTCAAAGACAAGCAATTTTGGGGTATTTTTACTTATCATTTTGTTAAAAGACGCAAAAATGGTAAATGACAAGTGGAAATCAGCATAAGTCACAATAGTAATTTACCGTAAATCCATCAGTCTTTCATTTACTTGTTTTTAACTATCGAACCAGGGGTTTCTACGATCAAATCAATACAACCTTTGATTGATACCAATCAAATTAAGCAAATACATATTTGTTACAGAACTGTTTAAGGTACCTATTTGTAATATTAAAAACAACTCTAATATGCAACAGAACTCCCCTGAAATAAAAATGTATCTTTGTAGGTAGGCACAGGCTCATATATATGTATGTACGTACACGTACATACCTACTTTATTTTGGAAAATACTTTTGTGAACTCTTTAAGTATACATTTTCAAATCTCCTTTGATAAATTACACCAACGATCGATAAGAGTGTGCTGCCAGCAAAATATTTTCCACAAAATGTGCGTCCTTGAATATACCTAAGTACATTCCTCGCAAGTCCAATAACCTCCCAAAAAAATTAAGTAGGTAGGTATAGGTAGGTACCTCAAGGTTCTATATTACGCAACATCCCATCAATTATATTTTATTTCCCAGTTTTATACCTAAAAATGGAAGAACAGATGTATACTTTTTCTTCTCATCGCACCCAACTAAAAGTTATAAAGGACCTAAGAATACTTGTGTAGGTAGGTAAAGCCCCAAAAACCCAGTGCTGAAAAAGTCCATTCACCTTAGGTATACAACACATACAAAATTATAAAAGCCTCCCCCAAACTAACAACAAAAAAAAACAAGAAGAAAACTGAGTTAATGTCTTTGGGTTGGGTTTCGGGTGCCAAAATATTTATAAATATTTTCTATAGGTACTATATTTACATAAACAGTTACTTAACGTCTGAGTATATGTATATATTATTTTCTTATGTATATGTGTACAAAATGTGTATTCTTAAACTAACACAATTAGCTATGGTTATTCTATAAAGAACAAACAAAAACAACAACAAAGATCAGATCCAACAAAAAGTAAATGAAATGTATAGATACCCTAAGGGTAGGTTTTGTGGGGGCTATTAAATTCACCCTCTTCGCATCTCTTCTGTATACCCTCTGTTCTGTCTGAATCGAATTCTTTATACCATCAATCAGCAAATTATATCAAATATTGCCCTCCCAAGAGGGACGACTGTACGATAGCTATTTGTTGCCTGTGTTTTTTTCTTTCTTTTTTGGTTGTACCTATATTCCTATATTCATCCCCGGTACATACCTATACATATATATTTTCCTGTCCAGGATAAAGAAATTATTTACTCCTTCTTACGGTTTTTGTGTTAAAATTGCTCTAAAGGCCCAGACGAATGAATTAAAATTTATCAAAAAAAAAAAAAGTTTAATTTTGTTTGTGTGAAATTTTACTTTATTTTTATTTTTTTATTTTTTTTTTTTTTGTTGAAGTCAGTGTTGTGGGATTCCATTTTCACCCGACGTCGGCACACGTACACCATTCGTCCTAGAGCGCAAACACCACCGTTGTCCCTCTCCCTGTCGTCGTACCTACAACGAGCTCCTCGTAGATGTGTGCCTAAAAATGAGAGAACAAATTGGGAAGCAAAACAAAAAGTGAAAAAGAGAGAAAGATAATGGAGAAAACGGGATACGTGCTTCGGAGGTCCCTTTGGGGATTTTTCGATGAGCACCACACTTAAATTACAATCAAAGGCTTACCAGCAGCTGAAACAGGGTTGAATTTGAAATTAATTTGGGAAACAAGCTAGAGAAAGGCCCACAGAAATATGTACATATTAATAATTGAGAGTAGCTACCTGCAATTACATAAAACAATAATTTAGAAAATATACCTACATTTGGATTGACATAATATTTCGAAATAATTCAATTTAAGGGTATTTTAAAGAAAAAAGTGTCTTAGCATGAATCATAGAAAATTTAATTTTCTACCACCCTCTTTTGCAAGGTGAAGGACAAATGGCTTGGCATCAACCACGATAATGAAATATGGAACATTAAAAATTTGAATTCTTCAATACGAATTTTAGTACACGCTGAATTAAACTTATTCTTTAATGTGCCTGTAGTAGCCCGTAGCGTAATGGTTAGTGCGTTCAACTGTCACGCTGGAGGTCTGGGTTCGCTTCCCAGCCTCGTCCACCTAAAAAACTAAAAAGTTTTTTTCAGGGCTACTGCCTCCTCTTGCGAGGAATTGACAAATCCTCCAAGAGTATTACTTGTCACGAATAAGTGCTTCTCGTCTAGCCGTTCGGATTCGGCATAAAATTGTAGGTCCCTTCCATTCCTTTTGACAGGCGCACACAGGAATGGTTGCGAGTTGTTAGTCAATAGGCCCTGGTTCTTCATGAGCCGTTGTGCCACCCGATTTTTTTTTTTTTTTTTTTTAATGTGCCTGTATAAACTATTTTCTGTACTAATTTTGAGACGCTGAATATATAAAGTTCTTCTTTTTTGTCCAAAGAAGCGTTTTCTGGAATTTAAAAGCATACTTCCTCCCCTTGACAATTCATGTTAAGTACTTATTTCCGAAATCTTTTTTTATTTACCAAGAGTTTATTTAACCCTCCAACGGTGACCTATATGTCTGAGAGGCCGGGTGTTTTTAAAAATTTGAATAACTTTATCCCCCGTCAACGATTTTTGTCGTGATTTCGATTAGCTGCCGCATTTAACGTTCCCCATCGTCGGTCCACGCTAAAACGGCTAAACGCGATCACGTTACCCGCGCAGAAAAACATTCTAGTTTTCGACATCGCACTATAGAGTTTTAAATAGATTCTGGCAAGGCCCTAGCATGGCTGAGTAATGGCCAAAGCTAGGGCCTTGTCGATTATGAACCCTTTTGCCTCGTCAGAAAAACCACTCTAGGTCCCGGACCAGCAAAAACTAGATTTGTTCATATTTTTGCTAGAAACATTAAAAAAAAAGGTTTTTTAGTATCGGTTGTGATCCGATAGTAAAATAACTCAGATCAAAAATAAAAACCTGAATAATAAAAATAATAGCGCAGATTTTTATGAATTTAATACGATATTAAAACAATTTTAGTATGATACCGGGCATTTTTGTAAAATACTCTTATTATCATATTATTTGATTTAGTATCGTTTACAAAAACGCGCTTAATCTAAACTACATTCCACCACAAAAACAACCGATATGAACCACTTGAGATGAACCATCTGAAATTAAGTAAATATAGTTTAAGACAGTAAATTATAACTTTTGATTTATTTTAATGAAAAGTTCAAAAAGCCTTTGGCGGGGGTGTGAAAATAGAGATTCTCGAAAGTAATTACGTATATGATTATCTTGGCAGGATTTGCAAGAGCGTGAAATTTTTAACTTTTTTTTTGAAACCAAAACTGATCAATTATAATAAAAGTTAAAATTTGTATTTTTCGATTCATTGATTCAATTTATTTAGTTAAAATTTTGCATATGTATCAATAAAGATAGTGCTTAGTCTGATAGGTTGCCAACAACGTCACTAGCGAGAACCTCACGAGAGTATAAAACATTTTCCTCGTCTAAATTTTACTTACTGAAAACTTGCAAGAGCTTGACGTATATTTGACAAGTTTTTCTCGTCTAGATTTTTCCTAAAGAAAACTGACTAGTGCCATGTTGAAACTAGACAGAAACTGGTAATTTTTCCAGCCGGGTAAGTACTTTTGGTACTAATCCGGTGCGTGAGACCGTGTGTCACCGATTATGTAAGTCAAATAGTCCATAGTTGAATTACATATAAATATTATATATATTTCCTAGTGTCAAAAGACTAACAGTACTGACTTTATTACACGAATATGTGATATTGCATTTTTTTCTTAATTAAAAAAAAAAAATAAGTTTTTAAAACTGTTTTTTTGTAATGATCTACGCCAAAATTTGTATGGATTATTAATAGTAAAATAAATAAGCTAAGAAAAGACTGATGAAATATCTCTGTTTAACTGTCGAAGAGCATATATTTAAAACAAAAACTTAAATTTAACTATCACGTTTTGAAAAATCTTAAGTTGAAAACCCCGGTGCGTGAGACCGGCGTCACCAATAATGTAATTCTAATTGACGTCACCGGTGGCGGGTTAAGTTGTAGAAAGAAAAAAAAAAAAAATGTTTTTTCTTCATGTTACTCATAAATTCTCAAGGCTTAACGTAATGTAATTTTAGTATAAATGGCGTAAAAAGCCCGCAAGCACTTCAACACAAATACAGAAGTGTTTTAGGAAGTCTCAAGAATGATTTTATTTTGAATTACATTTTAAGTAAACGGTTGTGCCAACTTTTTATAATATAAAATTCTGTATTTCAAATTTCTCTAAATCTTACATTAATTCCAAAATTTTGAAAATCCTGTATTTCAAAACTTTTAATTCAATAAAAACAAATTTAATTTGAAATACAAAATTTTGGGATGCAAAACAAAAAAGTCGAAAAAAAAACTATAAAAAAATACAAATATAAAAAAATGGTTTTATAGCTAATGCTATGTTCCCACTGAACGAAATTGCGCAATTTTGGAATATTTTGCCGAAATTATCTTTAATATTGCACAATTTCCCGTATCATCACCTCGATTTCAAAGAAATTGCGTACGATTACAAATTTTATTTGATGGTAGACTCCTTGTATTTTTGTTTGTTTCTATTTCCGTTACTTTATTTATTTATTTATTTATCTACGATTTTACAGTCTACAGACTTTACAACGATTTTTTGTCCCCTTCGGCTCTGGCAACAATTTATGAGATTACATACGCCCCAAGGCAGGCGCAAACACTCTTGAATGAAACAAATGCAACGACATCTGTATTTAGTTGGCTTCAGACATGGAACAATCCAAAACCGGGACGCCTGTCGACGTTTTCTGAGGTCAACCCGACGAACCCCACAAGTGGAACCTTAGGTGAAGCAGTTGGGAGAGTTGTGGTCCCCCTCGGATTCATGACAATCGCTGCGTCCGGTTAAATGAAGAAGAAGAACATACGCCACAAGCTAAAACACAACTTCCATTTATGTTTGTGTGCCTACTGGATAGAATACAGGGATAGAGCTTGATGACTGATAGGTGGTAGAACAGTTTCAGAAACATTTATTAGACTTGAACATTGTCGAAATGTCTCTTGTCTGCCACAGTTTTTTTTTTTTTTTTTTTTTTTTGTGTTCATTGCTACCCATAAACATTTTAACCGTAATACCATCTCTGCTAGAAATGCTTGTAAGTATACCATTGAACCAAACTTCGGACGTACCATCAAATACAAAGATTCTTTCTTTAGCCATACTTCACGAATGTGGAATTCCTTACCCAATTCTATTTTTCCTTCCCATTTCAAAATTCAATTTTTCAAAACAAATGATCATAGTTATATACTAATCCTTCTTAAATGTTTCAAAATATTATAACGCTCGCAAAAATTATAACATCTAAAGAGTAGTTCCCTTGAGCGTGCGTCAGTTATATATAAAAAAAAAAATGCTATTTTAATTGTTTTTCATAATGCCCATTAACTTAATTTCTTGACAATTTGGAATCTAATTTAGAAATGTTTATAAATTCTTTGAAACTTTTATTTGGACAAATACGTCCCCGTTCAGAAAGTATCGTCAGCAGGCAACCTTCACAAAATAAACAAACAAAACGTTACCCATACCTTCTTTTGCGTGTGGTTCAGTTGGTCTCCAATTATATCGACCTTCTTGCTCGCACCGTGCACCACTCGTTTTTTTTTTTTACTGGACATGAAGGACAAGGATTAGATATTTAAACTGCTGATGCTGGCTGGTGTGTATATTTTCTTCTTCCTTCTTTATATGAGTCGTTATGTGTATGTACAACCAAAACCAGGAAGACAAAACAGCAAAACACAGAACACCATAATCATCCCAGTTTAATGTCTTTTTTTTTCCTACATAGAATCAACATCATTGAATTTAGAAATGTTGTTCTTGTTTGAAAATAAAAGTTTCCTAGAGCTGGACACAACAAGAAAAAAATAATCTAAAATATAAAAAAAAAAGAAAACAAATAGAAGGAGTTTCACCTTACCATAAGAGTTATAGGTTTCGTTCCACTTAGTGCAGTGGTCATCTTCACCAGTCGAGTCGGCAGGCGGTGAATGAACTTTTATTAAGTATTCCATGCCTTTGAGTAAACAGAATAGATACGACACAGTAGGTAAATCCTAGTTTGTTTGTAGGTACCTATAATGAAAATTCGCGGATGAGTCCAATTTTACTATGCGAATCTTAGTTGTGTTTTTAGTTAAGATACATATTTTTTATATGTCAACCCATCTGTGGCCAATATTTTGGGTATAGATTATTTTGTTCAGTTCCGTCAAGCATTCAACGTATTAAATATCTTTATTCTATACGAAGCTCAATTTTTCAAACCACCACATTTTTTCTATAGTAAAAACGTAGCATAAAATAAAGAATAATTAACGAACACATCCTTAAATAAATGAGGCTTGTCGCCTTCTTCCTAATAACTATCTTTAGCTGCGTTCGAGTACGTCGCCATAGCTATCTGGATTAGTACTTACTTTACTTAAGATGGCGCTCACAGCCCAGGATGGGCTTCGGCCTCAACAAACAAACCCCTACAGCCAGCTCTGTCACTAGCTAGCCGCTTCCAGTTGCGCACACCGAGTTGGTTGATGTCATTCTCCACTTGTGCGCGCCACCTGTTATGTGTTCTTCATCTGCTGCGTACAACATCAGGGATGGATTCTAAGACTCGTTGGGCAGGTGAGTTGCTGTCCATACGCTTCACGTGCCCCAGCCATCTCAGCCGCTGTATTTTCAGCTTCTTGAACAGGTCAACGTCGCTGTAAAGCCCGTATAGCTCGTCGTAGAATCTTCTCCTCCACATTCCTTCGATCTGGATTAGTACCCCATTCAAAATAGGAATTTCCCTGTACAAAATTCTGATCACTCTTAAATTTGGAACGGAACTTCCTCTGACCATAATCAATGGTATAAATCAATGATATTAAGTCCCCGTTGTCGTTGGTCCGAAGTGAGCTAAATTTTGTACGCAGGGTCAAATGTCGAAAAAATCAGTTTTCGCAAATAACTCGTGAACGGTAAAAGCTATTGAAATTGAAAAGTAGTCTAGGTTTGTAGACCACAAAATTCGCTATAAAAAGAGTCACACACTTTTTTGTCTACGACTAATGATTAAGAAAGTATAGCTATTCAAAAAAAAAATGACGGGAACTTTCAACCATTGCTTTCTTATGGTCAATGCAAGGTACGTACCAAATTTAAGTGTAATCGGAATTTTGTTTGTGTTTTGAAATTTGTATATCCATTTTGACTGGACTATAGTTTGTATTGTTATAATGCCTCAGCTAAAAACAGCTCATAAACGAAATAGTTAATGACAAAAATAAATCTCAAGCTATCCCAAAACTGTTCGGATTTCATTGGAAATTCAATCATCTGTTTATTTTGATAAAAATAGCTTCGTTCGTTGAACTTTACCCAGGGTTGACCCAGGTTTTCTTTACAACCGTGAGAGTTGTTGTCAAAAAAAAACTGGGTTGTTTATTTCTCAAAAAACACCAAAGGTATATTGCTTCCACTTCTGAAGTGCATGTGATTTGGGCGGATTCTCAAATTCCGCAAACTAAACTTTAAACGTTTTGATTTGTTATTTCCAATATTTATTAAATTAAATAAGTTTCGCATGTCATTTTAACAGTTTATTCGTTATCTCAACCTAGATCTACTTTACGGCGAGTTCAGAGCGACCCCAGGTTTCAAAAAACAGAATTTGCGAGCCAGGGTCAGTTCAAATGTTTCGAAAACCATATGGGGGCGACTGTAGGTTGACTTGAGGGCTCAGAAAACAAACTTAATGTTGTTTTCGAGATATATAACTTGTTTTCATAACCGTTATTTTTGGTGATAAAGCTAAAATTTCAATGTCAATTCTGGGGAAAAACATACAAACCCTCTGTACCAAGTTTGAAACAAATCCGTTAACCCGTTCAGGATCTACCTACATAGCACGATGCACACCTGGGCGCACGGCCAAACAGACCAACGCAACGTGACAAACGAGAAACGACATGCTGAGAGCCATTTTATTGGAATTCCCCATCATCGTAGTAGTTATGTGAGTTTTGAATAAGTCCTCGATTTTTTTTTTTGGACACGAAACCAACACTTGCTCTTTGAATATCAACTGAAAATAAGTTAGGTAGGTTAAACGCCCAAAGATGAAAACAATAACTATTCTTATGAAGGTAATCTGTTAGAAAACTTTTGAAAGCTCTTGCCTGTTATTTAAATGAAATTTTTCTTTCAGAACATCATTCAAAAAGTTTTTTGAGAAATTATTTATTCCCTAAGGCCTAAGATATCGGAATAAAAGTAGCATTGTTTGACGAGAAAAGGAAATCAAAAATACCCTCAACTATACATACATTCAAATATAGAGAAAATTGGTCTAGCCATTGGGGCTTCCAATCATTTGGTATCCTAGACAGGCAGAATTGTGGGACAACCTATGTATTCTTCGTCTTATAGTTTTTTTTAGAACCATATTTGATTAAAATCTCGAGGTCATCTTTGTTTTCCTTTTTAAATTATTATCAATTTCCCTTTGATGAATATTTTGTTTAAAATAACCCCACCCAAGTCAGTCGTGGCCGTTTATTTTTCAGCTTCAAACAGAAAGTTTTAAAATGCTTTTTTTTGTCGCTCAATAAAAACACGAATAAAAACATTCCCCCAAAAAATATGTACCTACACATTGTTCTCTCCCATCCTCATCAGCTCATCTCACAAATGTCTCGTCTAGTCTAGCTGAACTGAGCTGTCATAAAAGGAAGACAAAGTTAGTATAGCAACAAAATACCTATATAGGCGAAAAACGCGATGTGATTGGAGTCACGTCACGTTTTATTTTTCCAGATCTCAGTCCATCTGCTTCTTTTTCTGATGTTCTTTAAAAAAAAAAAATATATATTAGGGAAATCATAGACCAAGAGGTGTCTCTGTCGTCGTCGTCAACAGTACCAACCGACTTGCTCTCGCGCTGTTGATAGCCGTAGACGTGCCGTGGTGGCATAGTGTTCCTGCTGTTTTATTTAGAAACTTCATCCAAAAGGGCGAGAACCGAGAAAGAAAAGTGAGAAAATATGTCGTAATCGATAAAGGAAGCAAGGTGCGCTATACATACTCGACTCGCGTTCATACACACACTCCGACTCCGGATAAAATAGATAGCTCTTACATTGTAGATAGGTAGGAATAGAAATTGGAAGATAAACTACGTTCCTACTCCTCGTGGATTCGGGGAAGAAGGTGTTGTAGAGGAGGATAGCAAAAGTAATAGAAAATCCAGAAACATTGCTCGCTTCGAAAACCGAACCAAGTATAAGGGGTACGTTGAACTCTGTGGAAGACCGAGAAAATTACACATATACAATACATATACCTGTTTTCTATATCTACCCTTCGCTCTCTCTCTCCATCGTGTTGTCGTTCTCTTTTTCACTTACTTCCTGGGCCCTTTTTGTAAATATAGAATAATAGAACCTTTGTAGACTGAACGGAATACAGAATAACACACTCTACCCGACCCGAAGAGTAAGAGCAACCCACCCGAGTTTGTTTGTTGTAATTTTCCTCAATATTCTCATCAGGCCTCAGCAGTACAAGTAGTAGGTATATGTATGTAGCAGCAGCAGTTTTTTGTGGATTACTTTGGTTTTGAGTATATAGTTTTTGTTGTTGTTGTTGGTGCTCCTGTTTCTGGCCTTCTGATGCTGGATCTAAAATCTGGATGGTTGCTGCTGCTGATGATGATGATGATGGCTATGGTGATGGCGTTTTTTAGGGGTGGCTTTGGGCTTTTACAATGCCGATTGTGTGTGATAGGAATAATTTTTGCTTCTTGTCGGTCGTCTATTTCCAAAGTAATCTTTCACATGCGGCACAGCGTCGTCGTCGTCATCAACATCATCGTGTCGTTCCCGTCCTCCTAGTCGTTGTCACTTTTCAGTGTCGCATACACAAAACCATTCACTCTATCCAGATCCAGAGAGCGGATACGTGGAACGCGCCCCTTTTTATCGTCTCGTTCGGTTAAAATATATTTTTAGAAGAAAAAATCCATAGGTAACCAACAAAATAAAAAAAAAATATTCCAAATTGTTACATATTCTGCTCTTTCATGCCAGTTTGTCTATTTTTTAAACAAATTTATGGTTTTTAAAGCGGTTTTACCTTGCTCTTCTGAAAGTGTTTTGTTTAGTGATTTTTTTTAATAATTTTGTTGTGAAATAAAAAATCTTCAAAAGAAAAATAAGTGATTTGTTTGGTTGTGAAACTCAAAAGTGTTGTGCCATTATACCTACCTATTTGGATTATTTTTGGATGTAGATGCTGCTGCAGCTTTTATTGTTGGTACGTTAATTTCTCTTCTAGAGAGTCTTTATCTATAGTCATAATGATTTCCTAGGAATCGAAAAAAGTTCCAGGAACCAATTAAAAGGAGAAATCACTTGATTTAGCCTGTAAAACAAAAACAATACATTTTGATTAATATGTTTTCGGCTAAGTGCTTTTCGAATCGAACTATACCTACATATCGCTCCATGTGTTAAAAGATTTTAAAGGAAAGCCTTTCATATGGCTTCTGTCATCACTTAAATTTGAATTAAAAAAAATGTGAAAAGTACATACCTACATGTTTAACTAATAGGTAGTGAAATAAACTTTTCTTTGATCAAGCAGCAGTTTTTCGTGATGTTTTTTTTATTATTTGGTAGCTAGGCTGGAAAAGATATAATTATTATTATCTTGGTAGGGCGCAGGAGCTATTTTCTCGGAGAAATTTTTTGTTTGTCTTGAAAATACTTTCGATACCTATACCTACCAAAACACTGCCTGAACTTTCAGGTTGAAGATAAGATTGGATGTAGAAGCTAAGTAGGGTAATTGCAAAGGGACATTAACTTACAAAATAGAGCCTAATAAGAGAAACCCCAAGATAAAAATCGTGTTTTTTTATATCGCTTAGAAATAAATTTGCACAACAAAACGAAAATCGCCGCGAGTGGAAGTTATTGTTACTAACAGAAAGGGGGTAGGGGGCTTTCACACAAGGAAACTGAGTTGCCAGAAACTAGATAGTTTGTTGGCGAGAAGGGTGTGAGGGGACATTTTTTTTATTCCCCTTAAACCCTTCTCGCTTACAAACTCCCAGTTTCCGGCAACTCAGTTTCCTTGTGTGAAAACAGCTTTACTATACTTTCTAATTCATAAGTAACTTGTATCCCGGAGGTAAAATAGATATAGGTATAGGAACATTAGACTACAGGATTAGTTAATTAATTAATTAATATTTTAAGGTCACATCCCACTAATTGAAAAAGATTTTTTTGGTTCAAGTGCTGGGTTTGCACTGGTTCCTTTGATGCTTAAAGTGGACTAAGGCCCATTTGCTGAAACGAAACTTAAATATTTAAGTTCAACATCCTCCGTGTAAACAGTCACATAAGTTATTATGTTGAGCTTAAGTATTTCAAGTTGAGTTTCAGCAAATGGGCCTAAGTCATTTAAAAAGAAAATGTCTAATTTGAAAATAAAATGAGTTGCAACTAAACGGTATATCTTCTTTTAGAAAACAATCTTCAAGCACTTAACTGCACCTCTTAATTAAGAACAAAATATTTACTGCAGTAGATTATATGTACCATGATTTCTATAAATAAAAGAATTAAAACTGACTCAGTCCACTCTAACCAACGGCACACTTGACTTCCGCAATTGATGTTAGGCCAACTATTAAAAGGCAGGATTAGTTCAGCCATTTACGTAGAAATAAGGAAAAAATACGGATTTTTTTTTTTTTTTTTTTAAATAAAATGCAGTTTTCTTTAATTAACTAAAAACTTAACGCAGAAGCATGAAGCTTAACTAACATTTGTTAACATTAACAACATTTTTTGTCTGAAAATTCTGTGCTTAAAACGTTTTGGACTTTTTTGGAATTTATTTCGAGTCGAAAATAAAAAAAATATGAAAATATGCACTTAAAATATGCATTTATTATGAAAATATGAGTTTATAATGAAAATATGCGTACAATATGCAAAATATGCACTAACGATAGAATGCCATCAGAGCCCTTTAAATTCCCAATAGCAGAGGCGAACAATTTTTTAACATTTTTTACCAATTTGTGCGATAGAGACAAAATTATAGTTTTTCAAATGTTTTGAAAGTCCTGAATTGGAATCCGCCCTCAAAATTGAAAAACCAATTACATTTTTTTATCCAGAAAAATAATAACGGCACCTAAAACTAATAATCTTCCCGTCAAAAAATCAATTTGAATTTTGGCAAAACTTCCGTTTCTCTTCGAGAAATCGGTAGTAAGGCTGTAGAGAGGAAAAGATTTAAACTAACCAATGATTTTTCGAAGGATCAAAAAAATATTGGAAATATCCAATAATTAATTTTTGAGGCGAAGATTTGAACTTTATATTTGATTTAGATTTGAAATTATAGCTAGGGTAAGTTCTGGTCACACCTAGGCCCTTGTCAACTATGAACCCTTTTGCCTTAACATACAAAACAAAAATTGTTTTATCTAAGATTTGATCCTGCTACCTTCTGTTTGTCAGCCTAATACGTTACATTGACGGTACAATTTGACGTTTAATAGTGAATATTGAAGTTTAATGAAAATAAAGACCAAATACGATTAAAATTTATCTGCAACTGACTTATTTTTCTGTTGGAGTAAATCGTCTAACTCAATGCGTGGAAGGCTTTCTCAGAAATTGTCAAATTGCACACAAATTTTCCACAGGCAATAAATATTACGATACCTGCCATATATGTTAATTTTTTTTTAAATTAATCTGCTCGTCCTCGGTTGCAGATTTGAATTCATAAACTAACATCCTTATTTAGCTCCCGTGTTAAGGAAAACTACACCATGGAATAGGAATGTTCCGGACTCAAATGAAGCAGTAAGCAACTGCCTTTAGTTTGAGCCCAGAAAATTCTTATTCCATGGTGTCGTTTTCCTAAACATGGTAGCTAAAGTAACTATTTTTTCTTTATGAATACGGGTGTTACTATTTAAAAGATACAATTAACGACGAGATTTTTTTTTTATAATAATTAAGGACTTAAGGCCTTTAAAAGCTTTTTTAAATCAGTTGTATTACAACTTTATCGAAATCACCAATATTTTATTAAACTTGATCTCAATTAGTTTCATTAAAACCAAGAAAAAGTCTGCAATAAAAAAATAATAAAAATCAAACAAATTTGTACAATCTGAAGTACACAACTCAGCGCATTATATGTAGTTTACGACATTAAAATAATATTGTATGCATATCTGTCATCCAATTTACTTCCGCAAACAATCAGCATTAAACAGAAAAAAAAAACACGAAACACTAAAGTAATTGCCATGTAACACGATAAAATATTGCTAAACCACGTCACTACGCGCCATATGTCATCGTCATACATTGGACATGCAACAATTACACTGTCTAGGTCAGTGGCTATGCCATGTGGTGCGGCCGGCGCAGCGCGGCGACCGGATCGGCCTGTCCCTGATGGTGTGACGAATCCATGAAGTCTGAAAAGAAAAACTGTTCGTCGTCGGTCAGACAGCGCACGCACCAAATCATTTTCACTTGCCACAAAGTACCATTAAAATTAAAAAAAAAAAAAAAAAAAAAAATAATAAACAGCGTGAGGAGTGGAGAATCTTTTGTTGTTTTTATCACCACTTTTAAGCGGCGTTATAATTGAGTCCTTCAAAACGAGAGACGTCCCCCCTTCTGACCATTAGTCTTTTTTTAAATTACGTAAACACAACTTAACCAGCCAGCAGCGTCAATCGATGATGGTTTTATTGCGTGCATCTCGACTTTGTCAATTTTGTTTTAATTTAAACATTTTTCTTTTGCTTATTTTCAGTTCGCTTTCACATCGCACACCTGTATGAAGTTCAAAATAAACATAAAGCTGCCAAAGAGGCATACGAAAAGCTTCTTAACGAAGACCAGCTGACATTGGAACTGAAGGCCGATATATATCGACAGTTAGGTGGGTAGATGACTTCTTATTACTAAATTACCAATCAAACTTTAATTTAAATTTAATCTTTTTTTACTTCAAACAGGATGGATGTATCATTGTGTTGAATCCTTAGGCGATAAACGACAACGAGAATCTTATGCAATTTTCTGTTTACAAAAGTCAATTGAAGCCAATCCAAAATCAGGACAATCATTATATTTGCTTGGAAGATGTTATGCTGGAATTAACAAAGTCCATGATGCCTTTATAGCGTATAGAAATTCTGTTGAGAAGAGTGAAGGGAACGCCGACACTTGGTGTTCGATAGGGTAAATATAATTGATGTTTTGTTTTTATTTTGAAGATTTTTAAGACGTGCTCAGAAACAAAAGCGGATTTTTCCAATATAGTCCGTTGCAGTTTTGTTTATTTCTTAGACGATAGAATTGGATTTAATAGAAAACATTTCGTATACGAGAAGTTTTCATTTAGATAATATCCCTTATAATGTTGCGGGTGGCAATGGCACAGTGTTTGACTGATAACCTGTACGTGTGGGTTCGAGCCCCAGTCTAATTCTCAATCCACTGTGCCAACAAAAATCTTTCCTTTCCTTCTATTCATTCTAACTAGTGCCATGCATAGCATTTAAAAGACCTGAGGTCTTACAGGCATGTAATTAAAATTATTATTATTAAAATGTACACATTATTGACCAATCCAGGAAAAGTCGAAACGGTTGAAAACCACATAATATCAAAAAGCAGAAAAGTTGTTTGCGTCGTTTAATGCTCTCAAAATAAAATGTTGCTGTTTTTGATGGAGTAGTTCGAACTTCAAAGCTTAAGAAATCTTATTTAACATATTGTGATGAACATTTGAAGGGAATTCTAAACATAACTTTATATATATTTACGTGAACATAAAACAAATTTGGAGAGAAGTCAGTTTTATTTTTATTTGTAATTCTGGCGACCCCACCCAGGCTTTACAAAAAGACTTCAAAAGGTTCACTTCAAAAGGGCATAGATATAGATGGGACCTGCAATAATTAATCCCTAGACACCATTAGAATCAATCCATCGCTTTCTAAATGCATTAACTCTATGCGTCAAACAAGAGAGTAAGTCAAAAAATGGATGATGGCAAGCTAAAAGTAAGAACTTATGAGACACTTCACGAAAAGGGATCTTATCCCCCATGCTTTGGCTGCTGGTTGTTAACCAGATTTTGAATGCTTTGGCTTCTTGTTGTTAACCAGATTTTGAATGAACTAAGGAGTGGGCCGTTTACCTTGTAAACCGTAATAAATAGTTAAAAACTGATTAACCCATAATTATTTAAGTAAAGAGGTTGTATTCAACATTTTGTTCAGTTTGTTTGACAAAACCGTAGTTTACCAATTCGTTTATCCTGAGGGTCAGTGTCGATGGTAGCTCCGAGAGGCATTTCACGCATTACAGCAGACATTGTGATTTTTGCGCAAATGTGTCAATCTTTCCCTTTATCGATAAAGTCTCACTTCCAGAGATCGTGAAACGATGAACCCAAAGTTGCTGTGTTTTTAACACTGTGAAGTTTTGCCTCTTGTGTTAAAATATGATTTTATAAACAATATCACCGCATCATATTCTCGGCCAAGTCTTATACTTTGAGCAGAGCTCTCATTATCAATGAAAAACTTATTAAAGGATAATTTCTTGTGTTCTCATTGGGTCACGAGAACTTCAATACATATTTCGCAGGCTTACTTGGCAATTGTATTGTCGACATTTACAGCGGTCACCGGCCCATTGATTGTATGATTTTCACATGAAATCTGTTTGCCGATAAAGTCACTCCGAATAACTAAAACGATTGACCTTATAAAGGACTCTATTTTTTAGTTTTATTATTTTTTTTTTCTAGAACTTACATTGTTGTGTATTGTTTTGAATTCCCACGTAAAATGACAGGGGATTATTTCGAGCATCAAATTTACCAAAGAAAAATTGTTCACGATAGGTATTTTTTTTCTCTCGGAATTTTTCCCTAATTTCGAAAGAGGTTCATGATACCTATTTTTCGAATATGGGAAACATTTCATGGGAAAGACAATTCCCGATAGCCCCAATTGTGTATCTTGTTGTTGAAATTTCGGCTGAAAATTTTGAGTAAAGATGCATGTCTCATTTAACCTACTAAAACAAGAAAGCCATTCTGAAAGGACCTACTTCCTTTCTATGCTTTTCGGCAGATGTTGTATGCCCTGTGTTTCATCACGTTATTGCATCATATTATTTTTGAGTTTATGTTACTTAAGAAATAATTTGTATCCAAAACATTCTTAACGAAACCCAAAATACTATCAATCCTCTTAAAAAAAAAACATATTGAGCCCAATTCTAAATAAAAATTCCCGTGGAAATGCTTCCTTTTTCCCTACTCCCCTATTCTAAACTATAAATTCCCGGGATTTTTTGTTTCCCTTTTCCTTAATTTAAGCAAACTTGGAATATGAGAAATAATACTACGAGAATGAAGCTGGCATTCAAAATGTCCAAAAAATGGAAAATGTAAATATATTTGATTCGAGGAGCATTTTAAATTTGGGAGAATTTGTTCTCCAGGGGATTTTTTTTGTCCGGGGAATATTAAGAATTGGGCTGATTAAAATAGGCTTTTCTTAGGCCCAAGCAATAATATTTTCATAATTACGAGAAGAAAATAAGGGTTGATTTTATCCGAACCACCTTAATGAGTATATACCAAGTCATTGGTTTATAAGAACAAAAAGTTATGTAAATCTAACGCTAACAAAGCCAGCTATCTGCAATGTTATATTTAAATAACAGCTCTAGGCTTGTAATCTTCATGTCTTCATTAATTTAATTTTTAAAATAAATTAATTGAATTGAAAAATTGAATTGAATTATCTCTCTGTTTATTTTATTTTAGGGTTCTGTACCAGCAACAGAATCAACCAACAGACGCCTTACAAGCGTATATTTGCGCTGTACAATTGGATAAAAATCACAAAGCTGCCTGGACAAATTTAGGTATTTTATATGAGAGCTGTGGTCAGTTAAGAGACGCCTATGCGTGTTATTTAAATGCAGCCCGCAATTTAGAAACTGTAAGTTTTATCATTCAACCATATGTTTAACCACAAGAAACTTATTTTTGTTTTTCTTTTTTCTATTCCCTTTAAGAAGGATTCGAATTTTTTTCACACACTCAGTTCAGCTTCAACATCGAATAATAATACACCAGCAACACCAACAAAAAATTCAGCCACTGCTGCTGGTGGAGTTCCATCTACATCATTATCTACTAGTAGTGGATTTGCATCATCATCGCCATCTACAAGTAAAGCGTCAACATCCAAATCCGGTGCTAACAATAGTAGTAGTAGTAATAACAATAATAGTAGCAATAATAATAGTCCTAGTAATAGTAAAACACAAAGTCTTGCTGAAAGTCTAAAGCAAAGGATTAAGTTCCTCGGCACGCAATTAGGTCAAGCTCCTATGCCGAGCATAACGTCTAAACGTAGGCAGTTGTGCTCTATAGAAGAGGCCTGGAATTTACCAATATCACTTGAAATGAGCTCAAGGCAACAAATATCTCAGCAACAGCAACAACAACAAAATCCACCACAACATAATCAACAACAACAATCTTCTTCACATCCGCATCACCCACAACATCCTGCGCAACAATCACATCAGCAACAACAACCAGCCCCACCACCACCACCTCAACCTCAGCAGCCTGGTGTTCTAAACAATCACATGCAGCAAAGGCCGTACGTTAAGGGTTACTCAGCGGTAAGTAAAACAGTTTTCATTTTTCTCGTATAATCTAATTATTTGATTCAAGAATATTTGTATGTTCACTAACTTATAAGAAGCTGGTTATTAACATAAACGCTGAAATAAGTATGAACGTTTATGATGAACGTTATAAAATTTTGTAGCTATACAAAAACGTTCTTTGACAGGATTCATCACACTTGAAAGATTCAATCAGGTGTAAACATTTTGTAAACATATGTAGCTCTGGGTATTAATTTTAATCCTAAAGGCTCTCTTGAAAGTGCTCCAATTATTCCCTTCCGGGTGGTAAATGTGTTTATTTTTGGATTAAGCCTAATTTATTTTTATCATATATATGAATACAAATGAGGGTGTCTTTCAAAGCTTTTGTAACCCTTATGGACTTTTAAGATCCAGTTTATTAAATGAATTTCGAGATAAAGGATTCTTTTGAAAAAAAGGGTGGAACTAGATAATTTATATGATGTACATACGACTTCCGGCGGATATAACATTTTATGGAGAAGTTTGCAAACAAAATTTTTGTTATTATTTTTCTCACTCTTAAAGCCTATGCCACAAACGTTATTTATCTACACCAATTATAGAATAATTTTTAGTGGAAGCAAAAATAATGATTCAAATGATTATAACCGTAGTACTAGGGCTTCTCAGTTCAATTGGATTGGGCGTGCGGTAATCTTTTTAATATACGCTAATCTCTGACCAACTGGAGTCCATTTAATTATTTCGATTCTATAAAATAATTATTTTCGAAATTCGCAAAACCACGCGCGTATTTTTTTTTTTCAGATCAGAACAGATCCTGAGTTGTCAAAAAAAGCGGCGAGTCAGCTAGTTAAAGATGTAACCCTTCGCAATCATGAATCTGAACCATTTTTAAATGTGACAACGGGCAATATGTGCGCGTTTTTCTTCTTATCGTTGCGAAGATGATGTCGGTCGGATAGTCGGTCTCGATCAACTTCTTCATTTTTGCTTTCTAGTAGGTGCAACAGTTTTAATATCCAACAAGATATCAAAATCTTCATCAATATTAAAATGAAGTGACATTTTCTTTTTTTTTTTAAATTAAATTCACACAAATCAAGTTACACCAGCAGAAATTGGGTACGTTCAAAGGAAATGCTGAAAATTAAGTACTGAATTTATGTCGTTTATTTCATATACAAAAGCTGACATCTTGATAATTTTCAACTCTTTTTTTACTACCTCGTTTTCCTTTCAACCAAAAGAGATTTTGATCCCTGGCCAATATAAGATTTCCTTTTAACTCAAAAAAATCAATTACTACTAGTTTGGGACCAAAATCTTGAATCCCGAAACACATATTTGCACACATAACACAATAAAGTGTCATTTATCCAAACGCAAAAGATTGAATTGGCCATTTCGCAGGTTGATTCGCTCAATAAGAAGAGTATTGGGTTATATAAATTCTTCAATAGAAAAATGGTCCTCACAAATAAAAAAACAATGCCATTTTGTGTTCTTTCTGCCATGAAAAATACGCAATCACGGATCAAATGGTAAAAGGAAAACGACATTAAATAAACATTATACTGACGAGACACTTGCGTAAACCCATTGAAAAGTTAGTTAAGGTTGAAAATTTCTCCCTAACATGATCTCATTCGTAAAGCCCGTATGATACTACATTTTTTCTTCATTTTTAATTCATACCATGTTTAATTTTCAGCCGAGAGAAAAAGAGAAATTAGCATTTTCTATGAAAAGAACGACATTAGCCGCGTTTTTTTGTGCCTTTATCTCCGCTTCCATATCTGCTTAAAAATAATTCCCATGTTAAATACAATAACAATTTCGGAATTGTCAAAATTGTTGTTGTATTTTACATGGAAACTATCTTTTAGCAGATATGTAAGCGGGGATAAAGGCACAAAAAACACGGCTATTATAGGTTTGTTTAGTGACAAAAATCTAGACAGGACAGCACAAAACAGCACAAATTGTCAGAACAAGTAAGAACAGAAAAGCGCAGCGCATGCACCAATGTGATTGACAGTTTCCTATCAGCTGTGAAGGAGTGCAAAATTGAATTTAATTTGGTTGGAATAAATTAAGAATTTTAATTTTCTTTTGAAAGATATGGGTCTTCAGATATTTCCGACATTTTTACTTGCGATATACGTAGTATAAGTACGGTGACCATATGTCCTCTTTTTGAGAGGACAGTCCTCTTTTTGAGAGGACAGTCCTAAACACTCTTTTTAGCAGTTGTGTGTCCTCTCTGATTTTGTTTGCTTAAGAGGACAGCACGTTGTCATTTTTTTAATAATATGTCCTCCCAATGTCCTCTTTTTCTACTAAAAATTTGAATTTATATGGAATAGCAAAAAACGTCAATGCCTGAAGCTTCTCTTATTTTAAAAGATTTTAAATTAAAAGTAATGGAAACGTAAGGCAAAAGTTTTTTTACCATTGTCGGTTATAAATAAAAAGAAATGTCTTTCAAATCTGGAATCTGGAATCTGAAGGTAATATTGATATTATCATTTTTTACAGAAAAAGTCGCTTCTTTTTATGAAAACTGTATTGATAACTCAAGTCAATGGGAATAATTTAAAGACATAGAACATTTCGATTGGGTACTTTTGCAAAATGTTCCATCTTGGGAGTTCATAAATATAATAATACTAGCTGACCCAGCGAACTTCGTACGCCTTAATTTCGTTGATGCAATGAAATTAATAATTCCGAGCATGCTAATAATTCCAAAGCTCATTGATAAAAGATGAGTGAAATAGATGAATGCTTTTGGAGAATAGAGTGTTGCGTTCAGCTTGGAGAGACCTAGATGTTGTAAAGCAGAGAGTTGAATCTGGAGATGGTTTAATCGTTCTATATGACTGTTGTTGAATACTGGACGAGATTCCAGAGATACGTGAAGATTCTTGGGTTTGGCAATATGGAATACTTTTTTTTGAGCTCTATCTGTTTTAGATATTAAAATAACTAATTTATAATAATTCATAGAAATCATTTATATTTTAAATTGTTTTTAAAACTTTTTTTTAATGATATGTTATGGAACCAATAAATGTGTACATTATCTATTTCAAGCTACGTTAAAGTTGTTAGCTACGAGAGCAAGTTTTGTGCGATCCAGTCGTGCCCATTTTTATACACGAACTAGATAAAGAGTCCATCATTGATAATATATTCACTTCCAATAAGCTAAATTAGAACTTTTTTTCATACTAAAAGAAATCAATCAGGATATTACTATAGTTTTCATACACAAAGCTTCAACGCTTTATAGCAACAAAAATATAACAGCAGAAAGTTTTATATAAACGTCATCTTGTGGACAATTTTATAACAAACAAATTTTGTGTAAGACACAATAAAGAAATGCGTTATTGTTGTTTTTCGACTTCAGAGCGAATGTTATGACTAAATACTATTGAATTGAAAGATCATTGCCAATGACGGATTGTACTGTGATTCTATTTGCGGATTTTTAGGCCCAAATAACTCTTGAACCCCATGGTCTACAGATTAACGGCTAATAACTTGCAAGAACATGCAATAAACTTTTCAACGATGTATGTCATTCTACTGTTGAGCAGGTGCAGCAGCTTCCATTACGGAATCGCATTATTGCTTTCTTCTAAATTTTTGCCGATTCACAATAAAAGCCTTATATATGTTTTATCAAATGTTAAACACTAAAAATTCAATCTGTAGCGATAAGAACAAGTTCATGCTAACCAGTCGAGCATTCTATTTTACTTAAAAAATAAATAAATTGGTAGCACAGAAGCATAGCCTTAGCTCTAGGAGAACAAGTTAGTGTCTACTAACTTTTAAATCTATCAATCATTTCTGATTGCGTGTTATTAGTCGTCAGGAATGGATGAGTCCAAAAATGTTCTATTAAACATTTAAATTTTAAAATACATTGAACAATTCTGCGTTAATAAATAGAAAATATGTAAACTAGATGGCGCTAACAAATCATTTACTAAAGACACCAACCGGATGCAGTCCATTTCCAATACCTTTATTTTGCCGACGTAGGTAAGGTAGTTCGAAAAAAATCTATTTCCAAACATTCCAGAGCAAACATGAAACAAATTAAACTCGAGACAGGAAATGCCTTTATGAAATCGGAACACCAACCACCATTATTGTGGACTTTACTGGAAATGAAACCGCGTGTTAATTTGGCTGCTGTGCTAGCCTCGTTCCATTCTTCCATTTGGTGTAAAATCATCCCAGTGAACAGTTCAGTTGATTTTTTTTCGGTTTGATTCTTTAGTTTAAAAAAAAAAACTATTAATATATTAAAATGGAAATAAAATTATTTCCTCAATCAAAATTTATTTTCCAAAATGTGTGAATTAGTTCATCGAATGGCGATTAAGAGGTAATTTAATTTTTGTTAATTTAATTTCTTGTATATATACATACATATACCTACTAGGTACCGTACCGGTTATTTCTTTTGTGTTAATATTTTTTTTTTGATGATTGAAATCAGTCGAGTCGACGTCCTCAATACTCGGGTTATTCATCCCAGAGAAATTTTGTCTGTATGTGGTTCTCTTTATGGCAATCTCCATTTCTCATTCCATTAAAAAAAATGTATTCTGAATTCTGATGCGGCAAAAATTTGTCACATGGTTTTTTTTTAAGACGATAACCTCCAGAATACAAATTTAAACACTTGAGTACCTACCTACCCACCTACATTATAATAATACAATTAATTGCTTTACTTATTGTTTTATTTAACGTTGATATGAATTAAGACGAAGCCTATCAACAAATTACTTAGTAGGTACAATGATTTCTTAAATTGTTCATTGGATCTATTTTTCAAAACATCTTTAGAAGCTATCTTTAATAAAAATTATATTTTAAAATAATTTATAAAAAACAAGGGAAGCCAACGCCTTTTTTACAATATAATCTTGTACATTTTACTTCATAGCTATATACTTTAAATACATACCTACAATGTAACTTTCACATGTGGCACGAGCTGGCAGTTAGGTGCTTAAAATGTACATGAAGGTACCTACCTTAAAACGAGATGCTATATCGTGTCTAATATAATAGCACTCCACCGGCCGGCATGTGCAAAAGGAGCAATGTATTCAAGTTCCATGAACTGTCCGTTTGTTCTGTATCTGCTATACTTATTTGTATACATATTATGTAGGTATTTCATAATTTATGTACTTATGTTTTTATCTGTTGGTGCGGAGAATACTGTTGACGCTTGCGCTTTTACATAATGTCCATATCAGGTTTTATCATTAGTTGAATTCTCAGGGTTCCTTTTTTTCAAGGCCATGTTTCTTTCTTCTTTTTCCGCTTCATTTCATAGTTAGGTGTATAATGAATATAATAAAATTACAGTAAAACCAGGTTAAGTTCCTCAGCATAGTCTTGTCTTGTAAGCAAATTAACACTAGCCATTGTTTTTGAGAGAGTCTATTGCAACTCAGCAAAATTTTTACACAGAAAACACAAACAAAATTCTTTATAATAATTTGTTTTGTTAGTGTTTTGTGTGTAAACTTTTTGCTGAGTTTCATACACTCTTATAAAACACACGTCTACTATCAGTATGTTGTATCAAAATAAATAAAAATTGAATGGCCAGATTCTACGAGATAATAGGTGTGTTTAATTGAAAAAGCCATCCATAGTACAATAAGATTTTACATAGATACCTACATTACAAATACAACATCGCTAGTAGCTCTACGGCCGATTAGAAGCTAAAGTAGAATACTACTGTCGATAGATTTTTGACCTTTATTCGAATCTCCAATTGAATTTTTAAGGTTTGTTACTGCCTCTTGCGAGGAATTGACAAATCCTCCAAGAGTATTCTTACCCAGCGGTTCCATTGGCAATGTTAGTGTCAATAAATTGCCATTTCCAATTCTTTGAATTCCACCAATGGAGAAGCTTTAACAAGGTTAATATTGCCCGGTAGATGAAATGCAATTATTACTTACGTTTCGCCTTTTTGGGCGAATTGCGAGGCAATTTAATTTATTGACTCAAATATTGCCAATGGAAGCGCTGGTATAGATGCGATTGATACTTAGTTGAATTGAATCTCGTCCTCAATGGATGTGTTCGTGAAGTACCAATTTATAGTATTGTAAATTTACATTGAACAAATCACTCTTTATGATTTTTTTTTTCTCAGTTGGCCAGTTTATATTTATAAGCTCTCAAAAAAATCACACGGTTCAGGAATTTTATATTATGACACTTGAACCCTGAACCATAGTTAAACTTCAGTTTATCTCGTGAGATTAGTGTGTTAAAAATATTTGATTCTGAAAAAAAATTGTACAAGTCGCCCTAATATGTTTTTGTAAAACGAAGAAAAAGTGGTGCATTTTGAGAATTTCGTTTCTTTCTTTTGAAAAGAATGCTTTACAAAGCAGACGACCTTATTAAAAACTTATGCATAAGTTTTCATCAATCAAATTACACATATCTGTCTCTATTGAAATAGAATTAAAAATTCTGGATTGAATTTTGATTACCAAGCAAAGGAAAGGGCTGTTTGGAAATGTTTACCAAATGCCAAGCAGACAATCAGCCCTATCGAGGTATCCGTTGGAAAATTTTTTTTCCGATCTATTCGAAATCGGAGAATATTCTACCGAGGTATCCGTTCCGATTGACAGATCGGACAATCTTCTGATAAAATGTAACGACTATCATCGCATAGCGATGAAATGCGTTCAGTCCAGAATTTTTGACAGTTGTGCGTTAAATTTCTTCCGAAATTCGAACACAGAAAATAGTTGCGGAATATTTTAAGAAAAGTAAGCAACAAAATATAAATAAATATAATTTTGTTTCGTTAGTGCAATAAACAACGAAGTTGACTCAGAAAGAGAGGTTGGTTGAAATAACAAATAGATGATAAAGCAACGCTATTCATTTTTGTGGACAAATTTATAAACTTTTAAACATCACAAAGATTTTTACTTATTGAACTAATCCGGACGAATGTGTCAAATGAATGCGATTGTATGCTTTATCTTTTTTCTTCCGAAGTGGATACCTCCAACGAAATCTAGTTTACGATCGGAACGGACTATCGTTTCGGAACGTTTTCCCAACGGATACCTCGATAGGGCTGATTGTGATAAAAACCATGAACGCAACGATACAATATTTTTTAGTAACAAAATCATAATGTTGTTTTTCCTACGAAGTGGCCCAACAATAATTTCCGTTTAATTTTCCAAAAAGGTTGAAATTTCATACTGGGATTGCATATATTTCTGATTATATGACATTCCAGTATTTGACTACCGATTCCCTGTTGTAATAAGACAGTGGCATTTAAAGATATCAAATTCAATAACTGGTATTCAAGCGATTCACTTAATTCTTATAAGCAAAAGCAGTTGAACAATATAATGAATTATAAAAAAATGTCCGCCAGGAGGCTATTAAAAAAAAATTATTGAAATGAAGGTCATACATTACAGCCACTTTTTAAATACTTAAGCTATCGTTAGAACAAATCAAACTCTGTAATATATTTTAAGAGGTCTCACTAAAAAATCAGTTCAATTCAAATGTCAAATAAAATTTTTAACAACAAATATGAACGCACACAAAGCAAAACGTAATTTCCGATTTTCTTTTCAATTGGGCGGGTGTAAGAAAAATCGAAGAGAACAATAATTCTTAACCTTAACGTACATAAAACAACTCGCTTCTAAATTCTAAAGTCAGGCCATAACCTCTTTCTATTTGAAAATTGGTAATTGAATATTAAATTATTTCCTAAGAAAGATGAATTTTCCTTCAAAGATTTTTTTTTTTTTTTTGTAGAAAACCAACAAAATTGCTTAGGTCTCCCGATAGTCCTTCCCTTGGATAGTACTCATACTTTAAAGTTTAGTATTATTTTGTAGTTACAAATCCGCAGATATACTTTGGGATTCACCAATTAATTGTTTCCTGAGTGCCCCTCTGACGGAAAATTAAATAAAAATGCTTGATAAAAAATGAATTGTCCTTTTGATGTTTAGTTCATTTAGCACTCTTGCATACAAATTTAAAATGTATACAAATGCTTTTACTTTACACAGTAAACGGCTTATGGAATTCTTAGGTTATTCAATATTCAAATTGTAAATAATTACTATATAGTCACGACTTGAATCCTTTGTAGTAAAAAATATCATAAAAATTCTCATTACGAATGTATTCTTAACGAGGGACTCTTGACAGGGCTTTTACAATTACATAAATTAATATTAAAAACTTTTAATTAAATCTAATGGTCCGCAGATATACTTTGGGGTGCACCCATTAATTGCTCCCTGAGTGCCCCTCTGACGGAAAATTGAATACAAAATGCCTATTATAAAAATTGAATATTTTCCTTAATAAATAATTAATTCAGCACTCTGGCATACAAAACGATTCTAAATAATCACCTTTTATTTGTTCTACAATCCTTTTTTTACCATTGTTTTCTCGGATTTTCATATTCTTTTCTTTATTCGAGTACAAAATGATATTCTTACATTACAATGGATTATTCAAAATGTTACCCTAACGATCCGCAGATATACTTTGGGGTGCACCTATTAATTGCGCCCTGAGTGCCCCTCTGACGGAAAATCAGATAAAAATGCTTGATAAAAAATGAATTGTCCTTTTGATGTGCAGTTCATTTAGCACTCTTGCATTCAATTCTAAAATCTATACGAATGACGATTCTATTGTACATAGTAGACTGTTTATGGAACTCATAGGTTGAATCCCGTAAAACTATCACACAATTCTTCGTTTTGTGAAATATCATTCAAATTGCCATTGCGAACGTATTCAGTGAAAGTTTTTTTGGAGTGATCCGCAGATATACTTTGGGGTGCACCTATTAATTGCGCTCTGAGTGCCCCTCTGACGGAAAATCAAGAATATGCCTATTAAATAAGTAAATACTCCTCAATGAATATTTAACTTTGCACTCTGGCATACAAATATTTTTATTTATGCAGAAAATGTTATCAAAACAAAAACTCCCAACAAAAACTTACACACAAAATTATTTTTCTGTTTTTTGTTTAGGCAACGCAAGGTCCTCCGCCACCATATCCACATCAGGGCACAACCAACGCCCTAGGACCAATTGCACCAAAGCGTTTCAAAGATGAACTATCCCCACAAACTTCAGTGCCTGTGGCGGCGGGTACGGGTATTGTGCCGCAGCAAACACAACAGCTTGGTGCCGCACAACAACAACAACAGCAGCAGCAACGGCCCGCGCAACAACCTTCATTCTATCTATCACAGCAACAGTTACAGATGTTGCAGTTCCTGCAAACAAACCAACATAACTTAAACTCCCAACAACAGCAGTTGTTTCAGCAATTGAGCAATCAGTATCGGTTGATGGTACAGTATCAGCAACAGCTGAGACTGCAACAGCAACCGAGACTGCAGCCACAACCGCAGCAGCAACAACAACATCCACCCCCACCGCAACAACAACAGCAGCAACAAGCTGGTGTAGTACAAAACTCTACCCCACTTGGTGCACCACCCGCATATCCTAGTCAACCGCCAGCGCCACGAGCTGCCGATCATGTGATCACGGGGAACGGTGGCATTGTGGGTGGCGGCAGTGGATATGTGGATAACACATCTAATTTTGTCCAACAAGCCGCAACGGGGAACACACAACCCGCTGCAGGAATGCCATTCAAATCAGCGAATGTGTATATGAATGGAATTGTCCAGCCTCAGCAGCAGCAACAGCAGCAGCAACAACAACAGCAGCAGCAGCAACCCAGTCCGCTGCTGCAATCGTTACAGCAGCCTCAACAGCAACAACCGGCGGGGTTTGACACGTTAAACGAATTCACCCAATTGTCTCCGTGCAGTGATGGAAATGATTTAGGTAAGTGTAGTTCTTAAAATTTTCCAACTATAGGGTAAAGATATTATTTGATTTTAATACGAACGAAGTTTCTTCACATTGACACTCACTCGAAGAACTACAAAATAATTTATGAACTTTGTTTTCTTTTTTGTCTCTTTTTTTGTTTTTATTTTCATTTTCTTGTTTTGTGTCTCTCGTCTCTTCTTTCATCTGATGCGCTGAAATTCAAGATATTTCCTCGCCGTTCAGTGATAAGCTACTAGGTAATTTTGTTTCTTTTTATACGTTTTCTAATTAAGTTTTTTTTTTGTTTTGTTACTTTTTTTTTTTTTTTTTTTTTTTGTTGAAGAATTATGTTTTTCGTTTGAGTTTTTTTTTTTTGCAAAACTTAGCTACATTGCACGCTTAACTGATAGTAGCGAAAAGGCAAAGAAAATGAACAATCAAAATTGTTTGCGAATATTTTGACTTGAATTTACTGTGCTACAAAATGAGAAGCTTTAAAAGAATTCGCTCAGTTTCTAAACTATCTTAATGGGGAATTTGTTAAAGTGCTTTATTTTTAGCTTGATATTCGCAATACAATTATACATTTTTGAAAGATTTGCCTAATCTCATACCACCTGATACGATTGATTTTGCTTCTAGAACAATATTGAATGTATTTTGCTTACGCTCACGTTGCACGCTTGCACAAAATTAATCATCTTTATTCCATATATACATATGTACATTAACGTACCTTTTTTGGTATCTTTAACTCAAAATATTAAAACCGGAATATCAACACTTTCATAAAAAATACCGATTTGTACAAAACTTGCAACTTGAAAACTCTATAGAACTAGTTTTGCTGTGAAAATAGTTTTGAACAAAAGTAAAAAATATGGCTGTAAAAGAATTAAGCTCGTTATTCTATTTTATAGGCGATTAAAATTAACTAAATGAACCTATACCGGAAGACAAAACTATAAAAGTTAGTACTGGCAATTTTAAACAGCACAATGTTAATGTTTTACAACTTAATATTTTTCTAATTTTTAAACATTTTACTAAAGTTTTCTAAACAAGCCAATTTCCCTCATAAACTCCAGGTGAACACGACCAAAACAGTGAAAGCTCGTCGAAAAAACTCACAAACACTCCCATTTTGACATTTATAAATGTCGAAAGTACCATTTGTATTTAGTACGATGCTAAAAGGTTCAATAGTTTTTTGATGATTTTAACTTTAATAAAAGACTAAGTTAAGATAGTACGATGCTCAACTCATTTAAATTAAGTAAAATCATTTTTAAGGCTAGTGCAATACTAAAAATGTTTAAAGCATCGCACTAAATTGACTAAAATTCTGCGCCATTATTATTAAACGAGTTAATTTGGTTTATATTCGTTCAATTCTTTGCTGATCTTAAGTTATAGGAGAAATAAATACTATTAAGAACAAACGTTTGCTTTATGTGATGAATAAGTACTAATAGTCCGAGAGCAAGTGAACATTTACTCAAAGTGTTTTATACCGTTTTATCAGTACAAGCTACATGTCATAGGTCTGGTAGCTATATAGCGGCCCCAACACCATTAAAATGCACTTTCAAAGTGCAACAACAAAAATAATCCCTCTAAAAGAGCTTTATACGGCTCCAATTTTTCATCACTAGATCCTTGTGCCTAAACAAACTAGAATCCATCGGTCTGGCAGCGATACCGTGGACCTAACACCAGTAAAACATCATTTCAAAATGCACTTTCAAAATTTATTTTTATAGTCATTGGTCTTTGGTATTGCTGCCAGACCGATGGATTCTGGTTAGTATAGGCACAAGGCTTAGTGATGATATATTATTTGTTTGACAACTATTTAAATGGAAATTTTAGGTCCTTTTCTTTATTTTTCTTTTCAATCTAAAGCCGTTCCCGTACTCAAAAATATTGCAAATTTTGACATCAAAGAACGCTCACGAGAGATTTCCCCTACCTGTGATTTTCTGACCGGAAAAATTATTTGGACTGAAAATCACATTTCAGCTAAATGTCATTTTGAGAGTTAAATAATGAAAGCCAAACATCGTGCCATACTTGTCTGGCACATTAGGTAATACAGAATTTTCGTGAACTTGCTCTCCCGTATATTTTGCACAGTTTTAGTATTTTTGAGAATATTTCATCCTTGCTCTCCAAAATTTGATAGATTGTGTGGGGGTATCTGTGCACGTAGTAAAGTATCCGACCATTTATTGAATCATTGTGAAAATAAGTCATTTAACTTTGTTGATTCTGTTTCACTTTAACAAAGTTAGATTCATTCTATTGAAAATCAATCATGTGTAAAAGCATCTTTGAAACCGAAGGAGGAAACCACATGAGAATCATCTCATAATAGCTTAGCTAATAGCTTAAACGATATCGTTTTAGTGATACCGGTCCCTTTCTTTTTCTAATTATATGATAGGGATAGCTTTTGTCAAAACGATATTGTTTGATCGTTATCGTTTTACGTAATAAGGCCCATGTACTGACAATTTATGTTTGACAGATTATAGTATCGCCCAGTCAGTGCTTGAAATGCGACCAACAAAAATTGCCATACACAATTACACTTACTCCAGAAAAGCAAGAAAGATTCATTACTTAAATTGCAGGCTACAAACCTACCCCTTTAAAAATATATAAATAGAAAATCACACGAAATTCAAACAATCGTTTACCTTCCTTCACGGGAGAATATTAACATAACAATAAATGGTAGAGATACCATCTGTACCTTTCAAACGGTATTACCAATTTTTAGTGGAACACTAAGGGCCAGTTTGTTCACAGTGGGTTAGATTTAGTATGTGACTTCCACAGGATATAATTAACTAACCGTAATCAACCAAATTTGGCTGACTAGCGATATCCATGATTAGCAACTTGTACTTTGGATTTAAAAAAAAAAAAAATTGATCAACAAACACATTTGACGATTTCTCATTTGCAATAATCATGGATTAAAGATGATTAGCTGTGAACAAACTGGCCCTAAAATACAGATACTAACATTTTTCTAGTTTTTTGAGAAAATTGAAAATAACAGAAATAAGTTTTACTTTAAGTTACCTTCCCATTTCCCCTAAGCAGCGACATTATTTTTCGATTTTTAACCATGAATTATTATTATTAGGCTAACAATTTAGCAAAAAATCAGAAGTACCTGATCGGAAGGTCTGAAGTGTAAATTACTGGAACTAGCTAGACACCATTATTTCTCTATTGGACATCAAGTTATCGAGCATTGCGAGTTTTTTCTTTGCAAAATAATTCTACTCGTTCAAAAATAACTTGTAGATAAACTAAAGGTTCGATTTCCACCATGACGCAACATATAACATAACGTTGTTTTTTTTTTTTTTTCTTAATCATCAATGCGATTTCATGGCTCAAGAATGAAACCTACATAATTTTTTCAATTAATCAAAACGCTTTAAATCATTAGTGTGTTGATTTTTTTCATAACTATCAACAGTGGTGTTTGTGAAGTGAGAGTGTGTAGCCAGCGCAGCAAAATATTACTTTATGCACAAAGAGTAACAAACAAAAGTTCTTATAAATACCTTTTTATTGTTAACTGGTAACATTTTGCTGATCGGGATATGCACTCTCACCAAAAACACCGCTAATATAATAACTAAAATCAAACATGTATTTCTAATAAAATAAATTGAATGATTTATTTTATCTTATGTTTGTCTTTGTTTCATTTGTCAGGTGTAACTGAACAGGAATTGCAGGCGATTCTCTCCCAGAAGGACCTCGCTTCCACATTTGCTGAGGATATCCTCAAATCATTTACATCCGAAGGTCTAGACATTAAGGAAGAATTCGACGAAAACTCACATGATCTCTTCAATGGATTCGATTCAACACCGCCACCCTCATCGGAGCCAACGCCCCAACAAACACCCACCAATCATAATAGCAATACAATTGTCACAAATCAAGTCAATTGCAACAACAACAACAGCAATAGCTGCAGCAGTAGTAGTAATTTTCGCAACAAATCACCGCCTGTAAAATGCGAAGCCACTTCAACGTCCAGTAGCAATAGCATAACTGGTGGAAGTGGTGGCGACCTGGATGGTGGTGGTCTCTCATCGAAAGTTGGTGCTTTTGTTAAGGAAGATGCCGACATGGATGTGAGGGTTAAGTTGGAGAATAATTTTCTTGACGACGACGATGAGTTGCCAAAATTTCAAATACGAATGACGGCTAAGCAAATAAGGCAGGCGGTGGAACAACTGCCGATCGATACGGCGCCGCCGCATTGTTCGGTGTTGCATATTGACGCACCACCACCTACGCCGCCCGATTGTCCGCCACAGCGTTTGACCAAAGAACAACTCCTGCCACCGACACCGTCAGTGCATTTGGAGAATAAGAAACATGCCTTTAGTCCGCAACTGCAAGAGTTTTGTCTGAAACATCCGATAGCAGTGGTACGAGGGATGGCCGGTGCGCTCAAATTGGATTTGGGATTGTTTTCGACGAAAACATTGGTTGAAGCTAATCCCGATCATAGTGTTGAGGTACGAACGCAGGTGCATCAGGCGCCCGATGAGAATTGGGATAATACGCTGGCGAAACGAGTTTGGGCTTGTATATCACATCGATCTCACACCACCATTGCCAAGTATGCCCAATATCAGGCATCGAGCTTTCAAGATAGTTTGAAGGTGAGTTTGATCTTTTAGTCAATGAGAAATATTGTGATTTTTAAGTTTTAATGATGTTATCAACAAAATTACTAACTTTCGTTCTACTGAAGTTAATTTTGAGGAGAAATTGTTTTTATCTGAATTAAATTTAAAAGAAATTTAAATTTGTTTAATTTTTTGGAAGACTTATTTAAACGAGAATTGTTTGTTTATGTTTGCAGGATGAACGCGAAAAAGGATCAGCAGGAGCGCACACAATGTCTGATTCAGATTCAAAAGATTCAATGAGCAGTTCAACAGTCAATGGCAAACGGAAGAAGATGAAAAATGGAAGCAAAATGTTGAAGTAAGTTTTGTTTTATTTAAATACAATTTGGCAGCGCTCTGAAGGGATTATTCACTACATTTAAGTAGATAGAATTTTTTGCACTTAGCAACACTTGTGTTTTTAATAAATTCTAATTAAAAATGCTCTTTCGCTTAGTGCTAGATTAAATTTTATGAGAGATTTTCGCTAACACCGCTAGAAATCCTCTTGGCGGAGTTTGATAGTAGACCTTTCAACAATTTTGTAAGATTTCATTTTTGTAAACTGAAATGTTTGCATTTAGCAACACTTGTGTTTTTATTTAATTCTAATTAAAAATGCCTATTCGCTTAGAGCTAGATTAATTTTTATGAGAGATTTTCGCTAACACTGCTAGAAATCCTCTTGGCGGAGTTTGATAGTAGACCTTTCAACAATTGTTTATAACCTAAAACCTAAGTTTTTCATTTCGATCGAAATAAATATGCAATAAAATTGATAGCCAGTCTTACTCTAAATGAAAACTGTTTAGGAAATCCTGTTCTAACTTGAACATTCTTTTGTGCTCCATTACAGATTCGGCACCAATGTAGATCTCTCTGATGAACGAAAATGGCGACCACAACTTGCTGAATTACAAAAGCTACCTGCCTTCGCCCGAGTGATATCCGCCGCAAATATGCTCTCACATGTTGGCCATGTCATCCTCGGCATGAACACTGTCCAATTATACATGAAAGTACCAGGCAGTCGAACGCCCGGTCATCAGGAGAATAACAATTTCTGTTCAATAAATATCAATATCGGACCTGGTGATTGCGAATGGTTTGCTGTGCCGGATGCCTATTGGGGTGGCATACATAATCTATGCGAAAAGAATAACATAAGTTATTTGCATGGATCATGGTGGCCGGTGCTGGAAGATTTATACAAGGAAAACATTCCAGTGTATAGATTTATTCAGAGGCCGGGTGATTTGGTGTGGGTTAATGCTGGTTGTGTTCATTGGGTACAAGCTGTCGGCTGGTGCAATAATATCGCTTGGAATGTTGGTCCGCTTACAGCGCGACAATATTCGCTGGGAATTGAACGGTACGAATGGAATAAATTGCAGAGTTTCAAAAGTATTGTACCGATGGTGCATTTAAGTTGGAATTTGGCACGTAACATAAAGGTTTCCGATCCAAAGCTTTATGAATTGTTAAAGTGAGTTTGAATTTAAATATTTGGTGATATGAACAATTTGTATTTAAGTTTTTTTTTTAATTTCTAGAATGTGCCTGCTGCAAACTTTAAAGAATGTTTTTCACACACTGGACTACGTCAAGTCAAAGGGTGTAGAAGTTCGTTTCCATGGTCGTGGAAAGAACGAAGCTTCTCATTATTGTGGTCAATGTGAAGTAAGTATATTTTTTAGTATAAAAAAAAGTACAAAACACAAAAGATTTAATTCTTAATTCTAAAATGATGTTTCTTACATAAAAACTAACTTTCGTTCTACTGATTTGAAAGTGAAGAGAAATATGTCTTTCTGATTTTTTTTTACTATGTATTTACTCTTCTTTTAAATTATTAAGATTTTTTCTAATATATTATTTTTGTTTATATCTTTGTTACAGGTGGAAGTCTTTAATATTCTCTTCATTCGTGAACAAGAAAAACGTCATGTTGTACATTGTATGAGCTGTGCCCGCAAACAAGCGCCGTCCCTTCACGGTATAGTTTGTCTAGAGGAATATCGTTTATCTGAATTGTGCCAGATTTATGATCAATTTACCCTTTTCAAACCACCAGCTCCACCAAGTCCTCTTACAAAAGTATAACATTAATGGATCATAGTTCAATTTGTTTTTCTTTTCTATAAATACTTTCCCCTATATTGTCTGAACAAAAAAAAAAAAACCTTCTAAGTATTTTTATTATTTTTTTTATTTCTTCTCAATTTCTTTATCTATTTAGAATATTTTATTTTGTAAAAAAAATTATTTTTCAAAAAAATATTTATACATAAGAAACAACACACAACTCAGTCCAAAAAATAATTAAAAATAAAAAATCATCGCCCGTGCATATGTAAAAAAAAAACAACAAAAATGATGATACGTATATTAAACCATTATGTTTATTGTTGAAAATACATACTTATATAATATAAAAAAAAAAACAGAAGAAATATTATACATATTTAATTTATTTATTATTTTTACCATAAAAAAACAAGCAAATTTTAAATCAATTAACAAACATATATTCCTCTTTTTTATTGTTCACACATACACACACAAGAAAGAATCCAAATTTATAAAAATATAATAAATATTTTAAAATTGTAAAAGAAAACCTTTTGTTCTGGGGTCATCTCTCTCCCATCTTAAGTTAAGAATTTTCTTTGTTAATTCTAATTTTTTTAATATTATTTAGTTAATGACAATTTATATGTGAAACATAATTTTTAAATTAAACAAAAAATACAAATGCTTTGTAGAAAGTCAGAAAGTTTCTTTATTTTATTTCTCTTTAAACAAACAAAAAAAAATGTAATTATTATAATCCATCATTTATACTCGATACAAAAAAAAAGAAAGAAAAGTAATATTAATTTCCAAAGAAACTTCATCAAATAAAAATGTATTTGCAAATTTAATTTTTGTTTATAAAAAAAAATATTATATATATTTAATATATATTACAATTTATACTTACAAATTATATACAAACATAGATTAAACAAAAACAAAATGTGCAAATGCAAAATTATCAAATTCGAAAAAGAAAAACTCATCTAATCATCATCATCAGCAGCATTATCATTATTATCAATCATTATAATATTACAAAACATTTCCCTCCTTTTTCCACCAATCCAATCATCGATCTTGTTAAAGAAACAAACAGTGGTATATAGACAAAGGAAAATAGAAGAATTAAATCTTATAAATTGATCTCAGTTAAAAGAAGAAAAAAATGGAACAAATGAGTGTAAAATGAAATTAGAAAATTTAGTTATAAAGATTAAAAAAAAAGGAAAAAGAGAAAGGTCTAATGTTTATAGTCTTGTAAATACGAGTAATATATATAAATATAAATACAAATTTTAATTTCTTTTCTCATTCTTTTCAAATTTTAAATTTAATACGCGTGTAATTATTTTATGCAAAAACAAAAACTTCAATGGTATAAGTAAACAGTTCAATGGCATATTTGAGATTGTTTGGGTAGATTGAATTGAGATTCACACAATTTAAATGAGGGCTTAAACCAGGGACTGTTTTAAGTGGTAGTTGTTATGTTTTCTGGTAGTTGCTTTTTGAAATTGGTAGCTCTAAATCACCTTTCTGGTAGTTGTTATTAAACACTCTGCCGTTTCTTCGACCAGTTAAGCACAAAGTACTTCTACGAATTTCAATTTTCAATCACAGTTTAGGTTCGAATATTTGATGCCTATTTTAATTTTGAATGATTTCTTACTATTCATTTTGTTAGGATTATCTAAGCACAGAAAACATGTTCAACTTTTATCTTATCTCAAAATTTAAAACGGATATAAACTATTGCCCAAAGACTTCACATGCAAATTCAATTGAAAGTCAAACAGAAACCTACATTTTTGAGCGCCGTATTTATGATTATGATCATTAGTTTTCTTTTCAATTACTCAACTGCGACAAAAAATTGGTAAGCAAGCAAATCGAAAAAAATTCGGCATCAGCCTTTTGACACCAAAAGTGAGGAATTTGTAGAAAAAGTTCAAATTTTAATTACAAAAATATGCATTAGGCATGACTTTTAGCTACAATATAATGGTTGCTGTGAGAATAAACTAATATTGCATCCTTTTCCAAAAATTAATTATTTTTGAATTCATATTTTGCGCGTTTTATTGGAAAGTATATCGGATAGCACCGTAAAATTACCCTCGGTAGTATAACAACAAAATTTAAGAAAGTGTCGATAAAATAGTCAACCGATAGACTGGCTATGTCTAAGAAAAAACTATTTTAATCGAAACGAAGATTTTCTGTATAATTTAGTTCAATAATGATTCGTTGATAGTTCTGCTTTTTTCTTAAAACAGTCCCTGGCTTAAACCTAGACTCACAAAATCACAAGTATTTTGTATAGTCTATTTGTCAGTGCCGGCGTAAAGCACAATTCGTTTTTAAGCAACCTTACTAAGCGTTTATTGTGAGGTTGCGACCCCATCTGGCCGACAGTTTTGAGTTTTTTGTTTTTGTCCTTTTAGTCTGTCTTATTAATCGGCCCAATCGAGATATCCGTCATAACGGAAGAGGAAGTATTTTTGCATCTAGGCATTCGTCCTAACTGAATTCCTCCTCGCTAGGGCAGAATATACTTGGAACGTCGAAAAAGTTCTGTCAATAACATGAATATTGTCGGAGTATGCAAGGAATTATAATGACTTGAATTGTTAGTTCAGCACAATCTTTTTAAAATGATGACGCGCACCCTAATAATCTTTTTTTTTTTTTGTTGAGATCGCTTGCGACCTTGTCATCCCTCACAGGAGTATGAGATTGGAAGGGATTTTAAAATTGTACATGACTGTATAGGAGTACATACATGTTTAGCTAGCTGGTATACATAAATACTCATAAGCGGCTTAAATATGAATAAACTTTTTGTCTTGCCAGAAGCTGCTGCTCATTATACTTTGATATATCGTGTTTTTCCTTTTTTAGCTTTCAGCAGGATATGATCAGAGCTCTCTGGAATTTAATCATGAAGCATTCGAGTTAACCATTAAACTATTGCATTGTGGTCGCACTTAGCTTTTTACTCCATTGCTCGTTCATTTTATTCTGAGCTTATGGAGCGTGACTGAGCTAGTTTGGACTTAAAAAAAAAAATAACAAATACAAGTTGAGCGCTCTGATCCACCTGCATTGAAAAATAGCAGTTTATTTCTTCAGTTCATTGCTTTGCTAAAATAAAGTTAAAAAGTTCACCAGCTAGTTCGAAGAGTTTGGCTGGAGAACCACAACAGTGAATTAAAAGAACAATGGGGTAGGAACAATTGTTTCCTACGAAGCCACCAGTCCGAAAGAGTCCACATTCCATATCACCCAGAGCTTACGAGGCAAGAATGTATAACGCTATTTCGCTTCCGAGTAGGAAAAACCTTATACAACACCAAGCACATATACAACCGAAGTGAAGCAGAGGAATGCGTAGACTGTAAAGTGGCTCTCACTGTCCAGCACATCCTAATAGAATGCCCAAAGTCCAGACAAACTTCAAGTCGATCAGAACAGCTGGCTGACCTTCTTGACCCTAGAAATCTAGATACCATTAAGAACATTATTCGATCTACAACACTCCACGGAAAAAACAATGAAATATAAAACAATTAAAATAATTTAAATCCTAATTTAAACGGCATTACATGGTCTCGTTACCCTAATGCCTTAATTCTTCAAGAGTTTGTAAATTTATTTTATAAGCTTCTTTTGTAAATAAATAAATAAATAAAAACCGATAATTTCCTGTCCATATGGATATTTCAAAGGTTCACTGCCAGATAAGAGTTTCATATGAGATATTTTGAAGAATTATTTCTTTATGGTTAGCACAGTTGGGGGGTTTCATCCTCATAAACTTATCTCACCAAATTGTTGAAATGAGTAGATGTATACATTCTACCAGTGACCCTTACTGCGACTCTCGTTCAACGTTCGATGCGAAAAAAGTCGTTCGTACCGAACAGTTAGAAGCGTTTACATCTTTGCCCAAAGCTAATCGGGATGACTTTTATTGTCCCGTAATATCTTGTAAAAACATAGCTGATGACATCTAGCTCAACAACAGCTTATTATATCTTAAATTTCTGACGATCCAATTTCGGTAAAAGCTTTTCATCGATAAATAAACCAAACTCGCAATAATCATCCTTACTCTGATTTGGTTAGTCGAACAGAAGTTTTTGCTATTATCGTCCAGGTAGGATTTTTTGTATTCCTTTGCAACAGACATTATGGCTGTTTTAAAACAAATGTTAACTTTCTTTCCAATTGCTGTTGAAGAAACGTAAACTGCCCAAAAAATGCTTTTTCAATATGGTTCTTAAACGTGAATACAACTTAATTATCTGCTGCGGAGATGTGCCTCAGGAACAAAACGGAAAAACGCTCTTGTTCGAAAACGAAAAATGTTCTTAGGATCAAAACAGTTAAAGTTGAACAAAAATTTATTGTTGAATATTTGACTATTGCATCTTTTACGTCATAAAATGACGAGCATTTTTCGGTCAAATAGTTTTTGATTTTACGTTTTTGTTGTGAATCCCGATAAAAATATCACGGAATTCATTTGTATTGAAAATATACATGTCATTAAGAACTTATTCTGTTAAGCAAATGCATTTGTGATCTAACTCAGCCGAGCCATTTGGATTAGCAGCAACTCGGAAAGCCGTTTAGCTCGGAGACAATTTAGCTCACTTATGTACCTATATCCAGCCTTGAAGTTTTTCTTCTGGATTCGCAACATACTTGCAGAATAGATAGAAAAGCTTGAGTTTCGAAATTTAAACCGGTTTCTTTATTCAATTATTCTATTTAATATGCCATTTCACTACAGATTTATCTCAAACAAATCTCACCATTGTCGTTTTGTTAATAATTTCGCTTGCTTAAAATATAATTTCACAACTTTTTCTTTCCAATTGTTCGAATGATTTTGAATTGCAAATATTAAACATAATCTATAGGTGCTTAAAATATTAATCTACATATATTTTCTAAAAATACAAAATAAACAAATTTTTTGAATTTGCTTCTAATAAACTTAAAAATTTAAATTGACTTTTCTGGTTAAGTTTGCAAAAAAAAAAAACAACTAAAAGAAAAGAAATATAATTACTTTCTTTTTAACTCAATTTGTATATTAATTTTAAATCTAATAAGTAATTCTATAAAATATCAATTCGAGGAGCGTGTAGGTTTATTTTTTGTTGTTGTTATCTCCACTTCAAACACAATCAGCCCTATTTTTGCTATTCCTATGGATGGAATTATGCGATTTAGCTTCTTTCTTTTAAATCGAATAATAAAATCCATATGAATATCAGAACTGGACTCAAGCTGAATCTTCTTATCTTGCTTTTAAACCAATTTCCTACAATTCCTGCCCGGGAAGTATTTTATCTGTGAAAAGCTTTGAAGAAGAATGTTGTTTTGAACATTTAACAACTAAATAAAGAAAAACCATATAATATGACCAGTAGTCACTGCCAATAAATAATTTGAAAAAAAATTATAAGGAATATAAGAAACAAAAAATAAGATAATGAAAATAGTTAATTAATGAATGAAAAGTAAGGTATGTCCTCTTTTTGATTGTAAATACTTATGTAAAGATAGATAAAAGAAAGAAGCAAGCGTGTGTGTCCTTTGTAGAGAATCTTGTGAGAGAAGGCGTTAAGAAAATTTGTATCCATCATTTAAAATAAATTCTATGAAAAAAAAAACAAAAATAAAAAACAATCCCATCTGAATGAAAGTACTTTCATTACAAATACAAATGTGGTGTGAATATAGAATGTAAGGATGTAAACAAAACAAAAATTATACAATATTTTTCTAAACCTAAAATATTCGAACAATTAATTAACAAAAAAAAGCAAAAAGTACTATGTACCGCCATTCTAAATTTTTGAAGAATCTGTTACATTTGAATTGAATGTTTTTTTGGTTTTGTTTATTATTTATTAGTTTATGATTCTTTTTGTTTTTCTTTTTTCTGTTAACCTTTATGAACGATTGGATTTGGTTGCAAATGTTGTAATACACTCTCGCACACAATCACACCCACACAAACACACACACACACACACTCAACTTACAGTACCATATAAGTAATATATTTTTCTGATTTGTTATTTCTTATCGTACATACATTATTATAATATTCATAATATAATATAATTATAAATATTTAAATAAACATTTAACATTTAAAAACTATATTAATTGCGCTGTATTTGTACGTATATAAACAAAAACTTCTTTTAAAAAATAAACAAAAATATAATTATCATCATTATTATGATTATTACGTATGTATGTATAGTAAAGTATTTTTAATTAAACTCAATATTATTGCATTAAGTAAATTAAATTAAATAATCTATTAAAACAAAACGCTATTATAAATCTTATGTAAAAAATAATTAAAATAAGAAAGGCGAGAATTAAATTTAAACAAAATGATTTGTACATAGTTCAATCGTATTTGAAAGCAATGAAATATCGAAAGAACAAGAAACAAAAAAAAAAAAACAAAAAATAATTAAAAAAAAGAAAATAATTTTTTTGAAAAAAAAAATAATGTGTTTTTTTTTGTGTTAGTGGTTTTTGTGCTTGTTAAGCACCAATTTTTTTTTAAATTTATCCCGTTAAGCTGCAAGAAAATTCTGAAAACCCTGTGATGCAAGTGAGTTGGGCAATATGGTTTTAACAAATTCTTTTAAACTTGAGCGTCACGACAATAGAATCTACTTCATTTTGGAGTAGCAATCCGGAAAATACACAACGAAAAGTTGAAACCCTTTGAAATTGATTTTTTTCCTTATGGTCGTTTATACAGGAGAAACTATCAGCCCTATTCTGCTATTCCCGTGAACCCTAGATTCGATTCACCCATTCGATTCCCTTTCGCCCTGTATTTCCATTCTGATATCCGTCGGGTGAACAGCTGTTGTTCTCTGCGCAAGTGAAAATCTTAAGAAGTTTCAATAAATTGTTTTGGTTAATTATTTTTTTAAAAAAGAAATAGAAACAAATATTGAATGTTTTGAAGTTTTTTCTCACTTCCAAATAAAACAAATATTCTAAATTAAGCAACAAATTTGTTTCCACTCACATTTTCCGAAGTTCTAATCCCAGACACACAAACCAACAATTGAAAACCCGCAACATTTTATATGCGGATCTGAAATGTACAGAATGAGTCTGTCCACGTAAATAAGAGAATACCACACCGATATTGCCGACATAAATCCACATTTACTTGGAATGAATAGCAGAATAGTAACTAGTGAAAATTCATGTAATAGCAGAATAGGGCTGTATGTTAGTTGGACAGGTATTTGGGTCGAAAATAATGGAATTACTTTGAATTCAAAAATCTTCGCAACCAGTGGGCCGATTCCGGAAAGTGCGGTGGATCGTATTGAAAGCGATATTTCAATTTCGACCATCTTCCAGGAACTCCTAGTATGTTCTAGTTTTCAGCTATGGATAGCTCTTGAAAATCGCAATGTTATCCGAGGCCTATTTGCGGAGCTTTAGGCATCCAAAGATATAAAGGGTTTCAACTAAAAAAAATTACTTTGAATGCAAATATACCAAAAACTAGACCCCTTAGAATGGTTTGCTTTGGATATGCTGATAGTATTTGACACTACCTTTCTATTTATGCGCGTTTCAATGGGTTCCACAGACTCTTGTAAAAAAAACTGTTATTTCAGTGATAAGGAGGTATTTCATGCTTTTTTCAATCAAAAATAGATTTAAAAAAAATGCTCATATCATTAAAATTTTGAAACAATGGCCTGTCAATTGTCTATTCAACAACGTCAACCGCAACCTCTTACGAGGCTTTTTTGGAAAGTTATCGCCTATCGCCATAAAAAGACTTAGTTTTGGGTCGAAAATAATGGATTTATTTTGAATTCAAATATCTTCGGAGCCAGAGCTCCTAGAATGTTCTTGTTTTCAGCTATGGATAGCTCGTGAAAAACTGATAAAGCGTTTTTGAAAACCGCAATGTTATCCGAGGCTTTTTTGCGGAGCTGTAGGCATCCAAAGATATCAAGGTTCTTAAAACTCAACAAAATTACTTTGAATGCAAATATACCAAAAACTAGACCTTGTAGAATGGTTTCCTTTGGATGTGCTGATAGCATTTCACAATACCTTTCTCTTTATGTGCGTTTCAATGGGTTCGAGAGACTTTCGTGAAAAAATGGTTTTTTAGTGATAAGGGGGTAGTGTAGTAGTGAATTTTAAAAATATTGCTCAAATCATTAAAATTTTGAACAACAATACAAAGGCCTGTCAATTGTCTTTTCAACAACGTCAACCGAAACCTCTTACGAGGCTTTTTTTTGAAAGTTATCGCCTATCGCCTTAAAAAGACTTAGTTTTGGTTCGAAAATAATGGATTTACTTTGAATTCAAATATCATCGGAACCAGACCTCGTAGAATGTCCTAGTTTTCAGCTATGGATAGCTCTTAAAAAACTGATAAGGGCAATGTCTTCCGAATCTTATTTGCGGAACTGTAGGCATTCAAATATAACCAAGGTTTTTTTATTTAGTATAAGATGTGCTCCAAATAATTGATATCAATTATATGAAAATGGGCGGATGTCACGCTACCTGAATCTCAAATTTTAAAAATTTTACTTTAAGACCTACCGCTCGACCAAATATCATCATTCTGCAATAATCAGAAGTGCCCCCTGGGATCGAAAATCATAAATGTTTGAGTTTTTCCAAGGCCTGCCGTTGTTCGAAATTACAAGATTCTACGATGTCGGGAAGTGCTCCATAATTTTGATGATGTGTCAGTTGTCAGTGAGAGAGATTTTTGCAGTCCTATATCTCAGGACCAGCTTATGAAGATCACAGGCCAGGGGCCCTATTTTGTAAAACGATTATCGTTGAAGTTAACTCGTTATCGTTAAAATGCGATTACGTATAACGAGAATCGTTGAAGATTAACGATACTGTTTGGAAAGATTACAAATTTAATTTAAAATGCAAAATGCGTGCAAATAAATTGCATTCCAGTGGCACAGGGGCGGGCCCCAATAAACAAATATATTACTCGGACAACAAGAAAGCTATTATAGCCATCCTTGACCTTATAGAAGCGGGGTCCGGGAATTCTTTGGCCAAGCATTTTGGTGGTCCATCTCAAAAACGAAATGAGCCACAGGTGGCCAATGACATGCAAAATAAGCAACAAGTGGAAACCGACGAGAAAATAAGCTCTGTGGAAGCATTGGTTGAAAGGGTTTTTGGGGAAGAACATTTTGGAAATAATGATTCAGAAACAAATGCGGAGAACGTTGACCCTACACCTCCTCCCCCAAAAAAAAAAGAAAAATACTAGAGCAGCATGTTAACATGCAAGAGGATGTGCTCGTTATGCTAAATGATAAGCTAACCTCTATTGAGAACCCACAAAGTGCCATACTGAAGGGCTTCAGCAAACAAATCGGTGGCATAAAGAAGCCGATAGGTGGAGAAGAAAAACATATGAGCTTGAAAAGGAAAAATTCAAAGAACAAAAAATTAAAATAAAAAATAAAAATCGTTTGGAACTTCTCAATATTAAATCAAGTAAGTTAAAACTTGAATCACAAAAGCTGAAAAGTACAAATCCAAGAAGAGGATCTTCTTCGAATGAAAGTTCCAATAGCTGCAATAGTGATACTGATAAGTGAAACAAGTGTGTATGTAATGTTTCATTTTTATCGAAGTTCCTAGGTACTTACCAAACTCAATGCTGATACAACATAATCAAAGTAATTAATATTTTTTTTTTATTAAAAGTGAAGTTTATATTTATTTATTTAAAGTGAATTAGGTATAGTTTTATAATTTTTTGTTATGAGTTAAGTTTACAAACTGTCTTTTATTTGATTTCGTACAGTTGTTGCAATATTGGTAAATTGATTCTGATTGTTTGCCACCACATCATGTCCTTCTTCATTGGCGTCATAACCAGCATGATTATCTGCAGTAATAGGATCCTCGGGAACTTGAAATTTTATGCAGATATTGTGCAGTGCGGTACAAACGTTGGTGATCTGAATTGGTTTTTCTGGCGTGTAATGGAGCTGCCTTGCTCCAAGAAGGCATCTAAATCTTGACTTTAACACGCCAATTGAACCATCAATTTAAAGAAGGGAATAAATCCATTCGACCTAATTTTTCAGGAGAATATCTTCTATAATTTGCATTTCCTGGATGTTTGATCTATAGATGATTTAAAGAGCACTATGATTTGAATCATATGCAAAAGACATTTTGTTTCTATCTGTTCCTTGTAGCCAGACATACCGCCTTAAAAAGCTTGGATTTATTTCCTTCTTACAACTGAAAATTTGAAATTGAAAAAAAGATGAATGTAACGGAAAATAAAATTTTTTAATTAAAAAAAAGTGTTCAAACTTAAACAAACAACATTTGATATGACATTTTTAAGTCAGCCACTGAAGCTGCTGAAGAGGAAGTTCAGCAGCTTCAGTGGCTGTAGTAGGCCAGGTCAGTATGTTCGGGTAGAACTGCTTCTTATCCTCTTCTATATATTCGACGATTTTTCGAATGTCTTCCATTTTTTTGTGGTTTATGGGGATTTTATCCGAATAAGCTATTTCGGTTGGCATTTCTAGGGTAACGTTGCTTTTCTGGAGCAAAGAAATATTTTTGCACCTATATAAGTAAAACAAATTAGTTCTAAGAAGGAAATAAAGCCAGAATTTGTTTCTTTCTTAAGGCTTTATGATTTATAAAATCAAGTGTATCTCGATAGTGAAAATGGTTTTTGTGGCATTCTTAGGCCCAACAGATGCGTCTACCCTTACAGAAGACATTTGCATCAAAAAGTCATTTTTGAAAATTGTGTCGTTTATTCCCTTCTTTAAATTGGTGGTTCAACTGTTCTTTCTACAACATTTCTGCATTTAGAATGAACGGTGTTGAAAAGTTCTTTTCTGCTTCCTTCTTCTGCGGATCTGTAGGGTGTCATTATCCATGGCTCTAATGCGTACCCAGAATCACCTTTAAAAAGTAGTAGTTATAAGAAATATGTAAAACACTTGAAAATATTTACTATACGTACGTACCAAGTAGCCAACTTCGCGTATCACCATTGTTCCATCTCTCAAGGAGATGGCAACGGTAGTCGCTTAGACTAAATACAAGAGTCATGGGATGCTCCACCAAACCTCGCGTCAACAGTACGGATCATCATTTTATAGTCGCAGACATGAAAAAAAGAAGCATAAAAGCAAAATAAACCTATAGGTGCATATACCTATGTACTTACTATCATTGCGTTGACACTGTGGTCACCCTTTTTATTAAAATAAAGGTGTACATTAGTCTTTCAACAAGTATGTAGCTCAACCCTTAGAGTGTCTGCTACCACTAACAATGCTCGTAAAATCAGCCCAGCAAACGCAAATAAAACGGAATTGGTGTTTGAGCTTGCCAATTTAACGGAAGTCCAGGCGGTTCTATCGTTTTAGGAATGGTGGTAGAGGAGCAGCAGCTGAAAAATGGTATTTCAACAATGGTGAGATAAAGATAACTAACCAATACAAATATCTTGGCGTTACCTTCTCTTACAACATGTCCTGGTCATATCACTAAACAAAAAGAATTACATCATCGAAAAACTCGATACACTCGACATGGTCGAAATTTGTAATGAACAAATTTGTTACTCACTCTGCTTAATATAAAGTGCATGAGGCAGCAACAAAATCAATAATTCACTACTGTGCACAAGTGGTGGGATACAAATAACACGTTCAAACTGAAAAACTACAACGTTTCTTCGTCAAAAGATGCTTTGGTCTGTCGGATAATACGCCTAACTATGCAATACACATCGAAACGGGTCTTCCAAAGGCTTTCCTATGTACATTAAAGATAAATCTGTCATACATACGTAGAGCGTTGTCTATGCCACGTGACCCCTTACCACGTATCCTCTCCGAAGCAGCCATCGAGAAAAAATATTTATTGGGCCCAGAAATGGTCAGGCCTTTTCCATGAGACGGAGATTGATCCCGAAACG